>JAHLJT010004567.1:84985435-85008323 GCA_031308135.1 Acheta domesticus
ATTCTATCGTCCTTGAAGTAAATTTGTTAAACTTTGGAAATTTGCAAGAACGAAAATCCTACACGTGTACATTTTAACTGTGGACGTGTTAATTATAGTAATAATCCCTGATTTTTCCATTACGATCTTATGATTCTCTGTTTTATGATTTTAAATTATTTTTGCAGTTGATTTTTCATGTAATAGCATACTTAATCTTTGACTGAAAGTTACATTGAAGAAGTTCGCAGAATTTATTCTGAGCATCAAAAAACATGCCATCGCTCCTCGCACGGTCTTTCTGTGCCACGGGATTTCTTACGACATAACAACCTCGATTACTTTCCTTTTTTCACAGTCTTCACTTCTAACATATCTTATTTTCTAGGGATATTTATTTATTTTAAAATTTTCTGTTTGAATAATTAAATTGCATTCCATCAATTTTTTGTAATCTGTCCCTAGTATTAATTTTAATGAGAAGCTTATCACAGTTTACAAGTTTTATTATTCCGTCCCGCGGGCAAACACATTGGAATGCCCTGACGCCGCCGCCGGCCTCACCCGAGACTGACCTCGGAGGCCATGACGCCGCCGGCTGACTCGGCGTCCGGGGAGGTTTTTAGCGCCTCTTGTTATCGCGACACTGGGTGACAGCTGTATTGTTTTCAAGTCACTTCGGGAGGGAAACGTAAAACGTATCTGCAGTGTGGCCTGCAGATCGCATCAAGTTTTCTCGTCAATTTAAGTCGTTACGTCGTTTATATCCTGTGAGCCGCATCATAGTGAACCGTGAGGTGCTCTGAATATTTTTATATGGAATTTGTGGAAATTTCAAAATACATCATTATAATATAATTGGTGTTTATATAATTATAATATATAAATCATATAATGGTTATTTTTAATTTATGCCAAGTTTTTTTTATTGAGGATACCGACGACGGCCTCATGGCCTGGCCTTCACTGGAGAGCCGTTGAGGACGCCGGTGGCCTCAAAATCGAAATTGAAAAAAAAGCATGATTTTTACTAGAATAATTTTCTAATTATATCTCAATGAATTTCATGTAACATATTCTTCACGGTTTGTACACTGGTATTACTGTGTAATCCTTACTAATATGTAAGTATCTAACTTTATAACTTCATACCAAACCACCAATAAGTATCATACATTTTGTAGAAGCATCTAACAAATTGCTCAATTCTCCCGTTCTAAAACTCTGAATAAACTACATAAACAAAATTATTGAAACACAACATAGCGAGGAAAAAAAGATAAAGACAACAATAATTTTGAAATAATGATATCACAATAGAGCAGGTATACAATTATATTTTCTTTTAATGGTAAGATACTACGAATGAATATTTTGAAAGTAAATTGACAATAATCTGAAGAACTTAGTATGTAATCTTTAGTGCTGCATTGAAATAGGAATCATTATTGTCGTATCATTATAATAATCTACACCACAAAATACACTTGTGAAGTATTTACTGTATGTAATAGCACGTATTATACATTAATTATTCTATAAATTAAATTATAAAACATGAACAAATGAAATAAAATACGTATTTACTGTAACCTATTTGTGAAGCATTTCCCACTTTTTACTTTCATTTTTTTTACATTTCAATCTGATTACACATAATCTCATTTCGCATCAGAGTGTGCGATAAACAAAAAAAAATGTTCGTTACCTACATTTTGTCATTCTTTTTGTAAAGTCGAGAGTTAACACAAACGCAACCCGCATATCAGACGAATTGCCGGCATCTAACGTTGGTCCTGGCTCAGGCAGTGGCAGAGGGGGTCTGAAAGGAATTTCCACTACGTGAATACTTCATTATAACAATCGCCTTGACATATTATTTGTTATCACCATTATTATTAATTACAATGATCAATCTTAATAATTTCACCACATTGGAAGAAAATTACATCTGAGAGTTATCTTAAGTCTGAAAGTGCGATTTAATTAGAGAAAAATTATGCAAACTACATTCTACTTCTAAACTGCTCGTAATAAAGGAAGAAAAGCAATATCTTATAAAGTTGCTTGAAACTTTGCGTGTGACCTACATTTACGTCTGGAAATGACTTAATATCTTCTAGGTACGCCTTGCAACAAAACATGAGTTATTTCGCTAACGCTTTACTTTATGGAGATTTAACTGTTTATTTCTGTCGAAAAGTGAATATAACACATCTCTTGGCGGAAAATTTACATTGGACATTCAATATCGTTACACTCCGAGGCGAGTTCTTTTGTGTGAATTTTAAAATGCGCAAATGAAGGAAACATTGTGACAAAAAGACGAACAAGTCTACAAAAACTAACAAAAAATCACCAGATCATATTTAAACCATTTTAATCGAAATACTGATTAATTAGATCACTTCTTTACCTGCATAACCATAATCATGTGACTTCTTGTTATCAAAGCCTACAAGTAAAAGCATCTGATCCGCGCTCCGGGCAAGAGCATAGTGAACCATTTAGTTAAGCGTATCTCGAAACACATGCGCCCACACTCGGGCGTACATTCACTCGGCATCAAGTCTGCTAATCTAACCAAAACCACTTGTCTCGCTCGTGGCGGCGAGGGCGCGAGATAATTCGAATGGCGGTTCAGACTTCGTTTACATTAACAAGTTTCTAATCGAAACGCGAGCGGAGGCGTGTGCAGCGGATGGAAGGGTGGGGCGAGGCGGGATGTTGTGCTAATCACGGGCGAGTGCTCGGTTCCCGTGGGGCTGGGGCTGGGAGGAGGCCGTGGGCGAACGCGGGGTGGGGCGGGGCGGGGCGGGGAGCGGGAGGGTGGAAGGCGCCCAGGGGTACCGCTGGGCGCCAGGCAGATGTGCGCGTCCTAGTTGCGGTTCGTTAGCTCAACTTGGCCGCGCCGCCACGCCGCGCCGCGCCGCGCCCAGTACTCCATCTACGTCCCCAGGCGCTTCGCTTTGTGACGCGTTAGAAGCAGCTTTGGACTGACCCGTGAGAGCGGGTGTCTTCCTTCCCAGAATGCAAAGGTCCATCTGTCTCCAGAATAATTACATGTATTTCGCGACTTTAATTTCCGCGACCCACGCTCAGACGATTTGTTTTTACTTTTGTCTCAGATAAACGTAGTAAAGAGAGTAAGCTTTGGAAACATTCCAAAAATTCATACATAAGAATTTGGTTTAAAATTAGTTTTCTGTTTCTTGAAGCGAATAAAGTGGTTTTAACCATGATGATTCAAATGATGAGTGTACATGCGTCATTTATGACTTTAACAGAGTAGAATATATTTTTCTCTGACTAGGTACACCTGTTTGTAATAAGATTTGCTTGAAAAAGGAGTACACAATGGTCAAATCAGTCTGATGTACACAAGCTTGCGAGAAAGGAATAAGATTGGTAATTACCTGTTTTCATCACACACACCGTTTGGCGTATATAACACTTACGTGAGAACAACGAAGATAAAATAAATATATGTTTTAAATGAAAATTTTCAACACCATAAAAAGTTTCAGTTTTAAGAAACTTACGTAAAAGGGGGGGATTGGGATGGGTCGGTATACCAGTCCTTCAATGCCCGGTTTCCATAAAATCTTCTATTTTGTTTTTTTAACAAGTCAAGTTTTAAGGTTTGCCTTTTACAAGACGAAGTCTACAAAAGTGTTTCGATGTGCCACGTATCCCCAACTTTTTGTTGCTGACTCTGCTTTTGGCGACAGGATGATTTGCTATTCAACAAAATTCGCTTACGAAACACGTATTTTTTCATTGTGACAATGAAAAGTAACATTGGAAACACTGACTTTTACAAGACAACATCACAATTTAAAAAAATCCGAACCAAGAAAAGTAAGAAAGCTTTCATGTTTATTTTGCGAATCAGGACTTTATTGCGAATCAGACAACTAATACTGGCTTACTTTAGCTCAGAGTCAGCATTGCCTATGGTTTTTCAGAAACTCTAACAGGGAGGTCTTAGGGTTCGAGCCCTGTCGATTACGTATTTTCGACACTAGCTACTACTTTGACACTAGCTAGATCTCATTCACCTGATGTCTGAAGGAAAATTCTAGCAACCTGCTACTCTGATCGACAGTTATTCGTGTTTTTTTCGATCATGTATGTTTAATATTGGAACAGAACCATAACAAAGGGGCCACGGCTTTCCTCTATCTTGTGTTTTCCTCTCCCCTTACACACACATATTCGCATCACTACCTCACATATTCGAATACCAGTTGGGAGCTTACAGCTTGACGCGACTGGGGCGGTTCCTCACTGGATGGGAATATCTGGAAGGGAAAATTCCCCACAATCCGACGTGTAAGACGGTGCCGGATCTCACCAAACAGTGAGGAATGAATCCCAGAGATAAAACATTCACTACAATAAAGAGACTAAATTATAGCATAGAAAAGCATATGAGGCGTTGGTTCTCCATCGTAAGTATTTATTTTCGCATAAATCTTTTTCGGCCGCATTGCGCAATGCGGTCGAAAAAGCTTTATGCGAAATAAGTACTTACGATGGAGAACCAACGCCTCATATGCATTTATATGATGGAACATCGTAAACACCGCATCATTTCATACTAAATTATAGCAGTTGACGTCCACGTTACTAATCAATAACACTGGTCTGCAAATTTTAACTTTTTGGCTAAGGTTTTTATTTTAATAGGTGAATAACTTGAACGTGTCCATGCTGAATAGAAATTTGAAATCCATTTTGCTCCATCACGTGTCCGTATTATTCGATATAAGAAATAATAAAATTATAGCTTTGCTTTCGGCTCAAATACATTTACTTTTAAAATACCAATCATGAACAAAAATATTAAATAGAAACAATGTTTGAGCACTGTGATCGTATAATCTCATTTATTTGAACATTAATAACATTTTATAATTCATTTTTTCAAAATAACGCTTTTTAGCTTTCCTTGTCTGCTAACATACCCACATGCCACCTTCTCTGATAACGTTGTTCCATCTTCTTGACGTCTTGGTGAAATCTTTCACCCTGCTCCTCACTGGCACAACTTAGATTTTCTGAAAAAATCCAAGTGAGAGTGTAGGAAATGTACCTCAACACTTATATTACACCAAAGAATGAAAGGCGGATGTTATCTGTTATCAAAATATTTATTTTAAAGCTAAAAATCTTTTCGATAGCTTGACTATCATCCTCAGAGCTATCTTGCAGCCTCTGGGCGGAAAACAAAGTTCTGAACTTCGTTTTCTGCCCAGAGGCTGCAAGATATCTCTGAGGATGATAGCCAAGCTATAGAAAAGATCTTTAGCTTTAAAATAAACATTTTGATACCAGACAACATACGTCTTTCATTCTTTATTGAAAAAGGTATCTACATCACCAATAGTTATACTAATCATACTAACCCTTGCTGTCTCAACTTTTCAAGCATATTTTTACAATATTTCTATAGTTTGGATCCTTGTGATTTCCTAGGAAGTTTTTAATGACTTTCTTGAAATCCGTCCATCCGGCCTGTGTCAATATGATATATTTTTTCAAGTTCCTTATCTGTGTTCCAACAAATATTCCCTCTTAAATCTTTGCGTCAGATATTCCTGGAGAACTGTTGAGACTGCTTGACGTCCTCTTTTTGAACTGACTTTGAGTCACTGCAATTATATTCAGAGTGTATTTGAGAGCCTGAAGATGATTCGCTTCCAAATTTTTCTGGTGGAGCAGCACAGGAAAACCAGTTTGACGAACGACGGGTCTTTGTGCTGACAAGAGGTTTGGATAAAACGATATTTTTCAGGATTTTTGAATTGTAGCCTGCAATTTCACAAGCACAAAAATAACCACCATCTACAAGATTCGAGGCTAGTTGGAATGGTAAAAGACATGGTAACTTGCTTCCCTTGACTCCATTTCCTTAATTGTTCAACAGAAATATGACACACTTTTTTCGAAGCCCGTTTCTATTCAGATCTCCTATTTTCATACCAAAGTAGGCATAGTATTCCTTTTTCAAAAAGTGTTTGATGTTCAGTCTTATTTTTCTTTCCAGAAAACTCCCACAGTGTGACAAAATATGTCAGGATAATTTTTACATTTTCTGAAAGGCATATTTTAAGGCACAATTAAGGCACATTTTAAGGCACATTAAAAGGCACATTTTCTGGTGTCTTCAAAAGACACACAACGAGCAAATAAAGAGTCCACTCAGAAATGTAACTGCTCAATAACTAAAAACTGATATTCTCAACAGGATTCGATGTAAATGTAAGAGAAGTTTATTTGCGTGCTACAATGTTGCCAAATGCAACAATTTCAACAACGAATTTTATGATATTTACTTGCTTTCAACAGAAGTAACATACTCGACAGGTCCAATATATTAATTATAAAATTGTACGTTATATTCAAATGTAATTTTGAAAAAAATTGTACGTTATAGAGAAAAACCGTTTGTATTTTCAAACTAGAGATAATGTACTTTATAAAGAAGGCGGATTTAGAAGAAAATCCCAGAATCAAGCAGACGAGTGTAATTCACAAACTACTTATTGCGAACCGATCATTTATAACTTCTTCGAATTGCAATGAGATAGAAAAGTGGAGAGAAGAAAGAACGTGCAGAAGCAAGAGAGCTATAGAAAACGAAAAAGTAAGTTGTTCGGTATGACGACGAGTGAAGAGTGTCAGATTCTGAGCGCAATCTCGGCGGCGGCGGAAGCGGAGCAGAAGGCGGCCGCCCAAGGCGAAGGAGCCCCGGCTGCTCAGCTCCGTTCTTCTTTTTCTGGGTCGTCTGTTGAATGGGCGTGACCGTTATGAACGAGACTCAGACGAAGGTCCAGCCGGGGCGGCAGAGGAACAGGGGGGGTGCAGATGAACGAAAGCGCTCGCTGACGAAATGGGACGAAGACGCAGACGCGACGGCGACGACGGTGACGATGATGGTGCAAGTGCGAAGAGTCTAATAGACCGGGATCCAATAAGAAATCGACATATGATAAGCTCAAAGCTAAATTTTTTGAGAAGTTAGTGTGATGACGAACAAGGAAACGCAAGTAAGGCGGCCTATATGTGTGGGCGTAGCGCTGGGCAAATTTTTAAATATGTCGAAAAAAACTAGGCCATGTACACAACTCGCGTCTCGAACTGCCCGTCGTACTGAATTAAAAGTGTCATTTTTATGCCCGCTTGGATTACGAGCTCAAAGCTATTTTTGTGGTCTAATGGTAGAAAATTCTTTTTCATCATAAGAAGAGCGATGGCAGGAAAGCCGGAGGGTGATCACGGCAGGTCGGATGTAAGACGGATTAATGGGCCCAGGAGCTCTCTCTTGGTTCTGAGCGAGTTCGTATGATGGCCAGCTAAAGGAGAGAATTACCGCATTTTACCCAACAATTCTTCTTTGATGTAGACACAACTACTTTAATAATCGATGCTAATATTTTACCGAACTTTATTCTATAGTGACAGCGTAAATAATTACCCCTATAACTAATGATTACGAGAAGAACAAGAAGAAAAAGAAAAACATCACGACCAATTTCATGACAATACGATTACTCCAGCATTACAGTCTAGTGATCTGAATGGTGTAATAGGTAATTCAGTATTTAAATTCAATCTTTTTTATATAATGAAATAAACAAAAAGTTTTATTATTAACCATTGTATTGCAAAACAGTACTAGGTTACATTAGAAAAGAAGTCAGTGTAACACTCAGATTTAAATTATACTTTTATTCTTGCACATAAATGCATGAAAGGAAACTGGATCCCAACAGCTCAAACATTTATACACAATGCATTACTTTTTCGGAAAGAAAAAAAAACTACGATTCGATGAACACGAACCATATTGCTGTAAATAATTTTTACTCACAGTCTCACAGCACACTAAATTTTATGGGATAAATTTTCTGTATTATGATTGCAATGAAACTTTTCCATTCCTTGTATTGCACACGAAACGTTCGTGTGTTACTCGTAAAGATTTATTACTCGTTCACTTTACATTTGTTTACATGAGGTCACCGCCGACTGAATGAGAAACGCGCGTCTGCAGTATATACTGACCGTTTAATATGATATAGATGGCGGTGAGCAGCACACAAAACCCCGGTGGGACAAAAACATAACCATTAAGCAGTAGATAAGTGCAAAGAAGAAATAGTACGTGAATGTTGTGAATAGCGTGTGGTGTGATCTATTATATTGTACATTATCTTAATCATTTAAAAGCGCGACTTCAGCTCACAGTCAGAAAGGCATAATTCGTCAGCTGTGTCCGTAGCGCTTGTGCTGCCTTTGGAGACAGCTGATTGGTCAAATGCTGATTGACATCGGGGCCATTCGTGTATTCTCGGTTGTGTGTTCGAGCCTTCACTTTCAAAACAACATTAGTTCCTAATTCTGCCGTCTGCAAATCTAAAGTGAACGAGTAATACGAGCAGCGTATTTCTAGTCCACCATTCTTTCAATCATAAAAGGCTGTCGTGTTGTCGTTTGAAGCATTTCCTAAGGCAGTTGAAGCATGTCTCCCTCTCTAAGTGAGCAAGTACAAAATACTTTGTTAAGAGAAACAACGTTATAATCATTATCTGCATATTTCTTTGAATTATGCAAATTCATGCATGAAATGAATTGCACAGAATTACTTTGAAAGTAATAATTCCTTAATGAGTGTCCTAATTTGAGTTTAAAACTTCCTTAAAACAGATAATTAAATAAATGGCTATTAGAAATAATGCTCCAATGAGGGTCTTTCGCGTGCATGACGTTCCATCCCGTAAAAGAGTAACCACGAAGTGAGTTCACGAATGTAGAAACGCTGACTCGTTGGCATTAGAGCGCTTGGCCTATTAATAGAGGTTGCTAGCGTCCCTTAGTCACCTTTCACCTTTTCCTCTGTTTATTCACCGTTTCTAATTCCATTAAAAGTACCAGGATTACGAACAGCGTGTACACGTAAATGATAGTTTTTTTCACATAGTGCATGGATGTTTACGTTCATTCGTTTACATTTAAAGACTAAATTGGAGGCACCTTCAAATATTTACATTTCTGAACAGGATACAAATACGACTTTGAATTAATAAAGTTGTCTTTACAGATTTCCGTAGAATATACTATACATCGGGATGAAGTGAATACATTGTAGATTAAGAGTCAATAATATGTATTCCCGCAAACTAACATACCCAATGCATTTTGCCTATTCAATGTATGCAATGAGCTTTCGGAATAGCTTGAATAGTTTGTTTCTATGCATTAATGGTTTTGGTAAAACACATAAATAATACTATTTGTATTCCAGATTTTACCCAACCAATACAATATCAATCTAACATGTTTTATAATAAATACTTGCATTGTTATAATTATTTCCACTTCTGAAACATTTGTTTTATTCAAATGAACATAACAAATAATAAGAATACTTACAAATGTTCTGGGAAGTAAATTAATACTTATTAATTCTAATTGTGAATGTAGTAAAGAATTCTATAGTAAAATCTTTTACGAGTTCCCGATCTATTATTATAATAATAATTTACCTTACAAATTTACCAGAAATTATTTTCTGTTACCGATAATTCGCCAGAGCTCTTAGTATACGAGTATACATTTCATATTTTTAACTAATAAACTAGCAAACAAAATAAAATGCTTAAAGATCATGATTTTTCTTTAACTACATGGTAACAAATTTATTCAATCAAATTTATTTACGTATCTATTTTTTATTTCTGTATTACTTCTCATATAACCTCATGAAATCTATTTGACTTCACATCACTGCGCGTTTGCCACAAATTCAAACTTGAACTGAATAAAATATAACGCCGAAAGGTGGGTCGGCGCCGGATCTCACCATCCAGCGGGGAAAGATCACCGCCACGCCCCGAGGAAAAAACATGCGCTACACTTGATTGACGCTCCCAAAATCACTAATCAATAAATCTAACTGCGCGAGCTGAAAACTTTCACGCATTAACAGCTGGCACTCGGTTCATCTACCTGACAAAAGAATACGTTTTGCTGAGCGATACTATCTTCGTCGATACTCAAATGGTTTAGTACCTGTGAAAAAATTGTGTACTGGCGTAAACAAAGTATACTCCATTGCGCTAATTGGTTTGTGCAACGGCATTATAATAGAAAATCATTACGTCATAGCTTTCCCTGGGCGAATTATGAAATCATGGTTTATATTCTTATTATTTGATTCCATTGTACACATGAAGTTAATGACAGTATTTATAAGCTTTTGTCACTCACACTGACAAAGGATTAAATGAGTGTTGGAAAAATTATGGTCAAAGAGAGACATTATACTATGTCAATATCACTAATCTCAATCAAATCTAACAAACTGTAGCTAACTATATGATTAACCAACTCTCTGTGATGTGTGGTTTGTATCACACCGATGATATTTCATATTTTTCTTTTATTCTATTTTCATTCAATTAATCAAGTTTTGTACTGAAGTTAAGTTAGTAATGTTTCGTGGTATAAATTTTATAATTTTTTATAATATTTCTTGGGACACAATCAAATAAACCGTTAGCAGCAATTAATCATTTGTATTAATTTTTATCAATTCTATTATCTCAACATGTTGCTAACAGAATGTGACCTCACTTGTTCAAGGTCTCATGTCTGCACGAATATCCAAAGTTATTTTTTTCATCTTAATGAAGTTGTAATTTATAAAAAATGGTGAATTACACGCATTTATAATGTTGATTTTTTGTGCAATTAAGAATTACCTGCAACTAACGTCGCTCATTAATAATTATTTCAACATTATTAATTGCATTATATTCTATTTGTGTCTGTACCGACACAACAGCCACTGACGGGGCAAGGCCTACAAGTGACGTCCCGGTCTTGGGGGTCATAAGTTAAGGAGTACATTTGGTTAGCATAGTCAAAGAGTCCCTACGCCGTATTCTGGTGTTCTCAGCCTGAGAAGTGAGCTTCCTCATTGTCACACAGCAACAGATTTTCTAACTTTGCAAGGAAAGGGCACACTACAATCTGTCCCGACCGGGATCGAACTCGGGAACGCCTCATGGAAAGCGAACACGCTGCCCAGTGAGCTACCCGTGGGACGTTATACACTGTACATTTGATTATTAATTCAACGACGACTAATTTACTTTTATGTATTTTATTTATTGAGAGCCTTACTTACTTGAAACCATATTGCAACCGTATACCACACAATGATCAATCTTCAGTACAGTTAAAATATAAAGTCATATTAGAGACAACAAGAAACAAACAGATAATGAAAATAGCAAAATGCTCCTTTCTCTCGGGTTCCCCGGGGACTTGCTAGAACTTGTACTCCCAAGGTACGCTAGAGCTGGAATATATGGTCGCGGCACACACGTATTGAATGAAACATCAAAAACAAATTTAAATGTGGAAGAAACAGCCAGTTCCAATGTATGCACAATATTGTAAGCGTATTTTCACTTTCAGTTCATTCGTGTCTTCTGCTTGAATATTGAATACATCAAAACAAATCGTTAAATAATGTTGAGACCGTTGCCACACATATCACCTGTAATCAATATAGAAACTAACAGTTAATATAAACTATTTGCTTGCAGCAGATAAAATACTGATGAACAAAACCATACAAACTTTTTTCAAAAAGGAGCAAGCGTACAGCTTTAAAGCAACTAATAAAATAATCTCGTATACACTAAAATAAATCGAATGTTTTATGAAAAACTATCTTTACATATACTGATATAACATAGTATATTATATATACAGTGCATTCCTTATTTACATACTAAGAATATTTTTAAAAAGATACCTTCCATGACGATACTGTGAATAGCAACTAGTTAATGGCGGGCGGCCTCTATCTGGAAGTCTTGCTCTCGAATGATATCAGCTGTGTTGCAACAGCGGCACACTGAGTATGATGATTCAATCGATACGCGCTATATGAGAATAAGCAAGAAATATTTGAATTTTTAGTCAAAATAAAAACTATTTATTGTCTTTGGATTTTCCCGCGTAACTAGACATCTAACGAAACCATAGCAATAACATCTCTCAAATGACAGGAGACTGCATAGTGATCTTTCAATTTCTGCGCGCTGTGGACATTCGTAATAAATACATGTATATAATCCTATTAATCCTCAGAAAAGAATCCCTAGGAGAAACAGGCAAATGTTGAACAACTGCAGCGTAACTTGCTCTTTTTGCGAGCTCTCTGCAGGGGACTTGTTGGAGGTCGTATTCCCTGAGCACGCGGAAGGCGGAGCACTACGTGGTCGCGGCAAACACGTGCTGCCTCCTTCCAGGCTCGCGTGCCGGAAGAGTGGGCAGGGCGAGGCGGCGGCGAGGTGGGCGGGGCACGCCAGACGTGGATTGTGTGCACTGGCGGCGGCTTTGCAGCGTTCCGAGCCGCGATAACAGAAGGAGGAGGCAGCGACGGCAGCGCTGCCCACTGCGGGCAACGGCAAAGGAGACGGGGAGGTACGAATCAGAGGAATGTGGTGGCCATCAAGCGGCGATAGTGAAACTCGGGGAGCCGCAGGAGAAGGTAGGGTGGGGGGAGGGAAAGGGAGATAGCGTGATAGTGACTGTACGGTGTAAAGTGAAACAGAAATTGCATTTACAGTGAATTGGCGAGACAGCTGCGGCGACTACATTGACCGAGCAGGGGGTCGAGGTGGGTGAGAAACGAGAGTGGAAATACTAATGACCGGGCGGTAATAGTAGTTATGAGGGCGACGCTGGCAGTAATGGCAACAGCGGTTGCGACGATGACTCAGACAAATTTATGGGCACAGGAGATGGAGGTGACGACACAGTTGAGGTAGGAACAGCGGAGCCGCCCAGAACATAGTTGCAATGAAATTGGACAGCTATGACGGTGGCGTATTTTCCATTCTTATTCTGAATTCTTATTGAATGTCTACGTCGCGCATAATGAGAACGCAAAGAGCAGTTCTTAAATGGTTTGATGCCGTTGCTTAAAAATATAATAACGTTGGTACGTGTATCATTATGGCGATAACAGCAATCATTTGGGGAAATCTTTAACATAGTCATAGCCGACGATACCAATAAACCAGATTTTAAGATTATTGTCCGAATTATCCTTTCTCAAATTAAAAATCTAATCTTCTTAGTGTATATTGTTTAATTATCACTTGATTGATCAGTGGAAATATTACGTAAATTCTTAAATCATCAATGTTTTAAAATACAATATTGTTTCCTGCTGTAACCCAATATCCTACGTTTCTGATCATGCGAGCCTCCCAAAAATGTATCATTCTCTATATTTTGGAATAAGAAACAGCTCGTGTGCCTTTGGGGATGCAAAAACACTATTTTAAGAGCTTAGAACGCATTTCAGTTATTTTCCGAATGATTATCGATTGGAATTGCAAAGTCACGAGTATTGCAGAATACAGTGCGTCTGCCTTTCTCTGTACAACAACCTATGCCACTCTATTTTATTTGCCTTAAAACTGCTTGATAAAGGAGTGAGGGGTAATTAACTGTGCAATGGTACCACATTTACGGGAATTTTTCGATGGTTTCTAATAACTGGTACAAAACCATCGTCTTTCATTATTATATATTACACAGACAGGGGCGGATCCAACCGATTATTTTGGATGGGGCCGTCATAGATTTTTGTTAAATAAAAAAAACATTTGTTATTATATTGTATGATATTTTTAGTGTGTATATGATACTACTCATTATTATTTTTAAACGATTACGTAATTCTAAGATAAAGACATTTAAATCAATTTTGCCAATTAAAAGAAGGAAACAAATGAAAACTCTATACCTTTTGGGGAGGGGGGCAAGGCCCCAACCCCCCCCCCTGAATCCGCCACTGCATAGAGACAGGATTTTAGTATTGTGATTTTAGTGAATCATTTCTTCCTGCCGCTTACTAATAAAATCAGCAGCTGAACTCTCACTTTTCTATTACTTCTTTGTTGCAATCATACTGGTGGGTGGTAGTGACGGCCCTACGGTAGCAGAGGAGACGCCCAGCGCGGGGCGGGGCGGGATGGTAAGGGGCGGGGCTGCGGCGGCGCTGGACTAACGGCGTCTGAACACGCGGCGTCCTAACCACCGCCTCCGCCGCCGTCGCAATTAGGACGCGCCGCTGCCGCATTCAAGGCGGCTGCCCGTCGGGGCCAAGGGCCGACGCTCGGGGGCGGCGGGCGGCGCAGGTGGGGCGGGCGAACCCCTCACGTGCTCTCCACGGCACTTTATGCCCTCGGCGCTAATCGCATTCAAATCCACGGGGGAAACACCTTGTCAGCACGCCTGGCGAGGGTTGTAGCAATTCGTTTCTTTTTGTGTGTGTTTGATTATCTTCACGTTAAGTTGTTGACCCCATTAGAATGGGGATATGTAGTTGGGAATAAAAGCAATAACCGAAATGTCGAGTGTTTATTCTTTTGAAACAGGTTTTGTCACAACCACCCGCGCATTTCGAAACTGCGAGAGTGTTTCAGTTAGTGACATTCGCTTCCAAAATATGAGTTTTTACTCTCAGGGCTTATGTGAGCAATTTCCCGACGTAGTTTAATAATCAGGATGTTTATTATTATCGCGTAGTATTGTACAATTTTCTCGGATTTTGAAAATTATAATATTGAGAATGATTGCTAAGTATGGGGAAATTTAAGAGATTATTTCCAGAGTGACGTATCTCCATTCCGTTTCTTGCATAGTTTTCGTATCAAATATATTCTTTAAAACGTTTCTCCGACATACTTACATATATTGTGTTTAAAATTGAGTTTTTTTCGATAAAGGTATTCAAACTCTTGAATCCTTTATTGAAGTGTAGAGCTCAATGTGAATTATTTTTCTTTCTGGGAAAGCTGTGTTTTTCTGAGATAAGCTACTTTCAGTTGCATTTTCAAAACCAAATCAGTTGCTTTTTTTCAAAACGTTTTGTAAGATGCTCTATTACGGAAAATAAAAAGAGTTCCAATAAGGATACAATAAATTCATTTTATGCTTGTTCCTTGAATCAGTATCAATACATTCGAGCGTCAAGGAAATTTAGATAATCTCATAAACATATTTTACGGCGAATTTCTATTTATATCGATTCTTGGAAATCCATTGTAAGGTGGCCCCATCCAATGCAATTTATATTTTATCCGGATAGTGGTAGCAAAATCTTCATTGTTCACTAATAAAATAAAATAGAGATGAAAAGATAGACATGTGAAGAAAACTTGAAACAATTGTCAACGTTCCTCCTTAACAAACCTTCTCCTACTCCACTCTACCTCCCACTCACCCTCACTAGGATTACTCTGGGCAGCTCTGCGCGTTATGACAGCAACACCGAAGAGCCTTGAAGGTAGCAATTGTGATTTAGCTTCTCACTTGTATATTCGCATTCTCCTACGAGGTTAACTTATTACCCAGGTTCCGGATGCTTTAGAAGTTGTGTAAAAAGCATCAATCAAAACATCACAAAAACCCTCCGTCGTTTGAACAAGGTACTCAGAATAAATCGAAGTCGTGGAATCACGAAACCATTATTTCGTTATAACCCATATCCGTGCCCATATTTCGTTAGATCTAAAACTTATATATCTCTTAGTAAATTTCATTATCAATGTTGCTAGCTACCAAATTTTAAATTTTCAGTCATGTAATGAAAGATGTTTAGGTAATGCACATTTTTTGGCGTAATTTAAGTGCTGCACGGGTATATATTAAAGGTTTCGTGACTAACATAAAATCCTATGCCACAGAAAACCTTAATTATATTAAAATTTATTATTTATAACGTATTCAATATAGTACCAGCATGAAAACATAAATCGTCAATTTTAACTTAACGAACATTGGCTCATTTTAATTCTCATGCATTTGCGTATTTGTACTATATGTTTATTACTGCGTCTCTGAGATATTGCAACATCAACTATATACGTGTATACAAACGCTGCAAATGAAACGCAATTACGTCGTTCATAACTGTATTATGGACATATTCATTTACGAGAAACATTTTGAAATATGTTTTTTGTTGATAATACAGCAACTGAAAATAGAGATTTCATTTCTCCATCATTAATAATTGGACAGGCTAATTAACATCGTTGCTGGTGTAATGTTTCCACGCCGCACACTGACAGCAGATTTGTGATATTCTGCTTCTGGAATATGAGAAAGAGAATTCACGAAATTAAAATTTCTTCATTAACCACTACAAGATTATCTGAAATTTAGCGTGGTTAAATAGTTTTCAACGATTCTGATACTCCAATAAAAAATCTCTTCGTGGAGAAAAGACTTCAGAAATGAGAAATCTTCCTGATAGCCCGGAATCAACAGGTCATCTTACTGTAAAATTGCTAAGGAAATAATACGTTCTTATAGTTTCGACTAGAATACAAATACAGATACTAGACTGTAACGGTTTTCCACGTTGTTCCACACAACAATCCACGTTTTCCACGTGTTCACACAACAATCCCAAATGTAAAAAAATTTTGAATTCAATCAATTTGAGAAGATTTCAATCAAATGACTGTCGTTATTTATTCTCATATAATTTCACTATAAGATCTATGAAAGTCTATGAAATCTATGAATGTTTAGTGTGTATTAAACAATTAAAATATTTTGATTTAAAATTCCTCACAAATGCAATATTTTAACAGCAGTACAATTTTTGTATTTAAATTATCAGTAACAGAAAAATGGATCTTCATTCAATTTCCCGAAGATGATTTGTTTATTTCCCAACATCAAGACAAACACCAGAAAACATTTCATGTGAAGTTTGCGTTCATTACGAGCGACGTTTCGAGGAGAGAGAAAAAGGTCAAACGAAAGGTCACAATAAGCTACCGAACTCCACCGGCTCGCAAATTCATCACGTGGAGACAGCTCCACACAAGGGCAACCAGACAAATGGGGAGCGCGAGTTAAAAAGGCGAGCTCGTACATTAGCCAGACAAACGCACCAACGCGGGCTGGCACGGCGCGCCAAAAGAGAGCGGCTGGCGGGGCGCGGCGCGGCGTGGGATGTGGGCGCCGCGCCGCGCCGGCCCGCTCTGTGCGAGCGTCAGCGCCCCATTTGTTCATTAGACGCCCTGGGACCAAATGCACGCCCCTGACCTAACGCCTCCCCCCACGACGCGTCGAATTAAAGCAACACCCGGAGCACGCTCACTGCTGATTTGGATCAAAGAAAACCTCTCCACAATGCGTGACAGGAAACACTAGGCGCGCTGGATACACAAGCTACCTGTGTATTATCTGCCCAACAGGAACTGTTCTTGTATCAGGGGTTAGTAAATTTATGTGAAGTGAAAAGTATGGAAACAAGGAAAAAAGGAAAGGAATTCAGATAGTACGAGCAATGCAAATTTATTTTTTAAAGGATACCTTAAATTCAACTTTCCCAATTATAGTCATCTTTAAATTTACGTTTCTATGCAGTTCTTTAGAAAATAGTTCAAAATTGGTCGTTTACTTCCTTAAATTTAAAAAATGAGAACTCACAAAACAAGACCGATAAATAAAGAAACATTATTTTTAGCCCCAGGAATATTTAAATTCTTTAATGACATGTCTTATAAGTAGTCCTTCGTGTCCATTAGAAGAAGGTTCTTAAGCGTCCAACAACATTTTTGTCTTTGATTATCAGTGAATGATTAACTCAGCGAATGTAATTTGCTTGTAGTACAGAATTCGCGATGATTTGCCTTCGCATACCACGCCAAAATCGCAAGGTGAAACCCCACCCTTGCACGCTATTGGAAACCACAACCCTTGAACGGAGTGGTTGTCGCCTCAGTCGTCTGCGGTATTTGGGTGGGCTCAAGGACACAACCGAAAATCTATTCCAAACGAGGGAGGCTCACAGGACCGATATAATTGCTTTGCCCATGCGCACGCCGCAGAATTCGGTGTCGTGTCGGATGCTCGTCGACCTCGTCGCGCCAGACGCGGGAGCGCATCGTGAACTTTGGACTTCTCTAATGATGGTGGCCCCGTTTCCGCCGCCAGCGGTGGGGCGGTGTCCTTGGGACCGCTCCTAAAGCAGCCGTGCCGACTTCCCGTCCGCCGCGCGGCTTTCATTCGGAGCTCCGGTGCAGTGGCTGCGTCTGTCGCGTGCGCCTCGCAGATAAAACCCGGGGCAGGCGCGCGGCGGGGGTGGGGCGGGGGCTGCGCGTGGGCGTTCGCAGCGCGCTCCGGCGGCGTCGCGCCGGAATTAGCGCTGGGCCGAAGGGCAGCGGGGCGGGGCGGGGTGGAGCGAGCGCAGCCTCCGGTAGGAGCCGCATCGATTTTCGCCGCCGCCGTCCCCGACCCCGCCTCCGCCGCTCTCGCTTCTGCCCTCGCGGACCCCGCCTCTGCCGCTCTCGCTTGTGTCCTCGCCGGCCCCGTTCTTCGTGCCGCCCCCGCCTTCGTCTCCCGACTCTCCCCGGCCCGCCCGCCCCGCCCCGCGCCCGTTCCCCCAGACGTCCTGGTGCCGCTGCCGGTGCCTCGCCGCCGTCCACTCTGTCGCCTCGGTCGCGTTTTCACCCCGCCCCGCCCCTTGCCCTTTGCCGGCGACGCTCTTCGGCCGCTGTACTCTCGCTCCGCGTGCTACCTTCCGCACCGCTCTCTCCCGCGGACCCGCGGGCGCAGACAAGGTGATTCCACGCCACGGCGTCTTTCGTGACCCACATTGCCCCATCATCCTTTGCCAGGCATTTCACAGTGTAACCACAGAGCCACACATCTCCATTCAGTGGTGGATACTACTGTATTTGTCATATTCTCACCTCTAAAGGTGCCGAAATTTCGTCTATGATCTTGCCATGCGCCTCGAATCTTGCCCTAGACATGGATGCTTGTGTGTCGTATGCGTGTTCCACTACCGTGTCCAAAATTACAAAACCAATATTAACTTACAGTGATCGCTATATGACTATAACAGTTGAAAAGCGACCTTATATAAGTAAAAGAAGTTTTCAAATTTTATATTACTTTTGTTCATGGAAAAGTACTTGTGAGTACCATTCGTAGTTTGAAAATTCCTCAAGCAACCGTTGCCTTTGTTACAACAGCCGTCTTCAACCGCGGGGTTACTCTGTTATTAGTTTCTACTTTAAACTTCAATACGCTCTGCAGTGCCTCTCAACTTCATCCTACTCCTTTGTACCCTGCCCTTCCTTACCCCAACCTACCCACATCATCTTTACATTCACCCCCGCCGCCCGACTCTGCTCGCCTTTTCCATCCAAACCCTGACTCCCTACCTCTTTCTTCTGAAGCTCCGCCCGCAATTTCCCCTCCCCCCGGCCACATCCCATCATCACCCGGCGGGTGCTTCTCTGCACCGTCACCGCCACGGCCCCGGGTCGGCGGCGGCGGCGTGGCACCGACACGACAAAAGAAAGACATGCTCTCACACGGCGAGGACGCCCTTCGCCTTCTCCGCCCCTCCCCTCCCCCTCCGCCATCCCCACGGCGCGGGCGGTGAGAGCGGTGGCGCGCTCTTCGACGCTCCCACAAAGACACTTCGCCCTCCTCATCTCCTCTTCCATCACCAAACCCTTCACATCGCTCCGCAGATGAGGAATCTTTAGGAATGATACGGGCTCCATGTACTCGCCGTTTCACTATTGATGAGAGTTTGCTAATCATTCTGGTTGATCCTTTTTAAAAACGTATTATTTAATTCAGTTTTCGTTCAATACATTATTGATATTGTATAATGTAATATACATTATGACCATTGTATAATATAATTCACATTATTGACCATTGTATAATATAATACAGATTATTTAATTAAGTTGTCATCACATGCATGTTGCCCAGCAAAGAAGAAAGTGTTAACTCCCAATTCTCCCTCTTTGAGTTTGTTATTCTTACAGACATGACAACTTTGTTCCTCCATATGGTAGTGAAAATTTTATTTGAATATTTTGGAATTCTTGGATAGCCTTTGCAAATCATTCAAGAGTAAGAAAACAACGTCATTTCTATAAATCTTAGTTTATTTTAATGTTTTTTTCAAAAGTCTTTATTTAAAATTCTTCAATGTAAATAACTATTTATAAACTGATATTCATGTGCTTTGTCAAACCTTAGCTCCTTGGGAAACCTCAATATTCAATATAATTAGTGTTATCCAGAATCCCACATTCCCGCGCACACGAAAGGTAGCATCGTGTGCGTAATACTTAGAAGGTTCCACGTTGATTTTATTGGCAATATCAGCTTTATAATAACGGCGATAATACGATTGATGTCACGTGCTGGTTACAGACCCCTTACATTAAGCCAGTGTTGCCAAGGTCGATGCCACGAGCGGGAGTCCGTGGCACGAGTGCCACCACGAAATCGCCCTTCCACGCGGTTCATCACCCCGCCACCAGAGATAACGCAATCACTATTGTAAACCGGCGGGGATACTACTACTCGTAATCGTTTCCTTTCCGACGCTAGTTGCGCAGAGAAGCTCGTGGCATGCTACGGTGCCATGACGCGTGCCTCAGCCACCAGTAGAAGACCTTGGCACCACTGCATTAAGCTGTACAGGAAGGTCAACGCGCGCGAGTACCGGTATTGTGTCTGCAATAAAGGAACATTTCCTTTTCGAGGTACGCCTCTATAGCCCACCTCGGTCGCTTGGTTTTGTACCACTTCTCACAACCCAAAATTTGGAGCATTGCGGACGTGTCCAGACTTGTTGCCGTAAGCGTGGGGCGGGGGGGCTATTTGAGACCTCTGACAACCATTTGCGGAAGTGAGTGTACTTGTGTCACCAATAAATACGACGATATAACGTAGGTTTTGTTATTGCAAGGCCTACAGACCTCCATTTACAATCTGCATGGCCTACATTCCGTACGTGTTTCGGGCAAATCCGTTCTTCATTATCCGTTCTCTGGCTCAGCCATCGTCTTTAAAATGTATCCTAATCGCTTGGCATGAAACCAAATGTGTTTCTCATCGCTCACTGAGTTAATGTTTTCAACGGTGCACATCGTAATAGACGGACATTGTCATTTCACTAACCTTACACAGGTTCGCATGGTGTATCGCAAGGCATACAATTGCCCTTTTGTGTTACTACTTCAAAACGAACGTGACAAAAAGTGTAATATTATTCTCATGTTTCTTGGCCATTTTATCATTTGGACACCCTTCCGGCGATACATCCTTTATATAAGTAGTTGAATAGTAACATGCCCTGATGGATTTGGATGTTGACTTTGTGTCCGGGGAAGTCAATAAACACTGAAATAAATTTCTGACGACACGTTGCACATATGTCTGCAACATATTTATTGACGTTTTCAAAACGACTCGCCCTCCTCCCACATCCTGCGCCGTCCGTCGGCCCCGTCGCTGGCGGGCAAGAGCCTCCGTCCGGGGCCATCTCGCCTCGAACCCGCGTCTCGGAGGTGGGCGTGGGCGAGCGGGGGGCCCGCGCAGACGCTCGCCGCCGCCGCCGGCAGCCTCGCAGGAGAGCCCTCGAGGGGGCCTGACAAGGGCAGGCGAGGGGGAGGGGCGCTAACGGTCGAAAGCAGCCGCTGTGGGAGGAAAGGCCTGTACCACACGCCCAAGGCACACCAGTCGAGGTCCTCACATCTCGATTTGCTTACAACGAAAGCACACTTGTGTAATCTCTGATAACGCAAGTTTCTTTAAGGTCGATTTAATGTCCTCTCTAAATGCCGCCATTGGATGAATGTGCATAAAAATAAGAAAACATTAGCCATTTAGGGGTCTATAAATTGGAAGATACCAATGGATATGAAAATACTCTTTCTGTATTAAAAAAATTGAAAGGGCAATAATTATTGGGGATACGGAATTCAATACGTCAAACGCAATATCTACCTCAAACACAATTAAGTGTTCATTTCAGTTGTTATATTTCAATATGACAATACTTAGTTCTAAATAAAAAGTTCGAACACCAAAATAATTAATTTCATGTTAAAAATGAAGGAGTCATGAGATATTCTCACAAGCAATTTTTTTCGCTTTTCAAGTTATCCATATCATGAGAAATTAGCACTTTCCTCTTTCAGAATTACAAATTCCATTTTCCTGCCATATGGTAGGATTGTCATGTTTTTTCAAAACAGGTTTATCTCAAAGTGCCCGGAGTGGTGGCTAATGATTATCTTTTACCATTTAAATATAACTGAAAGAATGTTTCCGTAACTTCTGGTTAAGCAAATGCAATGCAACTTACTATATCAAAAATCAAAATTGAACTGCCCTAATATAATTGGAAAATATGTCTGTCTCCAAATTTAAAGATTTCACAATGAACGTGGTTCATCAAAACAATATTCATTATTTTTGAGGAATTGTTTTGAGACTACTTTTATAAGCTATTAAACATTTGTTTTCTCTAGATTAGAGTAATAATTTATGTCATATATAAATAATGAGTTAAATACATTTTGTAAAAACTTGTTAAACATTTCAACGCTTCATTTCGTATAACTTATTTAACGAACCAATTTATCGTAATAATTCTCTTTTGCTGAAAACGTGTCAGCATTATTATCTTTCTAGACAAGGGTGGTGATTTAATGTTCCCACTCACATCCTTGCACTTTACTTGAATAACATCTCTCGAACGTGTAGTGTGGAGCACCCCAGGCTAACCTTGGGAATTTCACTTCATAACTCCATATTGCTGATTTATTACCTAGAGTTCGCGAGTCTGTAGAATCTAAACCTTCCTCCCCTAACTACGAATATGTAACTCAGAGAAGGAGAGACCTCGATCTGCAGAATCTTGGCAGCGATATCTGCGACTGTACGCTAGAGAGGAAGAATACAGAAGGTGAAACATGACTGGAAGAGAGAAATGTATGAGAAAAATGAGATGTTTCCAAGGAAT
>JAHLJT010004567.1:85008423-85105870 GCA_031308135.1 Acheta domesticus
ACGCAGCGGTAGAGGGTAGAGGCGGAAGGAGAGGCAGAGATGGAGAAGGAGATGGGGTCGGAGGCAGAAGTGGAGTCGGAGGGAGAGTTCGAGCTGGAGGCGGAGGCGGAGGTGGCGTGAAGGCGGAGGGGTCAGAAGCAGAGTGAAGGCAGAGGCGAAGATGAGAGAAAGGTAGATGTAGAGGCGGAGGGAGAGGCAGGAATGAAGAAGGGGAGGTGGAGTCGAAAGGAGAATTGGTGCTGGAGGTGTGTCGCGTGAAGGCAGAGGTGGAGAAAAGAGGCAAAGATAGGCGGAGATGGAGTAGGAGCTGTTGACTGCGGGGGAAGAGGGAAAGGGGCCGAGGCGGGGGAGATCGACGATCGGGGGCCTCTCGGTGACGGAAAGAGCACATTCTTCAGCAAAAACGTCTCAGGAGCAGACAACTGCTAACAGGCGCAAAGACCAGTGGCTGCAGATACAGAATAGATGTTACAAGAAGGAAAGGAAGAATATTCCTTTTCTTTATATATATATATATATATATATATATATATATATATATATATATATATATATTATATATAAAGGAAAATTTAACAAAAATATAACAGTGTGAAAGAAAGAGTGCTAAGTGAAGCACGCAGGAAAATTTTAAAGTTGTAGATATTCAAACAGATGCTAAAGGAACTCGAGGTAAGAAATAGTTCAAACAGAAAACATCACAGACCAGGTTAAATATTATAATGTAGGGTGTACTCAGAACCACTATATAATAAAATTATCAAACAGGATGTAAATACCATTAAAAACGTATGTCTATGCAACGTAAGCTACAATGAAAGTATCGAAGAGTAACATAGAAGAAATAACTGGGATGTAATGCCGCTTAGTCGAGAAAATAAGTTATGATTGGCTATTGAACGAGATATGCTAAAAGGGTACGAATGGGTACAAGTAAAGAAAATAAATATAGGCAAAGCTCATAACCAAATGAAGAGAATGAAAATGTTTAAACCGATGGTAAACTGCTCTTCGAAACAAAGGATAACACATTAAGCAACACCGTGAAAACTAATTTATTTAAATTGAAAAAAATGAAATGAAATACAAGTGACTCTACATAAACTACATTGCCGTAAATTTTGGCAATGGCAGCAAAATTGGAACAATAGCAGCTGAAGCGGGGTGGGACAGGAAGCCGTAGATGATGGGAGGAGGTGGCAGCGCAAGCAGTAGCAACGACGACAATGTCTGCCCCGACCGAGGCGGCGAAGGCGGCGGGCGCAGACGACGGGAAATTTGGCCTCGAGCCAGGAAGCCTTGTGTTATTAAAATGTATGCCGACGGCGGGCCCCAGGCCCGCCAAGCTCTACTCCGCTCTCTCCGCCCTGCCCTGCACTTCTCCGCTCCACCCTTGCCTTGTCCCTTCACCTCCCCCAGCCTGACCCAACCTTTCCTCCGTTAGCCACACATTTCACCCGGTTCCGTACCCGCCTGCTCCTGGCCGTTTCGGCCTCTTCATATCACTGCACTGCACACAGACCAGCTCTGCCTCCTCCCTGCCCCCGCTCCACTTTACATCACACTCCGCTTTGTTACGTTCAACCCGCCTGGCCCGGGGCCACCCAACCCTCCCACCTCACCGCGTACTACCCCCCTCCCCCCAAATCCATTCAGCCCCGTTCTGCCGCACACAGCTCCGCTCTGCCCAACACTCTGCTCCGCCCTGCCCCGCACCGCCTAGCCCCGTTCAGCCCCGTCCTGCCCCCCACAGCTCCGCTCTGCCCCACCCTCTGCTCCGCCTCGCCCCGCTCCGCTCGTCCGCAAGGCGGCCGCGGCAATCAGCGCCCTCGGCGCGGGGCGCTCGCGTGCTCATTGGCCAAGATAAAGAGATCTGCCCCCGCGCCGGCCACTTCCGCTGAGCACCCGCTGCCGCTAGGGGAGGGGAGGGTTAGAATTATGGCAATTGAGGTGAGGGTGGTGCAAGGCCGTACCCGAAAATGCGACGGCGCAAAATTGGGGACTGTGCCAAGCAACGGGGTAATGAAGGAGCTCAAACAGTTCAAAAAGTGAAGCTTATTGACTAGGAGAAAATTATTTGGGACAAAATATACAATAGGCACGATTAAATCAACCTGTATATTACCAAAAAAACACGTCCCAAAAATGTCATATACGAGAAAAACGTATTTGTATGTAACACCAAAATTCCTATGAAATATTTTTCTCCAGTTCAACAAACTTCTTCAATACATGGTTTTAAATTCATTCCTATTTTATTTATAAAATCAGGAAAAGTGAATATCACAGACGAACTCAAAAGATCGCATTTAAAAAGTTATGAGAATCTTTTAAAGGGCTACTAGAAGATGCATTCAGACTTTATTGGAACATAAAAATTTCACGACGAGGCTTCAGAGCAGTAGAGTTCCACGGAGCGAAATAACTAGACTTGATGATATCATGTGACAAGAACAATGACAATAAAATTTGTGATTCATTGCTCTCTCTTCCTTCCACAACAATGTCGTGCATCTGATTGTAGGTACTGGTAGATATTTTTTGCTGTACGTTACAACGCAACAAACTTTACATTATATTCGTACATGTTTCCTTTTTATCTATTTAAAGTAAAAAGTAGTAGTATTATGAAAAATAATAAAATTTATGGACATTCACAATAAAATGTTTATGAAACGGTTTTCCTTTCTAAATATTTCTGGAGGACTCAAATCGTGAAATTCCATAATTTACTCAAATGAATTTGCGTGTAGATGCTACAGTTCTTAGGAGCAATAATTTGCATTAAAATTATATTGAACTAGTGGTGCTACCACAACACAAACTTTCTACTATCATTTATAATGGTTACGTAATATCGTAATATTATAATAATACAACTTGTCTCCAATTAATTCATAATCATTTTCTGAAAAAAATGGCATCCAACAAACGCAGCTCAGCTGCTTAGTATTTGCAATTTTTGAAAATTTTCAATTTTCAACTATCTACTAAATTAAAATATTCGCATCAAATTTGCCTAGTGTTGAGATTGGCGAGGTTTATTCAGGCAAACATATTATGAGGGAAATGAAAAGCAACACTTGCTCGGTATCAGATGTTATTCATTCGAATATTCGTAACAAAATTTTGACTTTTTTTTAGCATTTCATAACTTTCTGTAAACTATGTAAACAATAATGTAACAATTTTACAAGAAAGTAATAAAATTATAATACTACAGTTTTCGCATTTTTATGTACATTTCATTTAATTACTTCAAAGATATAATTTCACGGCTCTATTACTTTGCACAACAAATTATCCTTATTACATAATTCCCCTTATTACATAATACGCTCATTTGTGCTTTAACTGCATTGTGAGCAAACTCCCCTTTGTTCGTAGATTTTTCTCGAGATTCAGGGGAACTACCTGCAGGGTACTAATGTACACAAGCTCAGAACCTACGTACACAATACTGATGTTGCCTCCTTTCCAATTACCCAAGGGGTCCACAAAGTTGAAGACAAACTTGCATCTTGTATACCTGAACTTGATTGCAAACATCTACGTCAATTGAGAGAGGTTCATGGTTATGAAAATATATTAAAAATATTTATATTTTGCGAATTATATTTACAGTAGCTGTAGCAAAACAAACTCTTTCTTAAGCAATTGGCGTCACAAATAAATTTTTGAGACGACAATATACTCACAAATAATAAGTTATTTCATTCCGGAGATTAAATAGTCGACTCCACAACTGCCCAATTGCCAAGAATACATTGCATTCCCGCCGGCTGCGTCTCCACCACAGACGTTACTCCGCTGCCCTCGGCGCCCCGAGCTCAATGCCAAGGGCTTCGCTCGCATTTGCGTCGCCCACAAAACACGGCCTGCAACACGCTTGTCGGCGCTCGGGCGCGACGTGCGTACGAGGCACAAGCAGCGCGCGGCCTGGCGCGGTGCCATTGTGTCGCCCCGCGGCCGCTGCGTGCTGCGCGACAACCAGGCCCGCAGCGCCAACGCACAGCACCCCCCCCGCCACTACGGACTCACGGTGGATGCGCTTTGAGTAGAGGTACGCACAAGAGGAAATGACAACATACGTCAGTCATCAGACGTTATTTTTATTAAACGCTTTTATTTAAAGTATACTGTAGACGGACGAATCTTACAATGCCGATTTTTTTACTTTCACGCATACTACTTACGCATAGAGAAACTATTCTAATGGTATGCCAAAAGGCGGCGTTTTTGAACGGAAAACTAGATTTGTGGGTCCCTGGTACCGACAAAGTGTATAATTCTTATTTCTGTATGTAGTAAATTACTTCCTCTAACACGCTGCGTAATCTAAATCCACATTTTGAGTGATCTTCTTACCTAAACAATATTTACGGCAAAACGAATGTCCGTTCGTACCAAAATTGATATTCTTCGATCCACCTGACTGATATCACGGGCTCTTTAATTTGAAACTAATATTTTGAATTGAAGGGAAAGGGTAATATACAAGAATGTGCACATGAATCCCAAAGGACAATTTCATTTTTTTCTCAAAAACGACTGCAGTTTTGTTCTATAATAGTGCGAAATATGCTTCTAAAATTGCACAGTTTCCTATTTTCGTTGATCTCTCTGAATATTCAAAAATGTCAAAAGTTGCATATAATGTGAGAAACATTGTGCTTTTCTAACACCAATATTTACATTTCTAAGTTATCCTTATTAAACACTTCGGTCGCTAATAATTTCTGTGAGAATACATGGCTATGTGGTTGATGAAGATATTGCTCGGGTAGGTCCTGTTGCAAATTTTATAGTATTTATTTGTTTATGAGAAAATTTGAAAAATTATAACACTACTAACATAGAAATAAGAAATTTCGAAATGTGCGTTATGTAGATAACTCTGATATGTAAATTTTGAAAAGGCTTCCCGTCATACACCTCCAACGCAAGAGTTAAACATAACTTTATAAAAATAACTTATTGTAAAAACTTACGTAATCTCTGGCGAAACGTAATTCTACAAGACCTTTGAGGCACAAATAAAATAAAATTCTACGTTTTTTTCTCTATCACAAATCATTTTTCCCGGATCAAGAGAAGTTCCTTCCTGAACACTTCTGGCCTGGATTCCGCGCGGGTCAGTGGCTGGAATGTGAACCAGAGACGTGTGTGTCTCCCGAGCTCGCACACTGCGCGGCCTAACACAGCGTCATTATGCAGCAACGTGTCCCTTCATGCGCTGCAACAAGCGAGCCTAAAGCGCTTAAGGAGCGCAGTTCAGCAGCGGGCGAAGAGCCCATTCTGTGTTAAGCCACCTCACTACAATCGGAACATGTAGCATCAATCTGCTGAATATCAAGATATGATACGTCTAAAGCACTTTGTACATCCTAACACAATTGCGAAATATTAGAAGTCTAATTACAGTTCTAACTTTCAAACATTGCTACATTAAGAGAAATTATTGTCAATAAACACGTTAAAATGTGTTGAAACATTTTTCTTTTGCTGTTATATTCTTTCTTATTTTGGTAAATGTTGGTGAATAAATCAATATCAATTGTTGAAGAAAATTATAAAATCACTCCAACCACCTGTTATCACATTCGCATTTCTGATAGCAACACGTTTTCTGGTCAATATAAATATAAATAAAATTCAAGTTCATTTTATGAAGATAATTATTCACGTGACAAATATTTGAAACGAGTAATAAATGAACGTCTTATACTGAGAGTATTATATGAATTTAACAATGAATTACATTTTTCTTAATTCAATATTGCAAATATTTTGAGGCAGTGAACGTTATAAACTTGAAAATTAAGTACATTTATTGTACTAATTATTTTTATTGCGTGAAACCGAATAAGGGGCAGAAAGTCCAAGATCGCGACCCTAACTAGATAGCAAGGTTGAATTCAGTCGCTCTCCGGAGGAGAATTCTAGCGGCCGGCTGCTCTGATCGGTAGTTTTCCATGCTTCTCTCGATCAACAGCAAGCGAATGCCGGAGCAGTACTCTAACAAACAGTCTCATCTACAGGCACTAGACTACAATGGTATACGTCGGGAGTTTACAGCTTTTCCCGGATGAGACGGTGTTCTGCTGGTGGGAGATACCTGGTTACGGAAAATCGCCGGTCATGAAAATGGGGAGGTCGGCGCCCGATCTCGCCACGAAGCTTTAGACCACTGCTACCCTCCCTTGCTAAAACATGCACTTCACTTCCGGAACTAGTGATCTTAGCAGTTGACGCGCCCGGAAACCTTAATCCATCAATTGCATAAGTTTATGGAATCCATTGGTAATTCCTTTTTCAATTTGGTCATTTCTCGTAAACCATGGAGCTTTTCATATATTTCAGAGAAATTTATTATGAGTTATTTTGAATTGGCGGAGAATTATGGAAGCAGTTCCGATCCAATAACAAACCATGCAAATAGTAAGCCATGTAGAAGTTAATGAAGAAAACCAACCTACTGAGTAAGTCTCAGAAAATACTTGAAAATTACCAAAAATGAATATCACAAAATGTCGTTGTCTAAG
Source organism: Acheta domesticus (assembly GCA_031308135.1). Classification (NCBI taxonomy): domain Eukaryota; kingdom Metazoa; phylum Arthropoda; class Insecta; order Orthoptera; family Gryllidae; genus Acheta; species Acheta domesticus. Next base: position 85,014,969 of record JAHLJT010004567.1, read on the forward strand.
CACGTTCAGTTAGAAAACATCGCAACAAGAATTGCTACTGCCTTAAAAACTTTCTCCTGGGAAAATTTTCCCGTCTCTTTCATTCCAAGTATATTTGAAATGCCATTCCAGAAATTTTAATTTTTCAGCAAATATAATCAGGAGATAATAATTGAACCAACCCTAACCGGGAAAGATCCATAAGACCATCCTGTTTCATTTTCATTTATTGGAATAATAGGATAGATAGATCCGCACTGCAGATCTTTGAAGTGCGTTTTTTTGACGCCTTATATTAACCTTAAATTCAAACTTAATGCTCAATATAACTACCCACGGATAAGGAAGCTCATGTAGCACCTTATTTTCCAACTCGGACTGAAGGTTCAAAAATGAATGTATCGTGAGGCTGTTTTATTTTTTCCGGAAAACTGTAGTTTGAGCAAGGTTAAAATCGAATAGGTGTTCTATTTTTTGATGCGAGAATAGAAATTGTTAATATCTTGGTAATAAACTGACATTACGTATGGGTTATTTAATTCTTTATGCAACTGTTAATTCAACAGCAGCTGCGATTTGTGAATGAGATCTTTGTTTTGTTCTGAGATGTTTATTTTCGATGCTTTGTATTTTGTTTAGATTAGCTCTCGAAACAATCAGATAGGGCAAGCATAAGTTACAATCGGTTGTGTGTGAAGAGCTATTGCACTATTCCGATTTTTTTTTCTTTTGAAGTAAATTAACGGATATAGTTATAGGATCTTTACTTTGGCATGGTGTGTTTTTATATTTCTATGGCCTTTCCATTGTAACTTCGCATCAATATTTAATCCGAAGTCCCCGGGCACCTAGCGGGCCTGGCTCGGGTGAATGGGTCATCGGGCGGGCGGGCGGGCGGGCGGGCGGGCGGGCGGGCGGGCGGGCGGGCGGGCGGCGAGGCGCGAACCCGAGCTCAGAGCACACAGCGCCGCCCGCCACTCTAGTCGCCTCGCGTTCGGCAAACAGCGACTTTCGCTCTGCGCTGCCGCCCGCGACGTAGCGGCAGGGCGGAGCAGGGGCGGGGGCGGGGGCGGCGACGGCGGGCGGCGGTGGAGGCGGCGCGGCGGCGGGTATAAGAGCGGGGGCGTGGAAGTGGAAGCAAGGATGACAGCGGGAGTGAAAAGGGGGCGAGGGAGGGGGTGGGGGGTGGTCGTGGACGTCACGCCCCAACCGGCTTTCATTCCGGTCACGATCAGCACTTTGAAGCCCGCGACATATAGTACGTCACGTCCATCGTAGAACAACAGAAAAAACTTAGAGGCGAATTTTTAGAACGGAAATGTGGTTGAGAAAGCGAGTTATGCTCATTTTAAGTGACATACGACATTATTGATTCTAGGTTAAGTTACCAAGATATTACGGGTATACATTCGTGGTGGATGTAAATTCCTAATGTAGTTAAGTGTGTCTATTAGTTATTATAAAAAAAACAACATAAAATCATTGAAACTTTCTCACACCTTGTATTAAAATAAAAGGTTGCGAGGAGAATTTCTTTTAGAATTGATACACTGGTATTATACAAGCGAATACCGAGGAAATAACCTGCCTGCTTTTCTTAATGCTCTTGATTCAAAGACACGTTCAATTCGTTTTTACCTTTTCCCCCGACTTTTCATTAAATTTTTGCTTCTTCTTGCTTTTTATTTTCTCGCTCTTTCGAAGGTACTTTTTAATTTTGTCAGTCAAATATTATTGTAGAAAATATTGTATATTCTTGCCCATTTAGTTTATATTCCGCACTGAAATGCATGAAATTCTGTATATCTCGTGAGAGTTATAAATTTGTCGTATATATGTGTGTTGCATGAAGTTTTGCGGTAAATTCAAACCGAACACTACAATTCAATATGCTACTGTTTTTTAGATCCATATCAATATTCTTGGCATACTTTTCTTGAAGTGAAATTTTGTTTTTGAGAAGCACATACGTCACGTTATTATCTTCATAAAAATACTACAACCAGATCTCTTTTCAAATTTAAATCATAAAAGTTTTTAATTCACCATATAGATGCTGCAGAGTTACAATGCATTTCTAATAACAAAGAAATGTTGAAGTTAATATGATGTTCTGATTTTCAGAGAACCTCTTGGATGTAATAGTAATGGATCATTACCTGAAGTTCATGGTTAATGAAAAGAACACAGAAAGAAGATCATTGTTTCGTGGTGTTAAATTTAACGATCAACATCCGGCCTTTGATAAAACTCTTACTTTATTCACTCCGCAAAGAGAGCCGGTTGAAAGACGCACTCTCGTGGTGTGGATGGGCATTGGCTCTCAGACTGTGTGGCCTTCGGGATATTCACGACGCATAGAGTGGCAATTGTTCCTCAACTGTCGAAGCGCGCAGAGTTTAGACTTGCGTGTGCCCCCGGGGCACTGGAGTTTCTGTGTTGACTACATCCTGGAAGGAATGTTCATAAACCAGAACCCGTGAACATGCGCATAGCTAGAGGGTGATTTTTGGGCGAGCCCAAATTGTTTATTCATACACGTGTTCATTTGTTTACTTACGTTATTTTTTTTTATACCCTGTATGCAAGGTTACGCACGCACGTGAGAAGGAAAACGATCCACGTTGATAAAACATTTTCTTGCCTTTGTGAATAAGTTCAAATGTCGAATAGAAATTTTTCCAGGGCGTTATCTACCATGCTATTTTACAGCAAAATTGTAATCTCAGTACACCTGAAAGAAGGAATGAACTTATACGTTATTATACGACACTAAGATTTGTTTAATTTTAAAGTAAATGGTAAAAATTATATTATTTCAACTTGGTAGTATACCACGATGAACATGTTCCAATAATATACATTGTTTTATTCATGGACAAAAAGGAAATATTTTCAACAGAAAATATCATTTTCATTTACTTGAATATTAAATTTGATTTTACACCCTCTTATTAAAAGTAATATTAAAATAATATATTAACATTTTATTGTAATGTTAATAATATTTAGATACTGTATATTAATATTAAATCAAACAATAAATAATTTTATTTCACATTTAAATCATTTGTTGTGAACGACAATTTAATTCTGTATTTTGACGTTGTCACAAGTATTACTGAAGTAAAATCCGTTTATTTACTCGGAGATAAACTGTAGCATGTGAGAATAACGGTATATTTTTTAGAGATTCCTCTCTTTACGCATACCTTGTTCTATTTGAAACAGTGCGGGCAGACTGCCACCCTTCAGGCAGTCATGAGAACACTAGGAGTATTATTTGTGAACATATTGCCGTAAGGGTTGATACGTCCGTGTTACAAAAACCCGACACGACTACAACTGCCAGTTTCATTGGGTCGGGGTAGGAGCACAAATAGAACCTTCTTCTAAATTACAGCAAATTCGTTTTTAGCTTTTGTTGGACAGCTTGTGAGCGATGGTGTAATCGATTGTGAGGTACAAACATAGTGATCTTTGCCTGTGAATGAGATGCGACTTCAGGTCTATTAAATATTCAGAAAAGAGAAATAAACTTGAAAAAGCGACCTTTTTCTTGTATTCTGAAAGTCAACATGAACACGAGAAAAGTTCACAAAGCATCGTAGTGAAAACACCCAGCAAATAACATTTCTACTCTCATTTTTTTCACCTCATTATTAACTTTCCGCGAGTCATTCACTTTTTCCTGCAAACTTGCGTAATTATTCTCTCTTGTTCTACAACATCTTGTTGCCAATAAATATTTATGTAATTAAATTGAAATTTGCGATTCTCAAGTTTTCAATTACGAAACTTAGGTCTAATTATATAAATAAAATACATATATTAAAACAGACAATCACAAGTCGTAAAATATTAAATATTAATCTTTGAGGTTAACGTACATACCATTGTTCATTGTTTTATTTTTTGTTAATATTTGTTGGAAGCGAGAAACCAAGAAAATGAACACGAGGCCAAAGACGTAACCCACAATCCTGTGGTGGCAAGGGTTGCACGATCATTAATGCTCTAAAATTAGAACATTCCTAGAAATTATTCCTGAAAGTTAACGCGCAGAGGCCTTTGCATTAATTCAGAGAATGTAAAGAAGGAGTAATTCCATAGAACCACCGCAGCAGTGTGGTTGTGTTTTGCAGTAATCATTCCCCCCACTTGGCTTGAGCCAAGCGGCCTCGCATGCCTAAGGGAAGTATTTGCGCAATGTTGTTTTCCATTCAACTTAAGGTAGAGCACACACTCATTTTCAGTCCTTTTTCTAAGAAATCAACCAACTAGGGGCAGATCACACAGGGGACTTCTTTGATTTGGTACGCGTAAAGTACTAGTCTAGTTCAGCCGTACCAAACCGCGCCCGCACGAGCTGCTTGCCCGCCTGGGAAACCCGGCGCTCCTGCGAGCACGGCAACTTCCTCTGAATCACCTCTCATTTCCCTTCGAAATTCAGAAAGTGTTGTACGTGAGCAAGCCGAAGCGGCCCGAGGCATGGGATAGTCTCTACATACGAAAGATGTTTCCCAGATTTGTTCTATCAAACATCCAAGGTTTGAATGATGGTTATTTTTTACTATTAATTACTATTTTATGTTTATTCTTTTTAAATTCGGCCTTGTGTAAGCATTATTGCCCAGAGGCTAGAATATGTTTGAAAGGATAACTCTTTCTATGTTTTCTTTTTGTATATATTGTATATTTGTATATTTCTTTCTATATCTTATTAAATCATAGTTTTTTGTGAATGTAGAAATGTGATGAATTATATTATGAATAAATATCTATATCTTAAGAATTCTCGCTTGTGGAAGGGCAGCTCTTTTAACAAACAAGAATCTTTGTTAAAGATCCAAACCTTACGTAGGAAGTGAATGCAAATACAAATCTTAGGTAAATACATTACGGCAGTTGTCAAGGTCGATGCCACGAGCGGAAGTCGCCCCCTCCACGCAGTTCATCACCGCGCAGTTCAGAGACGACGCCATTCTGTATTGTAAAACGGCGGTGTTACTAATAGTATCCTTTCCCGCCGCTAGTTGCGCAGAGACGCTCGTGGCATGCTACGTTGCCACAGACCGTGCCACTGCCACCAGTGGAAGACCTTGACACCACTGCATTACGGAAGATACTTTCGATTCAAAATGTTTAATTTCACTCTCAATTGACAATTTAAAACCTAAATGATATATTATATTTTAATATATAATTTCATTGCTTGTATGCTTACGTGCTAACCACACGTATCCCGTAACCCATGGTCGCAAGGTCAGGGCTTATGGTGGTAGGCCCAGGCTTCGGAAAGAGGCTATTGCGCCAAAGTACATACATTTTGCACATTTCATTGCTTTATTAGAGGAAATGGGAATTAACATAGCTAAATTTGGACCAATAACTATCAACTGACTATCAACTGGCAGGGCAGAACAATGTCTGTCGTGTTCCGCTAGTGACATTATATTAGCAGACATGTACAGCTAGAAATTAATCAAACATCAGTTTGGGTATTGGTTGGATTTTTCGTTTTGTGTTCCTTAGTTTTATACTACACTTAGAAATAAGGTACGAGATAAAACTAAATTATTGAAATTATGTTTCAGCTTATTAGCTACTCTCTAAATACGAAGTATTGAGACATCTTTCATCTTCATTCTATTATTTCTTTGATACACAGATCGACTGAAAGCAGCAAAATGTCTATATTTTTACAAATATACCATTAAATAAAATAATAAATATTTCAGTATATGAAAGAATAGAAATCTTCAATTGTGCAAGCGTAAATCTCCGAACGATATATCACTAGACTTACGTAGTGTAATACGGTTATTTTCAACAATTCGCAATTATTTATATTATTTCCTTGAGAACACTTCAATCGTTAATTATAAATGGCCTCAAATTAGCAGCACTTTCTTAAGATGGTTCTTATGCTGGCATTGCTCCATGAATGGTAAACGTAACTCGAGAGAGACCTGGCAACGAGATCCTGCCCTGGCGCGTCCCGTGCCGGGGGCCCTCGATGTTGTAAAGTGTTCAGTGTTGTCATTGATGTTGTGTACTGACGTGGTGTTCCTGTGTTTTGTGTTGTGTGGCGCTGTGCTGTGTGCTTTGTTGTGCTATGTGTAGAGGTTGCTGTTGTTGGCGTGGCCGTTGGTGTTGGTGTTGGCGTCGGCGATGCCGTCGCCGCGGCGGGGGAGCATGGCCCCGCGCCCAACCGCGATCCCCGCGCCCCTAGCGACGTGCGAACGCACCGCAAAGAGCGCCCGCGATCTTTAGCGAGACGGCGTGCGAACGTGCAAGGGGGAATTATGGCTGTTAATGTTGCTGGATCTAATAACCTCCCCGCAGGGGGGGGATCGTGACCACGTAGGTGGGCACGGTCTCTGGTGAAGAATCGCAGACGGTCACCCGTACCTCGAGTCTTGCGGCCCCACTCAGGTCGTTAGCCTAGCGTCTAGGCAGTGAGTAGACGATGCTAAGCTCCTGGTGGTCGGTTCAACCCGGCAGTCGTCGGTTCAACCCACCAGTCGGGCCCCTGGCGCGTCGACCTTAAGGCAGGATTGGGTGAAGGAAACCTCTTGGGGTACTCTGGAATCCACAAAGAAGTCCGGCGGGAAAGTACCTACCGTCAGATTGCCTTGGTTACGGTCCGACCCAGATCGGTAGCCTGAAGGTACAAGCAGTGGGGAGACGGGATGGGGGCCCCAAGCCGCCTGGACCTTAGTTCAAGTGACCACCAGTTGGGCTCTTGGCTTCGTCGTGGCAGTGGCCCAATACTCTGGGCGGGCATAAAGGAGGGACTTGGTATCCCGGCGCATGTGAGTGGCGCGTAATGTGTATAGCCTGATGAAGCTTTGTTTTATTTCTGACATTTTCACAGATCTATATTTTCTTGTGATTATCGTTCATGATTATGTTCCTAGCATGCAGATTACGCATATGCAGATTATTCTTATTCAGAGAATCATCTTAAATTTCGTGGTTAAAGCCGAAATTGTTTTGGATAAAATTTGAAAATCTGAACAGAAACTCTTAAAAGAAGAGTGCGTTTTAATAGTGATATTTTAAAGTTAAATGGATATGAAGTAACGGTTTCTATAGTATTATCAACATTAAGCAGACCACGCAGGTTAATAACATCTGCAAATATTTATCGTTCCAGGGTTTATTGATGAACTTGTTATGTATTTGAGGAAGTTGTTAGCTATCTTCTAACAAGAAGAGAAAATAGTACTACAATTAGTTCATAAAGGCAACAATTTTTTTCTCTATAATAAATTTGGCACAAATATTGTCAATAATGTATACAAAAATTTTTTGAGAACGTAAAACTTGAATTTCTGCTCGTCATTAAGAATGCACATGTTTTGCAAATTTGGTTAAAAATGTCAAATGTAAAATCGTAAAAGAACTCGTTACACCAATTCAAGAAATAGTAAATAAAAATATACCTAATCTCTAATGTGGTTTAATATGAAAAACAATTTTCCCTGACTGTCCCGAGGTATTTAGTTGTACAGCTAATATGAGTATCACTTTTTTCCCAGTATTTTGTAAAAGTAGTTGACGGAACAAAATACTCAACTGGTCCTGACCACCGAAGAACACGTGAAAAAACAAAAGCTGACAGTTTATCGAAGGCGATTGTGGCAAAGAGAATGGAGGAATAAGTAAATAGAGCATCAACAATTATTTAGACACGAGTTTCCGCAATAGAAGAAAGCACTCGCAAATCCCTTCGAAAGCACTCGTATCATCGTCAAATGTGTTACAAGAAACCTTAGATTCAATTCTTTCTATATTATTATCAAACGAACTCTCTTAGACACAATTTTTATTTAAATTTTTCGTACCGATCATTTTCTCACAGTAATAAAACATTCAAAAATCGTACACGGACACTGTCCTAAGTCGCTGGAATGTAAACAAGAGATGACCTCGGCGGAACTCAAGTTCGTAAGCTATTATCTTGTATTACAGCCCACGCCAATGGCGTTTACGGCAGCTAAGAATCATGCACTTTAAAAGAAAAGTTTACTTTGTACTTGGAATACATTCACTAAATATAAACGAAATTGGAAGCACTATACAAATAGTACTAAAGATGGGATACTGTTTAATTTCAGTACTTTAAATATGTAGCAATATTATCTATTACGTCTTATTGAAAATAACATTAATTCATTCATTCATTCATTCATAGGATGTGAAATAAGCAAGTACAATATGCATTGATTCAAGTGCTATAATGTTTTATAATTGCTATAATTTTCCCATTTTCCTAAAATTTCACCAAAACTAGTTATATCAAATACTTCCTCTTCAAAATACATTTCACTCCCTCTTCTTCAACAAGGGGAACAATTTCGTCTCGAAACTTCATCTTTTCTTTAATGCTGGTAGAATGAAAGTAACCAGTGAAGGAAATCATGTAACAACCAGAGGAGTTGTAATCGTCGACGTAGAAGCCATAACAACGCCACCCTCGACGCTCGTGAAATTGTATACAAGGTGGTGTTGCTGTTCGCTTCTTTAGCGTAGTACGGAACTTAATATAAATGCAAGCAGAAACTATATCGTTCTTAAATATTTGTACTCTGCTGTTACTTACCTTTAAATAACGTAACAAGTTCAATCTACAAGTAATTTTGTAGTTTCTCTACTATTGTCATTTTTCGGGCATCTTTGCCCCGTAGCTTTCCCGATTATCTCAATAAGATTTATAACAAGATAAATTCGTAGATAATATTCGTAGATTTATAACAAGATAAATTCGTTCTTTATCACTATTTTGTGTGTCTTAAACCGTCGAAATTACATACTCATTCTACTCCAAATGGTTTATATTGATTGCACGGCGTGTGAGAAACTTAGAGCAGTAACGAGATAAACGACACCAATCACAACAAGTCTCCCGCTTTCCATAAATGGTAATATCTAGATTTAGGTGAAAATGTGGCTTATATTTTTATTATACATGACTTGTTCATATGAGTATTTATGTAGGGCTTGTGGCAGTAACAATATTAAACACACTTTGACCAAAATACCAGAAGTCTTGCTGTGGCTGGCGTGGCTTATCTTGTTCTTGCCTCGAGCTCTTTATATAATAATCATACAAATGTAAACAATAATTACATTAGATTTTCACATTATTGCCACATTGATTGGTATTACTGGACTCGAAACATGTGTCTTATCTGAAAAATTGTGTTTAAGGTGTGTAGATTTAATTATTCCTCTTATTAAACTCCTTAAGGAAGCATGTATCTTGTAACACCCCGTCCTAACTCCTCCCCTTTCAGATATTGAACATGCACATAAAACATCGTGTACCTTCATCTCATCTCGTTCCGACCTACGGCACCTTCCATCGTTGCTGCGTGTTCCCCCGACCGTGTTCGCCGTGTCCCCGCACCAATCCAGATGGGAGAACGTAGTACTTCACCTGTCAGTCGTCGCGCCCCGGTTTCCGCCCCTCGGCCGCTCGCTCGTCCAGCGCGCCGTCCGGTCGCGTCCCCCGGGGCGGCAGCGAGAGCGAGGGCGAGGGCGAGAGGGGGGGCGGGGGCGGGAGGGGGCAAGGCGGTACTCGAGCGAGCGGACGCCGCGGCTATAATTAAAACATTAGCCTCGGGCCGAAGCCTCTCGTGGCGGCGGACGGCGGGCGGATGAGCGGGCGGGCGGCCGCGGGGCGCGGCGGGGCGCAGCGGGGCGCGGCGGGGCGGGGCGGGGCGGGGAGGGGCGAGATAAGGCGCGGGTGGCGGCGGTGGCGGTGGCTGCGTCGATCGATGGCGCGCCGGCAGCTGGGGGCCGTGCGGGGGCGGGTGGAGCGGGTCGGTGGGGGAGGGGGAGGGGGCGGGGCACGGGTGGAGAGCGGACCGCTACCGCCGCCGCCGCTGCTCGCTTAATTATTCCGCAGCAGCCTCCGCAGCACGCCGCGCACGCTCCGAGCGCGCTGAACCCGCCCGCCGCTGCCAGGCGACCGCCGCGCCGCCGCCGGCTGGCTCGCGGGTGTGTGGATGGGCCGGCGGCTGCAGCGATATCTCCATGACACCCCTTCTCACTGTGTCATTGGCCCGGAGGCCCTACGTTGCAGTCCCGACGGTGGTGGATTTTAGATTCTTGCTAGGGGGAAGAAATATAACCAGTGTGTGGGAGAATTCTACTGGTCAATCTCTATTCCAGGGCTCCTCAAACTTTTTAAACGGGAGGCCAATTTACTGTCCCTCAGGCCGTCGGAGGGCCGGATTATATAGTGCGATTTTTCTAACTCTGCCTCTCAAGTCCCTTTGGCCGATCACACGGCATTTCGCGTCTTTCTAGGTCCTGCCGCTAGATGTCGTATGGTCGAAAGCACTGCTTGATACGGTCGCGATCATGCGATATCTAGCGGCATGACTGAGAAAGACTCGAGGTACAGTGACATATTCCATTGTGAAGACAGGCCTTGAGAGGCAGAGTTCAGGCAATGACAGGCCTACTGATAGCATACAGTCATAACGCGAGCAGATCCCAAACTTCCTCAGATTGCGCTGGCGAAATGTACAGCGTGGTAAAGAGGATAACGCAAATCATCGAGATTGCTTTATTAAAAACAATTTTTAAAAAACGCCGATGTTTTGGCAACAAAATATCGATGTGAAGAAAGCATCGAAAGCAAAATATCGATGTTTCTGCTGGAAAACATCATTGTTTTAAATCCATCGATTTGTTTGCCATCCCTAGACACCCTAACACATAAAAAATGTGCGGATTTTAAGAAAAAAATTCTTTAAAACCATAAAAACCCGGCGGGCCGTATAAATGTCCTCGGCGGGCCGCATGTGGCCCGCGGGCCGTAGTTTGAGGATCCCTGCTCTATTCGATAGTTTTCTGTGGTTCTCTTTTAAATACCAGGTGAAAAATAACTTTAACCAACCGGTCACAGAGCGGGCGCGATCTTCCCTTTCTCATCCTTGTTCCCTCATCTACCCTGGCATACAGTCACTTGCCTCTCAAGGCCTGTCTTCACAATGGAATATGTCACGGTACCTCGAGTCTTTCTCAGTCATGCCGCTAGATATCGCATGATCGCGACCGTATCAAGCAGTGCTTGCGACCATGCGACATCTAGCGGCAGGACCTAGAAAGACGCGAAATGCCGTGTGATCGGCCAAAGGGACTGTACCTGTATCACGCATGTCGTGTGATCAGTCACAAGCTTTGAGATTCTTCCTTGCTAAGGCAATGTCTCGCATGCGGAGAGGCTGGGGGGAGTGAAACCCCGTGAGGCGATGCAGATTTCACGTTCCGGCAGGAAGAAAAACTGATCTTCCGTCATGTAGGGGAGACCAGGGCTAGTTGTGACAATTTTAATGTATTCAATTTCTGAAGGTGTGTGGACCATAATTTAAAACATATAATAAGCGGAACAAATAGAATTGCTCTTTGTATACATATCCATATAATTGAATTTAAAATACATGTTTTTAATTATATAAAAACAATTTTATGCTACAGTGCACATTGTCACAACCTGCCCCTCTACGGGACAAGTTGTGACTGGACTAGGGCACGTTGTGACAATGTAAAAGAAACGAGAATATTGTTATATTCAAATTTAACAAACATCTTTACAATACTAATTTATTTATATGCTAACTTTTATTTAATCTTAATGTTTTCAACATCCGTATGGAACTAAATATAAACATAACGTACAACATTTTTAGTACAGTTTACATGAGCTTATTTATTACAACTTATACACTGCACCCAGTTCTGTCATCCCTTTGATGTTTGAAATGGTTCTGAACAAACAAGGCACATACACAGTTCCTAATCTTTGGAGCTCTCGGATATGTCTTTTGTCTTTTTTCGGCATTTTAGATCTAGATATTTGCTTAGAAACATTCCTTTTCGACAACAAGCTTCTTTTTTGTTTTTCCTTCTTTTTTAGTATAGATCTTTTCTCTAATCTTCCTTGTTACTGTAATCGAATTCATTTTTTAAAATGAATGCTAGTTAAAATGGCAAATTTCAAAGTCTGTTCGCTTACGGTTATTTGTGGGGGTCCTGCGGGGGAAAAGGTCTGATTTCCAAAGGACTAACCGTTGATGTGTGTAACCCATCTTCTACAACAGAAACAGCAGTATTACCTTCTCTGTCATTAGCAGCTTGGCCTGTTGCTTTTTTACTGTTCTTAACCCAGTTTCATCTAAGTTCCAAACGTCATTTACATTGAAATCATATTTTTCGAAATCAGGAGCTAAATGGTTGAAAAAATGTCAACATTATGTTCATTGAAACTTGTGTCTCTATTCAAATTAGTAGCTTCAGGAACACCAAGAGAAATTTTAGCGTCGCTGCATATACTTCGTCACCCAATCAAGACTTGCAGCCTTCTTTGTTATCCAATTTTCTGCCACTTGAATTTTGTTTTCCACGGCAAAATGATATGGTAAGCTTCATAATTCCTCACTACATTTCCTGGAATTAACATGATTACTCTCAAACAACACTGGAGTAAGAAGTGACACTGTCACAACGTGTCCATAAGGATCTGTCGCAACTAGCTTTGAGAGATCCTAATATACATTTCCATTTTTATATTATGTTATTTTACCATTCCTATAAACCAGAAACAATTCAAATTATAGCTTAAAAAGTACGTTTTTCAATGAGACTAAGTAGTTGAATATACCTCCGATTTATTGTTGCGACGGTTGACTGGAACAATCCGATAGATTTTTACTTCACTACGTGTAAAACACAAAATGTTCGTAAATAAGCAAATCAAGCAACGGTTCCCGCAGCAACTCAAAGAGCACACTTAGTCAAAGGTTTGAAATGTGCATGTTAACTATCACGAGCTGAGCTCTATTGAATCGGTCAGTAAACACGATGTCATAATTTTCCCTTGTCACAACTAGCCTCGGTCTTCCCTAATTCGATTATACAGTTGAAAATGCAAGTTTTGTTTTCTTTTTCGATTACAATATTTTTACAATAAACATTTGCGTACATACCCTTATTTTATTTTACAAGAACTACAGATGACACGATGTCATTCTGTTGTATTAAGTATTTAAAAAGGACTCTGTGTTTAGTAACTTTATAGATATCACGACCGAACTAATGACCAATTACCAACCTTATCTCAGACGTCTTGCAACGTAGGAACACCAATTTCTATCCCGGGTTACCTGATCTCAGAAATAACCTCTCATGCCCTCTTCTTGTAAGATCGTCATTGGCTACTAGTACGACCATTAATTATCGGTGGAATATCGGCTGTTTTTGGCGTTATCTATATTGTACCTCTGGTGATAATCTTGGCTGTAATATGAGCTCACTGAGATTTTGTTATATTCTATCAATTGGTATACCCCCAAACATTTGTTTCCCTCTAAGCGTTCCATGTCACACTTCACGTACTTTCATTTCATCTCTACGTACCTTCCTCACAATGCAGTATTTACATACACCTCGTAGGTATACTTGACTTATTATTTTACTACAGCTTAAGAGAAGGCGGCGGAGTTTAATGAAATGTCATTTTTTTCTTATTTTAAAACAATGCCGTTTAGTATAGAAATTCATTGTATGTTATGACAAAAACAATTGACCTATTTTCTACATTATTTTTTTTACATTTTTCGTCCATTTCCACTAATAGGTCATCTTTTACATTTTTACATGTAATCTAAAGTTCCTGTGACTTTAGATTACTTCAGAAGTTTACTTGAAAGAATAGAAGAAGCCTCGATTATATCATTAACGTATTCAACAGCTCGAGGTGTTCATGTGAATTGGTTTTTATCACATTGTTTACGTCATTTTTCTTTGCTTTTAGGGCATTTTAAAAACATTTTAAGAGCATTTTATTGATCATTTTTGGCGGTGTTTTAGGTCATGAAAATCCGCTCCTACTTATGACAATCTAGTGAATATATTTCATAATCTTAATTGCATTATTATTGCACAGACTTGCGATTCCTTACTGCTACCTGCGTTTGAGCGCTTGGAAACTGTCGGCCTCTTCTTGCATGGCATGTCGTCTTATCAACCGAGTCGGGCGCCATGACACATTATGGCCATGTCCACGGTTCCACCGTCAATGTCGCTTTGTGTTGCCGACCTGTTCTTTTTGTGCTACCGTGTTCCCCACCGCCACCGCTGTTCAGCCGCAGCCACCGCCTTCTCCTCTACCTCCTCTGCCGTCTTCATTGCCGCAGCCTCTGCCTCCTTGGCCTCCTCGTCTTTCGCCGCAGCCTCCTCCTCCTCCGCCAGCTCCGACATCGCTATTGTCTACGCCTTTGCCTCAGCATCTACCTTCGCCGCCGCCACTGCCTCCGCCGCCAACCTCATTGCCTCAGCCTCCGCTGCCTCCGTTGCCTTCGTCGGTGCGTCGCAAGAGCGGGAGAGCTCTCGCCCCCGTGACGGCGCCCGCCCGCAGCTCCGTCCTTTACGACGCGCGTGAGCCCCCGTCTGCCACCCGTCTCCCCCCCCCCGGTGCGCCCACACAGCTCCCTTTCTACACACCTGTCACGTGGCGTTTGCGCCGACTCGCGCTGCTGCATCACAAGAAACATTCCTTGCTCCCGGGGAGGTACCCAGGGTTCTTACAAGTCTCGCCTTTTATGCATCTTTTTTGAAAGGTGTTTTCGGTGTTTGAAGTCTTTAAAGCTTTCTCTGGAAAAGAGTAACTGTGGAATACATTTTTCACTAAGTCCTCTTTATATTCTGTTTCATTTTACATGTCGCTGCAGGTCGGTCAAATGTTTTCTAGATTTCAAACATATTTCCTGGTATGTGCTTAACGCTATCATAAAAGTGCGTGTTCTGCTCATCATTGTAAATGTCATTTAAGCGAATGAACCGTGTAGTGCTCGTGACTAACATTTTATGGAAATGATAAGCCTTTGAATAATTAAAATGTGTTGCTAAATCTTTTGAATGAACTTATCCAAGATTAAAAATATAGATCTTGAGAAAGTAATAGGGAAATATACAAACTAAAATGTTTTTTTTATATTTTCTTTTATAAGAACCAACTGAACAACTCGTGATGCCCAGATTTTGAGTAAATTTTACTTAAAGAAATCAATCGGTTTAATTTCCATATAGATTTGTAGCCAAAAGGCAAAAATGTGTAAGTTGTGAGCTGTAAATTTCAAAAAGAAAACAATTCACTACGAATTATCAATGAATTAAAGGATAAACGTAGACTGTTGTAAAAGGTACTTAGAAAGTTACATGAACTTTAGTAAACACGTATTCACAACACCTTCATTTTCTTATACGAAGTATGAAAATTTTTTTGCAGTGACATTAATAAATTTTATGTTTCCAACAATAGACTTTAACAATTAAACGCGTCAAGAATGTAATAATTAAGCAATATAATGCGTACGCTGATTCTACTTGTAATTCCTGTCTGTATTAATATGTATTATATTACAACATAATTCAATATTATCTTTAGGATATATTATTGAAAAATCGAGGACAATAAAATATTTTCGAAATAAACTCAAATTATTTTCTGAGTTAGTATACATTTAAATGCATAAGAACTTCAGAAAAATGCACTGAATTTTATGTCTTTGACCGTATCCCTTGGAAAACTCCAAGTGATGTTTAATAAAGCTATTATTTTCTCTCTAGACGCTATCACATCAAGCAAGCGTTTGCATGTAACGGTAGATTGAACATCGATCTCTCTCTTCAGAGCATCCTCCAATATCGAGTCCGCCCCCAGGAGGCACTTCGCCGCGCGTCGAGGCGCCAGGAACGCGAGCGCTGCACAAGAGGCGCGAGGGACACGACCCCGCGGCTCGGCCGCGCACTTCGTGAACCTGTGAACGCGATCTTCGGTCGAGACACGGGGGCGGGGGCGAGGGAACACACGGTTACACAACGCGGAGCGTGATTGAGCGTTACCGTGCCTAGAGAGCGTATCCTCGGGGGTACAATCTGCGCACGTTTCCGCAAACTCATTTTTCCAGATCCGAGGGAAGAGGTAAAGGATTAGTTACTTCGTTATTATTTGTCAAGCGGTCTTCAGCATTTCTCACTCGACAGCGCTTCCAAAACCACCACAACGTCAAAAAGACACTAAATTTAAAAAAATCTTATTTATCTTTAAAATGTATGGCAAGGTGTGGAAACTAAAGAAATGTGAAAAATATTATTAATTGAATATGACAAACTTTATATTTTACAGTAAACACCTATATTTGTAATGTAAAAAATATATATATTTAACAACTAATTTATATAATAATGTACTTATACACACACATTGTATACGTTTTGTTTTCAAGAGTTTCACACTGTGTACAACTTAGGAAACGTAAGAGGTATGTCACACTTGTGACTGAAAAGGAGATACCTCCGTGTGAACATTTTCTTCAATCGAAGTAGTTCTTTACCTTACTTGTTTATTGCTATGATTCCTTTCTTTTCATCAAATGTGTTGCCCTCTTCTACCAAATTTTAGTTGTGATAAATAACCACCCAATTTTAAACAAGGAAACTCATTCAAATTATCTTACGCGCCTAAAAGTGTTTTTACTACACTTAGTTATATTTGAATAAATATACCTTCAATAATCATAGGGAACAATTTTGGGTTTTGTGATACAAAATAGATATTTTTTAAAATTAAAAAACAAAACGAATCCCTCCAACAAAAGCCTCTAAATAAATTGACCCCCTAAAACATACACTAGAGACAAAAACAAAACAGTTTTGTTCAGTGTTGTCATGTAGGGATTTTCCCCCTAAATTTAGGGGGAAAACCACTAACCTGGCAACACTGAACAAAACTGTGGCCCGTTTGCCAATGCAAATAGTTTCTACTGAACAGGACGGAAACTTTTTGTCAATATTACGAAGAACGCTAGTTACTATTATTTACAATTTACCTATGTACAGAAAAAGTTAATGAGTAACGCCGATTTAAACTCATTCTGACAACGATTTCGGACGTTTTAGCGACTGCGCGACTGTGCACAAAGCTGCTCTTCTGCTCCACCAGCCCCTGCACACACGCACGCGGCCGCTAAATCTCCAAAAACCGTTCGTCAAAAGGAAGCTTGTATCGGGGCATAGTGATTCCGGAGTTCCAGAAATCATCCACAAAAAATACAAGTAGCGTTTATGACAGACTTGTTAATATCGTTCCCATCTAATCCATCACGCATTAAAGTGTTAGTGCTGGATTAAATTCATTTTGTCAGTCTGGAGCAAATGTATTTTTAAGAACAATCTGATTTGGAGATATCAGTTTGGAAACTCTAAAATAAATAAAATAATAAAATGAAATACAGCTCGAATTGTATTATTTACGTATTTTTTACGTTTAATGTCAATTTTCAATTAAACCTACTACAAAATGAATCAGAACTGATCCAGGCGCGTAAATTTCAGTACGCATTGATTTGAAATGTTTATCTCCACAAATATCTAAATGAAATGGAAAAGAAATGAGAAATAAAAATAATGCCAAACTTGTTCTGTTATTACGATCTTAAATTCATTCAATTATTGATCCCTACTTTCTAAATATCTGACTATTCAAAAAGAAAAAAAATATTGTGCAAATATTAGCAAACTTTAAGAATGTGTCCCTACAAATACTTAACCTACGCATGAACATTTTTTCATCTCATTCAATGCGATTTTCTTTCAATATTTTCTAACTCTATAGTGAAAGTAGTTTGCTAGTTTCTTCATTGGTGTAACTATGTTCTACGATTTCTAAATCAGGTAAGGTTTTTGAGTGAATACCTACAAAATCTCTTTCTGCAAACTTCATGTCTTTTTGCCTTAAATTACAAAATTTATGTATATTGCTCGATATTACGTCGTAAAGGCAATTTCATATATTTCTTGTACTTAGAAATTCCTACCCTTCAATTTAAGCGGTCTACACACTTCTGCGAAAAACCTATTATTTCAGTAAAGTTTATTTTAGTGCTCGTTCGTGATTTTGAACACACCTTCGTGGCTTCTCGTTCAGATGTTGTGATATTCGTCCGACGGGTCAGCATTCAACACGAACCACAACACGAACTCTTATCTCTTTAACGCAATCAAACAGTTTCTGCGAATGGAATATATCATTCGACGTAGATTTGACACAACTTGCAACAAGTCATTCGTTTCACAGAGGCGGCCTTCTGCATGGACGCCAAGCCACACTGAGACGGTCCACGGTCGAGATAGTCAACACTGGCGAGTACAAAGCCTTTGTCTACTGCAACACTTTGTATAGCGGTTGAGAAGGGAGGGGCGGCGATGGAAGATACAACTGTAACGAGGAACTGCGCTTCTGCTGTCTGCTGATATTACAGACTACGACTCCAAGCGGAGCTAATGGACGAAGAGCCGCTTGTGCATACCGCTTGCAGGAAGTTTGTCGTGTCGTTACCTACTGTCTCACGAAACATGAAACACTTGCCGGACACATCCTTTATATTCAGACTACCCATTTAGGCTAGAGTACAGTGAAGTTTCAGCTTGTGATGAAGATACTTTCCTCCTTTTAATATTCTGTCTTGTAACATCAACTATTAAACTACACAGCAGTTTACATCTGAGCAAATTGAACATTAAGAAAATAGAATGAAGGAGACGATTCTGATGCGGTTGTAGGCTGAAACATTCCAACATTTGAAAGAATAATTTTGTACTTGGTCAAACAATGAACAATGAGAAAAATCTTTCTTGAAGTTGAAAAATAACACAATTTTGATATTATCTATTTGCTTGGAAATTTGTAGATTCTAATTAATTCGAAGCATCTTGCTCCGCGAAGATTTTAAATTTTAATTTTTGAATTTAAAAAAAAGTCTCTTAAGAAATGTTGGGTAAATGAATTTGTTCACAGATTCAATGGCGGATTTTGTTCCACAACAACTAATTGTTTTAAACTAGTGCGGTATCCCTTCATAACGTATAAATATATTCTACGAATTTTCGAAGATTATTTTTGGAGACTCAATAGTTATCAATAAAGGCAATTTTTCTCTTCTAATGTTTACGGATAATGCAAAATGGAGTTAAATTAGCCAAGGTAATTAAAATGTAGACTTTCAAGTGATTTGTATACAGTATTTTTTTTAATAATACATGGTGGTGGCACTGCCTTTCCCACTGAATCTTGGGTGGCGTTGGTTGAAATGAGAAACGGATTTCCCGGGCGCACGTTATAGCAGGTGGAGCGTTCGCGACTTTGTATTACATTCAAAATGTCCGTTAAATATAAATAGCAAAAAAATCCAAATCACTCAAAAAATGCTTATCAAACATATGGCAATGTCTATACTAACATTAGATTCTTCTCTTAACGTTCGTCGTAATACACTAAAAATGCGTATAGTTCCGTTTGAAAAAAAAGTTACCTCAATATGTCTTAAGATATAAATGATAAAAAGAAATGAATACATGTAACTATTAGCCTAATTTGCTGCGATGCACTTCCGTGAAAATTGCATTACAAGAACTTTAACCGTTCAAAAATTGCAGGAGGCGCTAAAGTTACCCTTTTTAGGATGTCCCACCTACAATGGGCCACCCCCATAACTTCTAAACGGGTCACGATATAGAAATACAGTATTGTCTCAAAAATGCGGAATCATGAGGCAAATAATGAACCATATAGATTGTTTAAAACATTTTAATTATCAAGAAATTAAATCGTTATCATTTTTTAAATGGAATTATATATTTTCTCACAAGCAATGGGTTGATCTTAAAAAGAGGAATCTAATAATGTATTAATGTAATTATTTTGGTAGAAATTTGAGTATCAAAATATAATTTTGACATACAATTGTCAACTAAGCAGACAAGATTTCCTGGGCCGATCCCCGGTGGCTGAGATTGCTGAGGCAGTAGCGTCGTAGCGATCTCGGATCGAAGTATCGAGTCCCGCCTCGGGCAAGTTTGTATTTGTGTTCGCCCTTTCACCCCCTATCATCATCATATGTCATCTTCACAATTACCATAACGTTAAACAAAATAGTGATCGCTAATGATCTAGATGGTGATGCCATCTTAAATAACAAAAAAAAGGTTTCCTGTAACAGGCGTTGCAACTCACCCCTTAGGCGACGGTAGCCTTCGTAGCACGGTGTCTGTTAAGGACGGCGGCGCCGCAGAGCGAAGGCCATCTTCCCCAAAGGCGACAGTTTCACGCGCTACTGCAGGAAATTGTGTCTGTTTCATTTAAAATCACATATCAGAAAGATTTATTTTATAGTTAAACTACTGACAAAACATTAACAAATGATACATTGCTTATTTGTTATGTCATTGTCTTTTTATGATCTATCCATTGCTAATGAGAAAAATATACAGTTCCATTTAAAAAATTAAAGATAATTAAATTTCTAGAAAACTAAAAATATTAAGAACAACATTTGAACAGAATTTTACTTGCTCCATGATTCCGCACTGTTGAACGAAAACTGCTTTTTGATAAACCATTTAGAAGATACGAAGGTGGAACAGTTGGTGGGACACCCGATGTGTTAAATCTGACAGGAAAGCAGACCACGAAATGTTCGGTGAAGATCAGCCATTACCATACAGACCATTTACTTTCATTGAAAGATATCAACCCAAGGTCTGTAAATGTCAACTAGAGCCATACAAGACAACAAACATGAGCGAAACCCACGCGCTAAAACAGTCGCTATCCGCCGCCGCTTGCTGGGTACACACGGAGAGATCCTCCGTGAGCCGCGGCAGGTGACAGCAGACAAACAGCGCCTGTGAACTCGCTCCGCAGTGCTAACACGGGGTCTGCGACCTCGCCGTTTCTCTGAGGGCGGCGCAGCGGCCCTGGCCCCGCCCCCTGCTGCTCGGTGCGCTGCGACGTGGGCGCCTTGGCGGAAGGTAGACGCTCGGGGCGGATGCGGCCTGGCGCGCCTCTGGACGCGTGCTTTTGGGTAGCAGACGGGTTCTCAAACTTTCGGGGGTTCGCCGCGCACATTCGTGGGGAGAAATATAGCAACGCAGCGGAAATGTTGAAGCATCTTTACTTGTTATGCATTTTAACTAGGGGGTTAATGTTATGCATCATAACTAGGGGGCGGATTTTGATGATCTAAAATATTGCCAAAAATGATCAATAAAATGTTCGTAAAATGTTTTTAAAATGCCCTAAAAACAAACAAAAATGGCGTAAAAAATTTGATCAAAACCACTTTAGATGACCAACTCAAGCTATTGGATTATGTTACTGATGTAATTGAAGCTTCTTCCTTTTGTTTATGCTTATCGAGAAATTGGCCTAACTGACAATGACGCCGACAGGCGTCACAGGAAACTTAGATTACATACTACTCATAACGATTGACATTACAATATATGAGCATAGAAATTGAATAGAATACTTAGGAATTCTGTGGGGAACATTTGTTGCATCTCGTAAATGTTGTTTGAAGCAAGTATCATTAAAATGATATTAAAATCGATGGATTCATCGAAAAATGCATTTAAATGACGTAAAACGTTAAAAAATGACATATTAGTCGAAATCGACGAAAAAATGCAAAAAAATGATCGATAAAAATGGGTCATTTCATTTTGTCATAACACAAAACTAATTTCCATCCTAAACGGCATTATTCTAAAGGGAAAAGAAAAAAATGACATTTAATTAAAGTCCGCCCCCTAATTATAACTGTGCGAGCAGGAATTTGTGGCGTCGACCTTCAGTAGAAATAACTAATGTGAACGAATTATTAACAGACCAACAATTTCGACGGTCACATTACGAACATTGAACAATTATTGTGCGCAAGCAAACAAGACCATATTTCTTTATAAATTACCAGTGCAGTTGTTAATGATCGAACATTCTAAATTTCTGAATTTACAATAACAGTCGGTTGTTTTCCAAAAAAATAACTTTACATATATTTAATACACATACTGGTTTTATTTTTTCTTATTTTCCAAATGCAAATCGTTTGCATTAGCTCATGAACACCATTGCCTCTGCAGCAGGTTGTCCATTAGGTTCTAAAAGTTCATCTTATCCGTGGCAGATTTTCAATACATTCAATACAAATAAATTTTCAATTCAATACAATTCAATTTTCAGCTACATAATTGAGGCGAATTCTATTACTGACCGAGCATTCTAGTAGCCGGCTGCTCTGATCTGTAGTTTTCAGTGGTTTCCGAGATTAATTCCAGAACATGCAGTAGCAGTGCCCTAATAAAGGAGTTATCATTGCTCTCCCTTCCCTAACAATCACACTTACGTGCACTCCACTGCGTGTTGAAAAAAGTCAGGAGCCCGCTGAGGTAGATACATGTTAGGGGAAAACCCTGCCAGCAAACATGAAGGTCGGTGTCGTTTCCCATGTTGCAGCGGGAGATGAACACCACCACATGCAGGGACATAACATGTACTACACTTATGGTACTAATGACCTCCTTGACGCGCTCGGAATCAATAACCAATCACTTGCATTTATTTTTTTCGCGGCACTGTCAAGTTAGTTAAGGTGGTATGTTCGTGCCAGTCGCTAGTCACTTGACCATTTATTACATCTACAGAAAGCTCCTTGTAAACGTGAAAGGAACATTTAAATAATTATTTCAAAATAGATAAAACAAAAGTATTGAATAGTTGTTCTGTAATATCAACATTTACTAATACATTTTGTCTCTCGCAAGATTTTTCATGTTCATAAGTTTGCAATACCTAATAGAGGTTAGGTTGACTTCTGCGCCCGTAATTTTCTTTCTTTCTGCGTTGAATATTAGTCCACATTGTTTACAATGAAAGTGAATTATTGTCAAATAGTACGTGGTTGTGTGTGATACAAAATTTTAAGTTAGGGTAGTTTTATCTCGAACCCCAAGAGAAATAGTAGTGACAATAATATGATTTGTACAGCATAACACGTAGGACGAGAGCCAATACATCCGGTTGCGATGAATTTCGAAGCACTTTTTTATCAATTACTCCTCAGAATGGCCGGTAAAGTATGTTACAATTAATATCATCTGATTCCTAAAAATAATTTACTTATTGAATAAAATAAAAAGGTACTTTCGCCGTATAATTTCTTCAGTAACAAAAAACGAATTATGTGCGCGAAAGCTTTTCCATTAGAGCCTGTGCTAAGTGACACTTATTTAATTCAAATATTAGACCGGTATGAGCCATTTTTTCTTACCATCTTGAAGAACAAAGATTTTGCTTACATGTTAAGTATTTTTGGGAGGCACTTCACCGAGATCGATCTAACATACTACCTTAACGGCAATCTGGCGTGTCGTGGCGTGGCAGACCCTTTGAGAAGCCCGTGTCGGCGCAGGAGGCGTTGGTGCGGTGGTGCGGTGGGCTGGGAGCTGCGCAGTGCGTTGAGCGCGCCCCAGGTGCTCCTTGCAGGCGGAGGGCGCTCGGAGCGAGACGCTCGCCTCGCCTCGCCTCGCCGCGCCGCGTCTCCCCAAATCCCTTCCGAGAAATCTCCCTCGCAGCCGAGGCGGACGCCAAATGAGTTTTGCGTGTTATTACAAGACGTCCTACAAATACACGTCTTTTAACTCCTGTTGCTCTTTCCCTCACAGTCTCAACTTACTGAAGTCTTCTTGGAAGTTGGACCTTCCATTTCTCTACCTTTATACCCTTCATCATTTTTATATTTTACGACGACTCCCACTTCTTTTCTCTTTATGCTTACCAAATTTTTCTACTCCTTTGTTATCATCAATATTTTGTACATTACTTTGTCTTTTGCTTTTCTCTTGTTTTTCGTGAATGTATTCTTCTGATATTCAGTCACACTTATCTCCTATTCAGTTCAGTGGCGTAGCGTCAGGGGACGCTGAGATGCTGAGCATCCCCGTATATAAGAACCTTAAATACTGTATTGATAATCTTACAAGTGGTCTGTTGAGCGAAACACGTTTTGTATTAATTTTAAATTGATTTCCTATGATTGAATTCGGCGGGCTGTTGAAGCTGGCCTCTGATTGCTTGGAAGCTAAAATACTTCAGCGTCTGCCTCCAGATTGCGACGAGCAATGACGCATGCGCAGATAGCGAGGTTCCCCTCTCCCCTCTTCACCCCTGGCCCAGAGAAACCCGACTGCTTTACGCTAGCGTCTACTGCGGAAAGAAGCTCGTTTGTGCACGAGAGCGCAGCACACTTCAGGCGTTCAGTAAATTATCTTTCTCTCTCTCACTCGGGAGTCCCCGCTTGGTCATGGGTACAAACTGTAGAAATAGTGCCTGACTACTATTTCTTAATTAATATCCCAGAAATTGTATTATCTCTTAAATAGATTACATATTATTTAAGTCTGCAATGAATAAATTAACAAATGGTCTTATTGCCATTCGCGTATAAGAATTAAAGCTGAGCCATTGTATAATTTGCTTTCAAGACATCGGCAGCCCTGACTGCTGTGAGAATTTTGTGGGAAGCGCCTACACCGTCGTAAGCAATCGAGATCGTGGAAGTAGTCCCAGTGTATCTGCCTTGTGTTGCGTTCGCCTGTTAGATGAAGTAGTTGATAGTGACATTTTGTGTGTTATTGTTGAGCATCCCCAAACGTGTGAGTCACGCTACGCCACTGATTCAGTTGTCTTTTCCCAGTTATATTCCACCAATCATATGGAGAATCAACACTTAATTAAGTTATTTGAAGGCTTTTTCAAGGTTATTTTATTTATTTATTTATTTACGTCAAAAACAGTTAAAAAACTGCGTATGACGAGCTATGGGGAGAAGTGAATTTTGTGCACGTTTTCATAATTCTGTGGTCTCTATCCTAAACCATATTCTAGTCGAATTTTGAATACAGAAAAGAGGTTTTTTTCGAGTTTTGTTGACAAAATATTCGCTCCTATATAATAAAATATATTTTCAAAGGTAAATTAGCTATAAATTCCTGCCCTGAACTCTCATGTTCTTCATGAAAGAATAATACTTTTTGCCGCGATAATATGAAAAACGATAATTTGAATAACTATATTTCCCACTGAATTTCAGAAGACGTGCACAAATAATGAAGTTACATTTATTCTGACCAAATCTGACATTCTACAACTAATGTGTCTCTTAAAACATTTTAGAGACTGAATTGTGAGACTGAAAATATGTGCTAGCAAATTAATTTGTAGACTTATAAATTTTAGATATTTATACATTAACATGTTTACCTAGGATTCTTGAAGACAACTTCATTATTACTAAAATATCTATATAACCTCAAAATATAGAAGATGCACGCCTGATTAATCGTTCAATGATACTTGCATGTATTGCATCTGTTTACAGCGGGACAACAAACTGCAACAAACTCGGCACATCAAAACTTAGTTTAAAGCACTCGTTTCCTACGAAATTTGATACTGCCAATAATCAGCATGACATTTTGTAAATAGGGAAATAGAACACGCATGTTTTGGGAATTAAGAAACTCCAAAGAAATGTAACTTTCTTTCCAGGTTCTTATTTTTAAAAAGTTACCGTGACGAACTTTGATAACTCATCAAAAATACCCCGACGGCCCTCTCGCTTGTAAGTGTGTAATTGTGCTCAGTGTGTATCGCTTTAGTTGACTGTGAACGCAGTAGAATTCTGTAAGTGTACGGCTGTGCTGGGCTGCGCTGCGCTGTGCTGCGCTGTGCTGGCGCGGTGTGCCTCCGCTCGGTGTGGTGTGCTTCTCGATGTTGGGGACGGGGTGCCCGGCCGTCCGCGCTGCCCGCAAGCGGCCCTCTGAAGGCAGCTGCACGGCTGCCCGTAAACGACGGCGGGAGCGGAAATGAGAACGAGAACAAGCTGCACTCGACGGGAGTCTCCGTTCAATTCGCTTTGCTATCAACTTCATCTTGCATTCGAAACTTACTTCCGAATTCAAGGAAAACATTGATTTAGTTAGAGAACGGAGCGAAAATTCACTGTGGAATGTAAACAATTCTTAATTCAAAGTAAAATTTGTTTTTGCTACAGCCTAAGCTAGACATTTTAAGCACTACAAACCATGTCCAAAGAAATTTCAAGTTATAAACAGAGTGTAACATTATAATTTTGTAATAATTTTATTTATTACCTTTGGTTAATATTGAATACAGTGTAGGAAGATAATATTGATTTTCTCAAACGCATTTAATTAATTTATAATTGTTGATATAATAGATCAGATACTGAATTGTCGCTTAATGGGAGCGCACCGCTTTAGACAGTTTTAAAAACTAATTTCATATTTAATTTGAGGTTAATAATAGACCGAAATGCGTAGAATGACACCTCACCTGACCCGCGCGGTGAACTGGAAGGAATCTCACCGTCAATGCCGGACGCAGGGACACTGCAGGTTACTAAAGATGTAGAAGGTCTCAAAATCTTTCTTTCTTTCTTTGTTTCTTTGACACTCGTACAAATCAGCGACTCCCCGTCGTGGAGCAATCCCCAATCGGGCGTTCTCGTTCCCGCCCCTGCCGGGCGTGTGCACGCAGGCTGTCTGTCCGGGGCCGCCGCGGCGGCGTGCGCGGCCGGGCGGACCCGGTGTGAGTGTTGGTATGCGGCGGGCGCCGCGTTTGTCCCAGGAGCTGGTGTCCAGCAACCCGAACCAGCGCAACTGGCGCGGCATCATGATCGCGCTGCTGGTGATCGTGGCGGTGCTGGCGCTCATCGTCACCTCGGTGGTGCTGCTGACGCCGCCCGACGAGGGCCCGCGCGTGCGCGGCCGGCGCTTTCGCCTCGGCGACATCCTCGGGCCCGAGCTGGCCGCCCTGCGCTTCAACGGCTCCTGGGTGTCGGGTGAGTCACTGCCCGTCTCTCTGTCTTGCCCTCTATGTGTCTCCTCCGTCTCTCTGCCTCCTCTTTTTTATGACTCCTCTCTGTCTCCCACTGTCTCTCGATCCCTCGCTCTTTGTCTCCCCCTCTCGCTCTTTGTCTCCCCCTCTCGCTCTTTGTCTCCCCCTCTCGCTCTTTGTCTCCCCCTCTCGCTCTTTGTCTCCCCCTCTCGCTCTTTGTCTCCCCCTCTCGCTCTTTGTCTCCCCCTCTCGCTCTTTGTCTCCCCCTCTCGCTCTTTGTCTCCCCCTCTCGCTCTTTGTCACCCCCTCTCGCTCTTTGTCTCCCCCTCTCGCTCTTTGTCTCCCCCTCTCGATCTTTGTCTCCCCCTCTCGATCTTTGTCTCCCCCTCTCGATCTTTGTCTCCCCCTCTCGATCTTTGTCCCCCCTCTCGATCTTTGTCTCCCCCTCTCGATCTTTGTCTCCCCCTCTCGATCTTTGTCTCCTCCTCTCGCTCTTTGCCTTCTCCTCTCGCTCTTTGCCTTCTCCTCTCGCTCTTTGCCTTCTCTCGCTCTTTGTCTCCCCCTCTCACTCTATGTCTCTCCATCTCAAACAAAATGTACAATGTCACAATGTTTTTTGCAATTTAAAAAATTGGAGGATGATTGCACAATTCTGGCTTCAAATTCGGATTAAGCGCGTTAAAATACGCAGAGAAACATGTGTCAAGTCTTTGGGTCTGACAACTTCTTTGTGTGTGCCTGTGTAATCAATAATACTTCCTGGAACAATTGTATCAAACATCAGTTTGAATAAAAATGTATATTATTATTTTTCGATCATTATTATTAGGAAGAATGAATCCCGTTTCATATAAAAAAATGTTTCAATGTAGTTTGCAACAACAAAATCTCATTACATTTTATTTCTTCTTGTGAGATATTCACATTAGAAAGGCTTTTAGTTTGCTACTAAATTAAGTAGTAAAAAGAATGATATATCTCAGCCATTTGATTCCACAATTCACATCACCTTTATACGATCTCTAATCGAAGTGGTTTGGTAAAGATAACGTTTACAAACACACAAAAAATAAATATCGCACACAAATAACCTCTACATCAAACTGTTGGAATCTAATAATGATTTTGAGGACCAGAAAGTGTTGCCCACCAACTCTTAATTCCTCACTGAAGTGGTGGATAACTTCCGGTTATCGTGCATTGGTAATATGTCCAGTCCAACTTGCAAAAACCATATTTATCGCTAAATGCAGAAGTTTAAACGGAGCCTATCGCTGTTTAATATTCTGACGGCCAGCTAGCTCTTCTATAAAGAGCGCTCGAGTTTGCGTATGGTCCTGATACTTCCATAGTTCTCGTATTTCTAGAGAATGCTTCTTTTCCACCATTTGTCTTGTTTTGAAGTGGGAATTGATCTTCAATGTCGGGTAAGTACACGTATTCTTGCTTGGCGTGTGATACAGAAATTTCAACTATCAATAAATGTCGCGTGAGTTCCCCCCATTTTTTACTCGCCAAATTATTCGAATATAATACATCGATGCTTTTACGGGAGACAATGATATTCACTGCTTCTAAGTCACCGACATCTTTACTTGATGCACAAAAATGTTTGAAATTAAACTATAAACTTCACTCTTTCTGAAAGTAAATAAAAATATCTTCATGGCAAAATGTTGATTAGAAGTTGTACGTGTTAACAGGGAGAATGTAAAATGGATTTTTAAGTTTTAATATACGAGAGAAATTACTCAAGTCACCCAAATAAAAATTGAGAATCTGAAGTGAATTATTCCTTAAATATGAAAGAAAGGAAATCAAACTATTTTTTAAAAATAATGTGACAAAAGCAATTGCGAAACCGTCTCAGTGAAAGTGTTCGCGTAAATTAGCGCGTACAAGACCAAATTCACTGATAGATACAGACTTAATTTTGAAGTCTAAGTTCTGTTTCCCCTTTCCAGTAATCAGAAGTTAATTTTGAAAATGACATTTATTTGGTATTAATATTAGTTTTAAATGTTTAATAAATATTGAAAATGGCTGACAATTTGAATAACAAGTTAATGTATCAATCTAACTCTGTGTAAGCCCGTGCTCTGATTTATTTATTTAAAGGATATTAAAGGTCATAGGATTTTAAGGCAAAATCCATTAACTGTACATTTTCTACATATAAAACACATGGAGTTAGAACTATAGTCGGTACAATTTGATTACAATTAATAAAATCGTTCTTTTTCCTACTGTATCTCATTCTCTATTGGCTAACAAATAGGTCGGACAGAAGAACTAAAACAATTATTTTCAATTCTTAACTTTTTGCCTGGGATGTAATGATTCAAATACTGAAGAACACGTTTTGAATTGTTGATTGATTTATGAAAATGGAATTATCTTACAACATCTGATACATTCAGTCTGAACATTAATTATTAAATTTTAAAATGAACTTTATTCTTTTTATTTATTTAGGCGTACTTAAAATGTGAAATTGTCATTCACACTGATACATAACTTCCAATACTTTCCATACTCTTTCCGTATAATTGTGTCATGGAATGAGGGAATCTTCTAGATATATAATAGAATTGTAAGGTTTTAAAGTCTAGGACGCATCGTTTCCGAGATAAGCAGGATGTCAAAGTGTGTTGCGGGTTGCATGAGCACCCGAGTTCCTATCTTTGCCATGGCCTGTGAACGTTAGTTTTTCATCTTCAATATCTTTGATGCAGGACTGGAGGGATAATTCTCTGCCCAGCAATAGTATACTTACGGAATTTAGTGTAGATAATTCTTTAAAAATTTTCTATAATTTTCTAAAATTAATAATATAATAAACTATAATTTTCCTTAACGCATTCTATTTCGCCTATGATTCTATGGTTAACATGTGTTATCGTAATCAAGATACGGGTAAAACCTATTTACAACAAATTTTATGTTACTATGGAATCAAATCGCGGTAGGCTGAACAGAAATCCTTGGGACTTGATGGAATTTCCAGGGAAGTCTGCGATTGGGAAGGGAAGCTATGATTCCGTACCATGGAAGAATTCTCGAAGTCACTTAACATTGGCAATGTCCCTAATGACTGGGAAAAGCTGCACTGGTTTCTATCCACAGAAGTGGCGATCTGTCATTAAGATACATGTCTACTCAAAGCAAAAATTTCTAAATAATATAGTTTTAGCTTTTAATTTTATGACTTTTATGTAGATATACATGCAGGAAAACCAAAATAACATCAACATTGTTTTATGAAAATTACATTTAGAGTTATATGAGGTTTTACAGTGTTTTACTTGTGACACAATATCTCAATTAATATTTAATCTATGTTCATAATTCTTTTTCCGTAATAGAGAGATATAACTGCTGCATTATGTGAACCTCAATTTGTTGTGAGAATTAAAATGTTAAAGGGTTAAAAAAATTCTAAATTAAAAAAAATATTTTGGATTTCTTTTACTTTCTATTAAATGTATCTCTGCAAGTATGTATAGATGTATATTAAATCTGATTCACATAATAATGTAAAAACTAATCTTTCAAGTGCAGAAAGAATCATTTCATTATCTCTATTAGTTCCTGAGTTAAGATGTTACACGTTAAGCAATTCGCAAGGAAAATGAACTTTTCAGGAGGAATAATGAAAGGTTGTATACCTATAGTGCCCCTGAAGCATAAGTTACATCTTCTCCTTCCCCTTTTTTGTCTTCCCTCTTCCCTTTCCTTGCTCACAAGTACTTTCTCTACTTTTGTTCTCTGGTGTTTTCTATTGAACAGCTAGTGTTTGTTTTTTTTATTTTGCAATTATTAGCTGCAATTACAAGGGGAGTTGACAGATCAAGGGGGCGTGGAAGCGACGCCATCTTGAAAACAATTTATTATATCTCCGAAGATATTGCAGATAGGGAAAAACGGATTTCACCACAAGAAAATGTAATAAATAACGCATCCAGAATGGCAAAAAAACAAAAATGCAATTTTTCATCATTCTCGGTCACTTTTGAGTAGACGTATACCTTAATGCCCAACTAACTATAGGCTATATCATAACGTCGATAGTATGTAAACTGTTAGAACATCAAATTGCCGATTACATGCGTCAAACTATATGAAACCAGAATAACTTTCTAGTTGAACACCAATACGGCTTTAGATCAAGCTATTTTTCCAAAAGACAACAGGCTACCGTTTGTCAGGGCGCTGCCAATTCACTCGATCAAGATGAAAGAATTGATGCTATCATTTTAGACTTTTCTAAAGTTTTTGATTTAGTTCCTCACGGCAGACTTCTAAATAAAATTATTGAATCGCAAGTAGATACGCTTGTAGTCATCTGGATTAGAGAATTTCTCCGCAGTCGGACATAGCGAGTTCGAATAGATGACTTTATATCCGACGAGGTTTATGTGAGGTTCGGCATCCCTCAGGTAAGCATGTTAAGACACTCTTTTTCCATATGTTTATGAATATTGGTACCGCAATTCGATCGACAATCAGAATTTTTGAGAATAACTGATTCATGTGTCGAAAAATTAAAGACAAATCTGACATTTATCAGTTGCAGAAAGTTACAGACAGATTGATGAAATGGTCCCAAGGGAACGAATTGCAAATAAATCCATTAAAAAGCAAAAGAGTTTTACGAAGGCTTGAACACAGGTAACACTCCACTAAGGGTAAAAATAAAATTCCTGTGGTTGTATGTAGTTTTAAATACCTGGGCGTAATAATTCGCAGCGACTTCAGATGAGCTGATCACGTAAGATATATAACACAGAAATCTTGAAAAGCTCTTTATTTTGTTACGTGCTTACTGCGGAAAGCTAAATGTAACACGGAAATGTAGGCTTACACATCTTTGGATTACCATAATGTAATACGGAGTAGCTTGCTGGGATCCTCATGGGAAGGTCAGAATAAAGGGTTAAACCGAGAGCAGAAAATTTGCGAACATAAACAACGGGACAAATGTCAAATGCGAATCATTACACGTAGAAAGGTGGCTCACTTGTTCCCTCTTCAAGGCTTACATAAAGCAACCGATATAGAAAGCTAACAGTAAAAGTCTTGAAATGCCTTGTTACTTAACACGGGTTGAGCATTCACACAAAATAAAATGCAGAAACCAAATAACGGTTGTAGAAAAATTCAGTTTTGTGAATAGGACTATTAACTGGAACAACTTGCCTGCAGAAGTGCTATCGATCCTTCCCAGAAGCACACGAGTAATGAAATCGAGAGTTCTTAAGAGCGGAAGTGTAGAGTGCAGTGACTTGCTGTGAAGTACAGCAACGTTTTCAGGATAAGGAAAGGACAACAAATGTGCGGGAAAAATGTGATCCATATATTTCCCATTAATACTGGTCACACAACCATGCAGTGAAGTGAATTGAAGTTAAGGAATACACGATACGCAATAGATATGAGCATTTTTAATCTATTTTGTATAATTATCTATTTGTGTTTTTATTTTAGTTTATTTATTTGTATTATTTATCTTTTTTAATATTAGTTGGTTTCTATTAATTTTTATTTACTACTTTCTTTTGTGATTAACTCCCACTGAACGTTCTCTCATTTTCTGGGATAATAATAATAATAATAATTTATTATTATGTATTATTGTTATACATAAAGATTGTTTCAACGCAACGAAGAATTGTAAGTTTTCTCAAAATGACCCATTAAGCAAGCATGCAACACTTCAAGCAAATATCCTTTATAATTATTTCTTCACATTCGCGGGCTGAAGTATTATGGTATTCAGTCATCTTAATTCTTTTAAGCGCATCTTCAATTATACGCATGAATTGCATTACATGCATTCAATTATACACATGCTCTACTTTATACCAAGTGAAATTATTCAATTGCAGAATTTACCTACAAAGATTACGAAATGGACAATTTGATCATCATTTGCGTAAGTGCAGAACGAGATGGGAAAGGGATGAGAAGCAGTACAATAGAGATGCAAATGTAAAGAGCGCGATTCACGAGTCTGGAAGAGTCTGCATTTACGTGAAGAGGCGTTTACTTCTACAGAGCTGTAAACTCCGAAACTCCATTGTAGGAACAAAACTTAAAGAAATATTACACACTTAAGGGCTCCCCCTAGTGTCTTTTCTTTTACTGCCACTCTTTTGCTCTTACAAGAAATACCTCTGATTATAGTATTCAATTGGGAACATCTCTCTAGATCTCTTAAAGAAGATCTTGTACTAACATTTTTTTCTTTATTAGAAGAAAAACTGTTTCTGTCAATACTACATTTCTTGTCGATGAATTATATCTTATTTGTGTATAACTTTCGAGGAATGTAATGAGCAAAAAGGTAAATTAATGAAAAAGTTTCATCATCGTATCCTCTGGACATTCTATGTTAAATACTACATATTGAGAGGAATACATGAAGATCAAGAACAATAAGATGAAACTCAGATTATTTATATCTAGAGTAGAATCTGTTCTTTTAATTCAGCAGGTACTGTTTTATTAAACACTGATAATTATTTTACAGTTTAGTGTTGCATACTTGTGAATTTATTTTTATTTAACGTTCTAACGTTTTATTAATTTTTCAATTATCTGTAATTTAGACAATTGGTACCGTTTCCTTTTTTCAACCTCTAAATGTTCCTCACGAAAAAATATAATCATCTATAGATTTTTTTATATTGGCACGTAGTATTCCAACAATTTTTTCATTGTTTCTTTTCTGAACTTACAGATAAGGTTAAAGTAAATATCTATTCACTGAAAACACTACAGTGTTATTCTTACTAAAGTACGAATATACTACTCCTTGAATTAAAAGATAGAAGGTTTTGACAAACATATTCTTGCTTATAAAAAGGAATTTGGGCTCAATTTTCCTATTTCTCTGTGTAGATTTAGGGATGGAAGCTGGGATAAATTCTTTATCGTGATAATTGAAAAAGCAAAGGACTCTTTCATGAAACACTGTTTTGTGTTTTCATTGTCATCTAAGTGACGAACTACATGTAATCAAAGGGTGACACGGAACTCAGTCATCTTTTACCTGTCAATTAACTACATAATTCACCAGAAGCTGCTTAGTGTATGGAAGGCTGCGGTAATGTTCTCCTTGCATTAGTGATGCGTTCTGCTTTGGTGGATAGTGATGAAGCAATGATGACAGCTCCCTTTAGGACCCTTTGGAGATTGCCCTAAGGCGTCCCAAGATCCTTTCATGTTAACACTACACAATTTACGCTCTCATCTTCCTCTAATTGACGAAGCAGTTGGGTCTGAAGGGATAAGACTTTTTGTAGAGGATGCCCGAATATTTTTAGCATCCCCTGAGATACATAGAACGTTTACAACCGTTTCACAACCTTGTTCCATTTTACATTTAACATCTTAGCAAATGTTAACCCTTCAGATGTAAGCATAGGCAACATTCAACTTCTACCCCTGTCGATGTTTGCATTACACAGCGTTTAACACAGTTCTTCAAACTTAATTCTGCACAAGTATTGTGCAGAATTCACTTGTGCAACACTGAGAGTTTTCAAAGAATTCTTTTTAAAATCGTAGGGTTTTATGTAGGATCAGACCGATCAGGGAATATTCTTTTTGAAAAAAAATACTAGTAGTTTAGGTGCTAGTGTTGTACACAGACATTTTACAAAAACTGTTTTTTCGATATTAGGGAATCCCAAAATTGTGTTTACGTTAAAACTTCAACATAAATTTTCCACTGCATTACATAATTTTCTCTATACTGCGTATATTATTCCGTATATGCATACGTAAACGCGAAAGTAAAAATCACAAGAAAAGATAATTCTATTTCTTGGAATAAATTAATGTACTCAGCCGATATGTTTTAGGCACAACTTATTTGTTTCTACTGTTATTAACAGGCGGGGAATGTCAAATCCTTAACGGATGCCGGCTGTTAAGAATTTAGCGGCCGGCGGTAAGGTAACACTGCCTGATTCCAAAGAGTAGCAAGAGATAGCGAATGATGGTGGCGGCTCTAATTCCATCCCTTGATGCTCTTCGGTTTGTGATAAACTTAAAAAAAAGAACAATCCATCGTCATCTGTGTCAAAAGAATAGGCAGGTATCATATCTCATCAATAACAGTACGGTTATTAGCGACTATTCTGTAAGTTTACAATAAAGGTTTTTTGTAGCGTGGTTACATATTCTTTACAATTTACATTTCTGTACTTCTGTGTATATATATATATATATATATATATATATATATATATATATATATATATATATATATATTCCCTTTACATTCCTTATTGCATGAATTTGTCCTGAAATATTGTATGTTGTTTAACAAAGTGGGTGTGAGGTGAGTGCCCAAACTGGCATACGAACACAATTTCTGGAGCGATATCACGATAATGAGGCGATCGGATTGTTGTGGATCGAACCTCTTCAAGAGATTAAACGAGAGTTCTACTTTTTTTCAAAAACAAAACAGCAGTCATTGCATTGGCGTCACACTGGGCCTCCAACCATTAGCAAATTCAAGCATTCTTTGATAACGTGGCATTGGTTGTGCACGGTCTTCTGGAAAAGAAAAAGCATTCTACGCATCTGGTACCTAGCTAGAGGTGAAACGGTAGATGCTGACTGTTACTGTGCAAACAGCAGAATTTAAGAAAGGTATACAAAGAAAACGCGGGATTCTCAAAGCAGATACTGCCTTCATGCCTTCACGTTAACACTCAACCATACACGGCTCGGG
Organism: Acheta domesticus; assembly: GCA_031308135.1. Classification (NCBI taxonomy): domain Eukaryota; kingdom Metazoa; phylum Arthropoda; class Insecta; order Orthoptera; family Gryllidae; genus Acheta; species Acheta domesticus. The sequence continues at coordinate 85,050,476 of JAHLJT010004567.1, forward strand.
TCACAACAAGTTCTGAACTTCTGCAGCAGTACTGCTGAGAAATGTTTGACAAACCACCCAATATTCTGGCCCCCAAAGATTTCTATCTTTGCTTTCACCACAAAAAAAAATCCTTGTTCTGTCAACATTACGCGTATTGCAGTAACACAGAGTTGCAGGTGACTGTCAAACACCAGTGCCTATCATAGGCAACAGAATTCTATGAATTTAAGTTACACAAATTCAAAACTTTTATTACTATTATGAAGATATTTTTTTAAAAGAAATGTTTCCATCAGAAACCAATCTTCATGTTTAATTGTTTCATGTTTAATTTTTCAAAAATATTAGTATTTTGGCATAATTTTAAGTGAAACGGATAATTTTTAAATTTTAATTTTTTTTTCTCAGAAACAGCTCCAAATTTTGTCTTTATATTTTTCCCTCGTGTATAACTAAGAACTTTTAAGATAGTGATGATGGTTCCATTTTCGACTCTCTCTCTCGCTTTTGAAAATGGCACAAAATCGGATCTGTAAATTCGAATTTTGGGCGCTTCATTTGACGCGTTGTTAGTTCGCAAAATGACAACTCAGTGGTTTCAAAATTCTTGAAATTCATCCCATTATTGTGGGTCTCGGTGATTGCAGATAACATTCTTATGAAAGGAAATCCATTAAATGAAGGTAATAAATTTAATTTAGAACAAACACACTTTTTTTACTTTTAAAAGTTTTGATCGCAGATTCAAAAATTGAAAGCAACCTTTACTGCAATCAAGGCTGGCTTGTGTGAAATTATTTTTGCTTTTCTGTATTATGTGCTGATAACACTATAACAGTTAAATTTATTCATGTGCGTTTCATTTGTAAAAGTAAGAAATGACTACTGTCCCGGACAATCGAAATTAATGCAGATATTTACAAAACAGGCCTTTCGGTTGAATATGTTGAATTGGTCGTTTTCAAGTAATAGATAAGGTGCAAGAAGGACATAAATGCAATATTTTATAATTACAAAATTATTTTCAATAATGCGAGAAAGTATGTGCTGTTTGAGCACTGCTAGTTTAAAAGACGTTTACACTTATCGTTAAACTGTCGGTACCAATATGGGGACCCGTATTGTTCAGTGTAACTGCCTCAGGGTGTTTAGATTGCTATGCCTATTGGAATCGATTCTGGCTTAGGTGGCTCAGGGTATCAACTGATGTTACTGCAGTGCCTCTGAGGTCCTGGGTTTGAGTTTCGACGGAAGAGGCAGAATTTTTTATACTAGTTACATTGCTAAGTCACGTTCAGCCGCTATCTGGAGGAGAATTCTAGCGCCCGGCTGCTCTAATCGGTAGTTTCCCGTGGTTTCTCCGATCAACACCAGGCGAATGCCAGAGCAGAACCTTAACAAAAGGGCGACGTACAGCTTTCTATCTTTCCGTTGTCTACACTTCCACAAACGTCCGGAGACCAGTTGGGAGCTTAGATCTTGTCATGGCTGGGGAAGTGCTCCGTTGTTATGATATATTCTATTTCTAGCTTTCGTCAATGATCTGCCGGCGCAATTAACCTCAAATGTTCGGCTATTTGCAGACGATTGCATAATATATCGTAGTATTAACTCGAAAAGAGATGAAGAGATACTGCAAAAGGATCTTGATGCGTTACATTACTGGGCGGAAAATAACGGAATGTCCATAAATAGCTCTAAAAGTAAATCCATCACTTTTGGCAGGGGTCATAATTACAGTGAAACACATTACCGTTTAAATAATGACATTATTCCGAGAGTTTCCTCGTGCAAGTACCTAGGAATTCATTTCGATAGTAAATTAAGTTGGAAAAAACACGTAGATTTTGTTGTAGGGAAAGCCTGGCGATCTCTTCACTTTGTAATGCGCATCCTAAAAAAGAGTACGGCAAACGCGAGGGAAATTGCTTATTTATCTCTTGTTCGTCCAATAATGGAATATGGAACAATTTGTTGGGATCCGCACAAGATTATGCAGTGTAAACACTTGGAAAGGATTCAGCATAGGGCAGCTAAATTTACTTTCAGGGACAAGAAAACGGCAGGGTGGGATTCACTCAAAAACAGGCGATCAGTAGCAAGACTCTGCGCCTTGTATAAAGCTTATAATGGTCATCCAGCTTGGAAAGAAATTAATCGGCGGCTATGTATTCCTACATACATCAGTAGAGTGGATCACAGGCACAAAATAAATTTAAGACAGCAGAGAACGGATGTCGGGAAATTTTCTTTTACAAATCGAACGATTACGGAATGGAATAGATTGCCTGCAAAAACCTTTGAACCCTTTCCTCAAAGTGTTCAACAGTTTAGGAAATTAATTTAGGGTATTCTTAAGTAAATGAGGGAGAATAGTGGGTTATATAGCGATGCATAAGTGTTCTATTGTGAAGTGAGGTGTAGTGCAGTGTATAGCAGAGAAATAAAGAAGGAAATGTTTTCAGGTCTTAGTGAAGTGAAGTGCAGTGTAATACTAATGCAGTGTGTGTGTGTGTGTTTTCTCTCTTAATGTAATTTAATGTTTTATGAATCAGTCAGTTTTTAATATTATTATCATTATTTTACCATTATTATTACTACAATTAGTATATAATTTGCTTCTTCTTCTTATTATTATTATTATTGTTATTATTATTATTATTATTATTATTATTATTATTATTATTAGTGGTTTTGGAGTTATATATTACAGAAAGGCTGTGTATATTTATGTTTTTATAATTAGCTGCCACCGGGTTATGCCCAATTGCAGTTTAAATAAATCTAATCTAATCTAATATTTGGTTGGGGAAAATCCCGCCAGACGACGTAGATCAGCGCCGGATATCCAGCGGAGAAAGATCATCATCATTCCGCGATAAGCTTGCACTTCACTTACGATACTAAATATCTTAGCCGATAAGAAGCCTGGAAACTCAGATCAATCAGGAATCGACCTTTTCATCGTCGAAGTGAATCACAGCCGATCTAGACGCTGAACTAGTTAATGCAAACAGCGGCTCGACTATGGCACCTGCCCGTTCAGCTGGGCCGCACGGTCACCGGCAAGAACTGGCGTAAACAATCTACATTTTTGCTACCCTGCCGGCACATATTGCTTTTGTATTGGGAAGGAAGAATCTAAAATCGCAAGTTTTTTTACCAGTTTTTAAATTTTTAATCATTAAAAAACTCAACTGATGAGTTGAATCTTTTGGCTTATCCAAATACACTAATTTAAATTATACACGACGCCCGTAAGAATAGCTTGTCAAACCGTTTCAGTTGCGGGCTTATGTCTGATTTATCGGTTGCGTTAAGTGCACTTTGATATTCTTATCTGAACCTCCTCCGCTCGAAGATGAAACCGCACAAATATGCAACTTAATTTCAATTACGAGTCAGTACGTCGTAAGCAGTATGACTATTTTACAAATGTGCCAGTCGCGCGAGAATTTTGCCTCGGCGAACGAGGCCACGGATGCCGCAGAAATCGAGATGGGCGGTCGGTTGAATCGCCGAAGAGGGAAGAAACTTTTCACTACCAAAAGTTTAAATTGTACATGTTATTGTACTGTAAATACTAAATACTAAATAAATTGTATTCATGTTGTAGTACTGCAATTACTCATCGTGAGGTCAGATGCTTTTGACATCTACCAAGTTCTGTTTCACTTGGTAAAGGTCTTGCATTGGAAAGATCTGTTCTTGTTTATCGTGTCTTAATTCTTCCGTGTGGGGATTTGTCGCGTACAGTAGGCGAACCTTCAGGAATCTCCACAAAAAGATATTGCGAAAAGGAGAGCATGCATGCCACAAACCACTTGTGATAATTGTCCCCATAAATGGCTTGTAAATCCCTCCAGTAAACTGAAGCAGTGTGTACGGTTGCAGAGTTCTGTTGAAAATGACTGTAATTACGCTCATTTGTCAACATTTGGAAGAAAAGCTCCAAGATATGATGCACATAAAGGTTTGAGATTATCGTTTCCGTTAAAAATAAGGGCCCAATTATTCTCTTACAAGGAACCTTTCAACAGGTTCAGGTCGAAATCTGGCCTGAGTTTTTTCTTCTAAAAGATATTTGCTATTTAAAACAGCTGTGAAAAAACTAGCTGCCTTTTCGCACTGGAAGTTACTGAAAAAAAACAAAATTTCCACACTTTTCACGACACAAATAGTTGCTCGCATGGGGATTGTGCAGCCCTGCCTTCTGTCTGAGAAATTCCACCGAACGAACAAGCGCTCCTATGGGCACGAAGATCCCAAAACACATTCCTCACGCTCTTGACAAGCGGGCAATGACGCGGGGCAAGGCGTCGGTTCTTGCGGGCACTAGTTCTTCGACATTGAGAAACTGAAAACTGATGCAATGCCAACGTGTGCCCGCAGCATGCAAGTACAGTTAACATTGTTTACCAATCTTCGAATACTTTTGACATACACACATTAATGTATCGTGGTTCAGTAGAACGCGATTCTTTCCCCTTTCAGTTAATCTGTGACTGAATTCAACAACGGGCGACATTAGATTAACACAATGAAATTTGGTCGACAGGAAAGAAGGCAAATCCAGTGAACTTACCCCTTAAACATGATTAGAACTGAAATTTGTGTCAGAACAGAACAGAAGCCACTATAATACAATATAAATGTATTCAGTGTATTTATTACAAAGATGACCAGTGTCAATTGAATGTGCGAAACAAGTGTGTCTTACACCACTCACATCTAATCAAGGGAAATGTATCACTGTCCTTCTCCTCACAGACGAACTTGTAACTTTTAAACAATATTGTCTTGGAGTTAAGAACGGTATGGACGTTCATCGGTACATTGCACAGCATAGCAAGCGTATTCAATCATACTTTTGAACATTGGAGAAGAAAACAAAATTAATAAATTAATGCAATTTTAAAATGCTATTGCGCTGGTGCGCTGGTACACTTGAAAATCAAGGTACTGATAAGCTATTATTGTATCGGCAATTTTCGTATACAAAACCTTCCATTGCCGAAAGAATTCTCTGTCCAGGGGTTGAATTTGGCTTGTACCGGGAGGGATTCTTAAAACGTCTACATTCTTCTGTTGTTGGGATTCCAGTCCAAATCAACAATATTGAGATCTTTTGCTAACGACAGTGCCAAGTTTCGCAGACTATCATCACATATAATGCAGCACCTCTCTCTAGCTAGCATAAATTGAAGGTAATGTTGATGATTCAGTTCTGCACCAGCTTTAATATTTTTAGGATGTTTACCTTTGTTAATTTCTATTTCTTTTTTCCACCTTAAATGTCCCACTCTGACTTCACGAATGTAAACTTCTTGTTCACAGAATTCAAACATAAACCTTTCTTTTTTTTCATTTATTCTAGCTTGGCCATTGGCCCTCTGCAGCCGCATAAGATATATACATTAGAAAGAAATATATACATGAATATTCGGATACATTAGAGACACTATTCTAGTTTTAAATATAATGCATTTGCGTGCTTATGTGATATGTCATGAGAAAAGACTCATCGGTTCTACATTATGGGGGATCGAAAAATTCTCTTGGAAGCTTTCTTTTTAGTCTTTTTCGATGAGGATTCTGTTTACCAATATGAAAGTGAATGGCTGATGGGATCTTTAATATCTTAGGATAGAATTTTGCGGCTAAGAGGGAGAAGTGGACGGGGATGGGTGTAATGCCAAGTTCGATATGTAATTGCGCATTTGGAATGTACCAGGGAGCTTTAGTAATGGTTCGAAGGAATCTATTATGAAAAATTTGAATTTTGTTTATGTTTGTTTTGGCTGCGGCAGCCCAGATTGGGGAAGCATAAGAAAGTATGGGTCGTATCATTGCTTTATAGAGGTGAGTAGCCACATGTAACTGTAGGGGGGATGATTTTTTGAGAATCGGATACAATTGGTGGACTCTACTAGTCGCTAGAGCTATTCGGTGTTTAATATTTTGCTGCCACGTAAGTCTTTTGTCAAACAGAACTCCAAGATACTTGACAATTTTATTGTGAGGAAGCCATGTGATGCTTTGGTTTTGGTATGTGAGATTTGGGGGGACGTCTGGTCTACGGAGGGTGAATATTTTTGCCTGGCTTTTATTTGGATTTATTTGGATGTGCCATTTTTTGGCCCAGCTGGAGAATAAAGTTGAGGTGATGTTGCAAATCTTCCACGGCAGAATCGAGATTTCTATTAGAAGAATAAAGTACTGTATCATCAGCAAATAGTGCTATTGCTGTATTTTGAGTGATTGGTATATCCGATGTGTACACGTTAAATAAAGTGGGGGAGAGGGTGGAGCCTTGGGGTACTCCTGCTTTGATGGTGAATGGTGCTGAGAGAGCTCCTGAGAGACGTACAGAAAAAGTACGCTTATTAAGAAAACTTTCAATGATGCGTGAGAGATATGATGGAGTACCTAAACTGCGTAATTTGAAAATTAACCCTGGGTGCCAAACGGTATCGAATGCTTTTGCTACATCTAGAAAAACTGCTGCGGTATGCTTGTGGTCATGGAATCCTTCGATGATATCTTCTGTTAGGCGTAAGATTTGATGATACGTAGACAAAAGGGGTTGGAATCCGAACTGATGAGGTGGTATGGCATTGATCGAGCTGAGGTAAGAATTAGGCGAAAGAGATAAACCTTTCTTGCCACCATCACTTACTCAAAACTGTACAGCTTTTTCCTTGTCTTCCAACGTTAAAATGATATTGATATTTCTTTTTAGGACTTGGCTGATAATAACTAGCCACCTCTCCATTTTCATATCGCTTGATAACAAGCTTTAAAGCATTTGTACAATTCCACATCTACGAAAATATTAAAGTAAACTATAGTAACATGTGTTAGCATCAAGTTAAGTATTGCTATTTCTATTGTATGCGCTTTCCTTATTTATAGTAAGGAGGCTAAGGGCAGAGCGAAGATAATAATCACTTTTAAATGCATCCGTGTCTTAAAGCAGGCTTCAGAAAAAATATGAAAAAATTAAATAATGGAAATTAACTCTAACTACAAAACATCTTATTGCAAAACTGTTTACAAACTGACTTTTCAACTCACGTACTTTACAACAGGTAACTAACTGACGAATACAGATAATAAATTATCAGCTAGAGTATTTCGAGGAACGGTGTTTCCCGAACTGAACTGTTTTCCCCCCAGCAAACTGCCAGGTACAACCGTTCAGTTGGGATCCCAGCAAGCAATAACAGCACTACTCGAGTCGTTCCAGGTCACACCTCTCTGCAGTAAGGGATGCCCACGCTGTCAGCAAAATCAGTGCGGCCAAAACCGACCAAATTCTTCATTTTTTCAGTAACTTCCAGTGCCAAAAGGCAGCTATTTTTTGTACAGCTTTGTAAACAGTAAATATCTATCAAAAGAAAAAAATCAGGCCAGATTTCGACCTGAATCTGTTGAAAGGTCCTTGGTTAGTACTGATGGCGCACGGCACTGCCTTTTATGACATGTAGCGGACGTTGGTGAACAACGTGTAGATTTTCTGTACTCCAATAGCTGTTATTTTGACTACTAACGTGACCATTGATATAAAACCAAGCTTCGTCAGGAAAGAAAGTTATAAACGGGTCAAGATTACCATTCTGCATGCATTTTAAAAATTTGAAAGCGCACTATTGGGAATCGGCAAGCAGTAATGAGTGCACAACTATTCCTTAGTACGCCTTTGTATCTTCAAATTTTATGGCCTTTCTCGCAATATCTTTCGAAATACAGTATGTTGAGCAAGTTGTGACAAGGATTTGAGAGAATGTTCCAGTTGCGTTTGAATGTAATGAATTTTCTTTTTAGTTGAGACGTGGCGCTTACCCACTGTTTTTTGGCCTCTAGTACAGTGTTTTCAAGGTCGATGCCACGAGCGGGAGCCCGTGGGACGAGAGCTACGACGAAATCGCCTTTCCACGCAGTTCATTACCCCAGAGACAACGCCATTCTTATAGTGAAACGGCGGGGTTACTAATAGTTTCCTCTCCCGACGCCAGTTGCGCAGTGAAGCTCATGGGAGTGCCACGATGCGTGCCACTGCCATCAGTAGAAGACCTTGACACTACTGGTCTAATACTATACCTCGACTCCTTAAATTTTCCACAGCTTTTCAATCGTTTTCGGACGTGAAGGTCTGATTCCCAAAAAGACCCTAATAAATTTCTGCCGATATTTTCTTGCAGATTTGAATTTTACCTATATGTGTCATACACAAACACTTTTATGTTTGAGAGTGAACTTGGAGAGAGCTATCACGAACTGACTACTCAACATGACTGGAAAGGACGCCTATTGCACGACGAGACCTTGAAACCTTCCCGTCCGCAACGTACCCAGAGAAGTTGAGCGCACCGTCCCGGCGAGTGACGGCCTGTCGGCTGACCAGAACTTTCTACGATGGTGGCACACTAATAAAATAGTCGCAATATGGCCATATGCTACTAGACACGTAATTTAAGAGTGGCGATTAACACGGTTTACAAAACGTGTGGGTGTTGAAGAAAATCTAATAACATATTCACCAACACATCTAAGAAATCCTTCGAAAACGCAATTTTCATGTAGAGCCTAGAAATTACGTTACATCAACGTTACGGCAGCCCCGCGCATTTGGTATTCGGCATGTGGCGAGCCAACTCTCGCAAAATCCCGAGAAGTGGGGACGGCTTGCTGGCTTTTTGCCGACCCGCAAACATTGGTACGCTCCCTACCCATAGCGTGGCGGTCTGAGAACATCAAAGGAAGCGAACATTCGCCAAGCACTTCGGCTACTGGGGATGGGGGCAGCGGTCGCTCGAAATTCGCCGAATGCCGAATATGTGAAGCAGCCTGAAATCGATAGCCGACCAGTGAAGTGACAAGATCCTAACCATGATCTTCTCATGAATCAAAAAGCGACAAAATATGTTGAGCAGTTTAGGAGTGATTCTCCTGCAATCCTTCTTATATTGGTTTAGCTTCTCATACACAATTTGCACACATGTACGTGTGTAGAGAAATAGATATAAATTTAAATATATATATAGTGTACTAAATATAGAGAATCTAGACACTAAATATATTTTGGACCCCATGTATAACTAAATTATAGAAGGCTGAAAAAGTAATGCATGTGAGAGGTTGTCCACGAAAACCGAGAGCACACTTACGAGGATTTCAGTTCACAGGCAAACAACACAGACGCCAACAATATCCCCAATCACTTCAACGCACGAAAATTCTGTCACATGCAAACACTCGTACATGTGCACGCATGTTTACCCACTCGTTGATCCATGGACGAGCTCATACACACACTTCAACTGCATTTTCAGTGCACATGCATTTAAGGGTATAAACGCGTCTGCACATAATGGATATCTAGTGCTGATCGACCGAAAGATTCAAATCACTATGTCAGCAAGACCGTCATTTACTAATTTTTTTTTCTGTCCGGATGAAGGAAGGAAAACCAGTTATTATATTCAACGAAAAATACAGTATTTATCAGCTGGAGTTATTAAGAATACAAAATAATTCTTTTAATCTTCAGGGATAGAAAGAACTTAAGATACCTTCACTTGGTATTGAAAACGCACTCCAATCACAAATACTCAATAATTTCCAATGAAATAATGGAGAAACCATTTCTGACAAAAGATACGAAAAGAAACGTATGATTTATTTAAATAATGTACTTCAAAGAAACTCAAATTAAAAAACGGCAAAAAAATTTCAGATAAAATTTATTCATTATTTCACACATCACGGAAATAAAAACTGCTTTTTTAAACCTACAGCCCTAAAGGAGTGAGAACTCGACACCAAGAGACATTTTATAAATCACATGAGATCGCGTGAAAATGAATTATCTCAAAACTCATTAGGTATTTAATATTTTTAGAATTTAGTGTCAACTTCATATTTGCAAGTCGCTTGAGAAAAAAATATTTCATTTATTAAGTCTCGTCTTTAATAATAGTGAAAGAGATTTAACAATGTAATAGAAGAATTGACATAATTTGACTTCGTTTCTCTTATTTCTTCTACGTTTGACGGATATCCATCTTTAATAGATTTCAAAAAATAGATTCTGAAAAACAAGCTAAACCAAGTTTCATAAATGTTTATTCCAGTACCTAACAACTTTTTCTCTCAAAATGCCCTAGATTCTGTGAATAATGTTTTAGCAAAGGATCGATTTTCAAATATATTTTCGTACTTTTTGAAACTATTGGAGGAAAATAATTGGACCATTTTGATTTACAATATCAACACAATTACATAACGAATAATTTTTACAGTTTGGCCAACGGCGACCATACTTTTATATACATTTTTTTCAAACCTACTTACATAAATTTCTTCTGATGGGACACCCACCGATTTCTTTTTGAAGTGCTAGCTCTTTTATGGCATGACTGCAGTTCTAGTTTGTCTTATGAACTCTATATAATAATAATAATAATAATAATAATAATAATAATAATAATGTTGCTAAGAATGAAGGGATTCTCTCCCAAATGCTGTCTGTCATCAATGATTTTAGCAATGACATCTGCATGAAGTTTGGTCTTGACAAGTGTGCAAAAGTCAACTTAAAAAGAGGCAAAATGACAACGTCAGAGAACATTGAAGTTGATAGACACACTGTGATTCAAGATCTTGAGCCAGGTAAAACTTACAAATATCTGGGCATTGAAGAATGTGAGACCATCTCGAACGACACAATGAAAGAGAGAATTCGCAGGGAGTATTATAGACGAGTGAGACTTGTCCTGCAGTCCGCTCTGAACTCAAGGAATAAAATATCAGCAATAGGTAGTTTGGCGGTGCCTGTAGCCGAATACAGTTTCGGACTAGTAGACTGGACTGAACAGGAAATTCGCACCATGGATCGAAAAACCAGAAAACTGCTTACAATGCATCATGTTGCCCACCCCCGAGCTGATGTACATAGACTTTATGTTTCACGTAAGGAAGGAGGAAGAGGCCTGAGACAAATTGAAGCCTCCTGGCACAATGCAATAACCGGGATGGGAAAGTATGTAGTCAGCCATCAAGATGACCGACTAATGAGGCAGGTAATGAAATCTGACCGAAGAATGGGAAACAGAGGCATTGTAAGTGTAGCAAGAAGCATTGCGAACAAGACTATGCAAGACACCCAGAATGACAGAGACACTGAACTTCTGATGCTACTTAACATGAAATTTGAGACACAGAAAATGTTAAAGAAATCGTGGAGAGACAAACCACTCCACGGACAATATCTAAAAAGAATGGACAAGGTGCAGATCAATAAAGATCAATCATTTATGTGGCTTAAAATGGGAAGAATGAAACCAGAATCGGAAGCACTTGTAATAGCTGCCCAAGATCAGGCCTTCAGAACACGAAATTATGATAAAGCGGTTCTCAAAGTTTCCCAAGATGATAAATGCCGCATTTGTCAGGAACACGTAGAAACCATTGATCATATTGTCTCAGCTTGTCCAATTCTAGCAAAGACCGAATATTTGAAAAGACACAACAGGGTGTGTAGCTACCTCCACTGGCAGATCTGTACCGCCCTCGAAGTTCCAAACACATGCCCCAAGTTGTACGAACACTCACCGAAACCGGTGACGTCTGTTGGATTGTGTACGATATTGTACGACCAACAAATTCAAACTGATCGCAAGATAGCAGCAAACAAACCGGATTTAGTCATCCGGGATATGGAGAAAAAATCATGTTTACTTATCGATGTTGCTGTACCTTGCGATCAAAACGTCGTTACCAAGAAGGCAGAGAAACGTCTTAAATACAAGAGTTTGGAAATCGAGATCAGCCGAATGTGGGGCGTAAAAGCACAGGTCGTACCAATAGTTATCGAAGCTCTGGGATTTGTTCCGCAAAATTTGTGTAAGAACTTGTCTAAACTCCCAGGTAATCCAAAAGACTGGGAAGTGCAAGAAATCGCTTTATTTGGAACAGCCCACATTTTGCGCAAAGTATTGTAGAGGCACCGACAGTCCCTAGATCTACCCCTTAGGTAGCTAGTTGCAACCTGGAGTAGATTTTATATTCAGCCGACACATAACATCTTTAGTCGTGATTTAGAGGAATAATAATAATAATAATAATAATAATAATAATAATAATAATAATTATAATAATAATAATTACTAGAATGTACTGAACAACCAACAAATATCAAATATTAAATTGGATGATACTCAAGTCTATGGTAGCATACTTTATATCGCACGTGAAAATTACAAAAGGAAATCATTTTCCCCTAACACAGCTTTAGAACCCTGAACGTTAGCGCACGAAGTTGCAACCGATTATAAATTTAAGCCAGGTAACTCCACTTACATTTTCAAAATCACTCCACATTTCAAAAGAGTGGGAAAAGAATCTTCCGATAAAGTAGTAGAACTGATGAGAGAAGCCATGCGACGAGTCTTACACACAGGGTCAGAAAGCAATCAACACCATCTTATTGTCAGGCTGCATTCTTCCAGGGTCGAACGCCAAATTTTTGGTCGAAGCATTCCAAACTTTCTCCGGAACGCTCTCTGGGTCACGGGTCTGGCGCGTCTGTGAGGGCGGGACGGTGGAGACGGGGGACGGGGGAACGGAGGGACGGGGATGGGGCAGGGGCTGGGAGGAGGGCCAACGATGGCGGCTTGGCCGCTGCGTGAGGTATTGATTGGCGCCGCAGCAACAGGCAGCAGCAGCAGCAGCGGTGGCGGTGGTGGCGGTGGCAGATAGCAGTTCGCCTGCCGTTCACTCCCCGGGACCCTCCTCTCGCCCCCGCCCCCGTCCCTCCCCGCCTAAACCTCCCGTGCAGCTGCGCGGCCTTGAGTGCGGGGGCTCAGCTGTCCCGCCCCGCGGTGGCGCAGTGTCTAGGCGTCGCGGTGCACGCGGACAAAAGGACGTTGCTTTCCGTCCAACGTTTCAAATGCGGTGGCTGCAGTGTGGTAAAACAATGCAAAACTACTGGGCTAGGCGGGTAAATTTCATGTTTTCCATTGCGTTGTGCCATGATTCACCGATTTGTTCTTATTTTCAAGCTTATTTGCATCAATTACCATTTAGCATGCATGATAAAATAACATTGTGCTTTTGTGTGTTGAGGTGAATGTAGAATCAGTTTTATGTAAATATTTCATTACATTTCAAAACTTTATAATCGTATTGCGTACAATAAATATTGCATTGTTTTACATTAAACTTTATAGATGAAAATAACTTAATCTACAGAGGAGTAATTTTTCTATTTCTCGAACCCTTATCGCAGATTTTAGGATTATTTATAAAATATGTGATTATTGAAACGCAACTCGGAAAAGAAGTTTTTAAAAGATTTCTTCAAGACATCTCTGAATTCTTTGCACTTGAATACTCATTTTAGCGGCTTTATTTATGGCTTGCAAAGTATCGATTATAATTTACAAGTCGCTTATTTGTTCTAGAAACGCGAAGAATACTTGTAAATTTTAAATGTGGATTTGCAAATAAACAGTGCAAAATTTCTTGAAGAAATGCGGAGATTTATTGTAACACGTTTCAATGGATATTATTCACATTGTGTTGTTTCAAATGAAGCAGCTGCAGGCACCCACACGAGGATATCTCCTTAGCACAGAGGAAGTAGAATAATCGAACTACTTAATCGCAATCTGCCAATCGACCCGTCCATCAGAGGAGCTTCTCGCACTGTGCGGCTGGATTCCAAAGTGCAGCACCCTCCTATCGCACCCCTGCCCCCGTTTCCACCCCTTGGTTCTCGCCGCTCGCTCTCCTCGCGCTGTAATTTAATCCTGGCCGCGCGGCGCAGACCGGCGGGGGCGGGTGGGGCGGAAAGGGGCGTGGCGCGGCCGACTGCCGGAGGGGGGAGGATGAGGAGAGACGAGGGGAGGGGAGTGCCAGGCAGCGTTAGCGCCGGCCGGGGTCGAGCGACGTGCCGCCGGCCCGGCAGCTGGCCGGCGCGGCGCGGCGGGGCTAGGACTGGGCGCTAGAGCAGCCCCGGGTCAGGGCCGGTTGGCCGGCGCGGCGGGGCGCGGAGTGCGGGCTGGAGGGCTGGAGGGCGGGCGGGTGGTCAGTGGAAGAGCGTGGCGCGGGAGGCGAAGAGGAGAAGGCGTGGGTGCGCTTGCGCTGCCCGTTCGCCCAGAAGCGACGCGATCCCTCACGCGTGGTTGGCAGCGTGCAGAGGGAAGCCGCGCGCGCCCGCCGCCTCTGTGGACTTTTATAGCCTAATCATCGGCCCGGGCTGCAAATAAACACGGGCGAGCGTTACAGGGAGCGACGGGACGTACAATGAAATATTTTGCTACTACACACCATTGATGAGCTGCCAACTTCATTCGTTCATTCCTGCTCTCATTCACGCGTTCTTGGGCGTAGTATTTCAATACCTTAACAGGTTTCCACATAAAACCAGTTGTCGCAGTCGTAAATCAAGTCAATTCTAACGTGCTGATGCTCTCATGGCATGAATAACGGAGTATGAACTAAAAGTTTACAAACCTTCATGGCATTTTTTTGAACATTCGTTTCACTGGATTTATCTTTTAAAACTGTAATATTCAAGTTTCATACTATGAAAGGACTAAATTTTATTATTTCTTTCACGTATTTAATTGAAAGAAGTTTCGCAATTTAGTCAAGGAAGTAAATATTGTCTGCACTTGAATATACGATGTATATTTTTAATATTTTACATGAACTGCTGAAAAATGCAAAAAATAACATGAGAGAGTTTCCTAAAAGTATGATACCAATATAGAGAATATTAGTTACTTCATTAATTATTCTAATAGAAAGATAAATACCGGGGCTGACCACAACATTGTTTCTTATATTCCAATATCACATGAAATGTCCTTTAAGAAAATTTTTCATCTTGTGTTCAATGTCCACAAAATTGCGTCATCAAGTCGAATGCTTTTGTTTTTCTTTGGAAGTTATGTACTTTAATTACTAAATTTGTGAAAATACTTTGCTGTTTTAAAACAACCTTCAAGGAGTTTTATGCTTTAAGAAGTTTTATTCACAATTGAAAAATTTCCCTCAATCGCACCATAATACGGTCTAAAAATTATTTCACTTACTAATTACTCATGAGTAAAACTCAATTAACTGCAAGAAAACTTTCTCGGGTCCATTTTGATGATGATCAAAGCTACAAGATCTCATTATTTGATAGACTATAACCCTTATTTTCTGAATGAAAGGATCTTCAAATGTCCACACCTTATAACGTCTATCCAGTCATAGTTCCAAAACGTGTTAATAATGATTATTGAGTTTACTTACTCATTGAAATGGCTGTCGCGCCGTCGAAATCATTTGAAACTCATCACAGCAATGGTTTCTGCTCCGACATCATTGAATTCCATTTAATTTGGGACACTGCTAATGTTTTCAGCACTTGCACACTACTAAAACATTTCTTGCAAAACTCATTCAAGCACAACTTACAAAAACACGTACTTCCTTCATTGTCTCGTTCGTAATAGTGACAAATTAAGGTGCCGTAACTGGAAGAGGTGGCTCAGGGCATCAACTGATGTCACTGCAGTGCGTCTGACCTGGAGGTTCTGGGTTTCGAATCCCGACGGTGGCAGGATTTTCGACACTAGCTACGTAGGTATTGTTGGGGCAGACTAACACGCCGCACTAAATCTCCAATATGGTGACGTTGACGGCTATCTCTCAGTACCGCCAACTTGTGTACCCAAGAGTTTTATCCCGACCCGCGATATTCAAAGAACGGATATTCGGAATGAATTGCACCGCGAGATTAATACATAATTACTTTTTTCTCGCTCTTTCTTCATTTTGTAATTTTTGGAGCTCGGAGAAAAATAAATATTATTCTTCGTAGGTGATCAATTCGCAACAAATTATAAGTATTTAACACACAACGTAAAATTATTATTTTGTATTAAAAATAAAATCCTGAAAATCCCTGTTATATAATAAATAGTTGGAAAAACTACTGCGTTAATTCACATTGCAGTGAAATCAAGTACTATGGTTGTTTTTTTTTTTATTTTTCTTTGAAAGTACAATGTTTCGTAAAACTGAGTTTTTTTCCTCTTCGGGTACTATGAATAGTTAAAGATTTTTTTAAATGGACAGAAAAAACTACAAATACAAGAACTATTAAAAATCAAACTATTATGTACAGTATCAATATAAAATATTGATACCAATTCATATTACAATATTTTTACTTCAAAAATTAAAATTTCATTTTAAAAGTAACCTTTGATAAGCAATTTAAGATTAATTTAAATATAAGAGGATATTGATTGAAAACTAATCTAGTTTTAAATAACAGTCAACCATAACTGACCTGGAAGAGTCAACTGTACCAAACCTGTAACTGTAATGTGGACTCCACCAATGGTCTTCCAACTATTAATAATATTATTTTTAATATAAAAATAACTATTTATGTACCACGTTAATATTACTAATATAATTAAATTTATTGCAAATAAAACTGTTTTATCAGCATAAGAAAAGCTTGAAAAACTTTAAAAAGTAAAATAATTACTTTCAAGTCTGAGACATTAAGAAATGATTAAGGAAGGCAATTCTCTACTTTTATTCAGTTTATTTAAATAATATACATGTATTTTAGACCTAATAGTAATAAGAAACGTTTAAATTGCAAAATTTGTGCCGTATTAAATAAATTGAACCAGGAAGAGCTGATAGAGTTAATGATGATGAGGAGGAGGATAGTAAAGATCATGATCATGATCATGAAGTCAATAACGACAAGTTCCATTCTTAATCAGTGAGAGAAGATGTGAAAGACGGCTGAAATAGCAACAAAAAAATTAGTCAATGCAATGCACTTAAAAGTTCACCAATCTGCAGGTACTTCGCAATTCATAGTATCAAATCTGACTTAGTTACAAGCATTTTATCCTCATCCTCATCTTCTTTTTGTAAACTAATACAAAAAACAATTTTTGCCTTTTGCAACAAACTTTTGAGGGTGGTACTCTTATAAGATTGTAAATTTGTACAGTGTGAATTCATAGCCTTGTCCACAGCTATTTATCTGCACAGAATATTAGTAAATATTTAATAGAACAACTGTAATAAAAAATGAACAACTAATTCGATACAATAACTACTAACAAAATAACTGCCAATAACTGTATATTTTTCAAAATCTTCAAGTAATTAATTAAAATTAATCATTAAAGGCTGATGCAAATACTACAATACAATAATCACACTAATTACTAATTATACAACTATTAAAACAAGTCACTAATAACTACTAATTAAATTGTAAATAAACGCGCAAATACAAATTTCGAACTCTTTGATAACTCAATAAATGTTAACGCAAATGTTGCCCACTAATAACTAATTACTTTCTACAACAAATAACTAATTACAATTGTATAAATGACTCTGAAAGTAAACAATAACAAACTATTTAAATAACTAACTTAAAGGAGATGCACAAGATATCATGGAAGTAATCCAAGCCAAAATCACACGAATTAGAAAATTCAACGTTCATCCACAATTGTCATAGTGCCGCGTTTCAGAAAATTTCATTGACGCAGAAGTTGGTAACAACAAAGCTCGCTAAAATCTTTCATTTTTGTTGCTAACTTATCTTCAAAATTGTTGCTTCGTAAAAACTTCGTACATTACTTTAAAAAAATAAAATTAAGATATGTATTCCTATAATGAATGAACAAATACTATTATTTTTGTGGACAGGAAGTTAAATATTGCTTGCTATTAGCTTCTGCTTTCTCCATGTGAAAATTCAAATAAAACTTTCTGCGTTCAGTACAACTTCTGTCAAATGAAAGTAACTAAATTTAAGCATCTAAGTTCAGTCATCAGTGAAATCGCAATAACACACGATCTAACTATATAGAGAAAAATAAGCAAAATATTGAACGATTACGACCTTTGGCCAACTCGCATCATTAGTTTATTTTAAAATTGTCTAAAACTATTGTACTGATACAGTAAAACCTATTTGAGCCGGAATCATTTGGGTCCAATATTTTATTCCGTCTTGTTTCCGGCTTATTCAAGTTTGCAATAAAAACTGTCAGTTCAGAAAATGCAATCGTCCAAAAAGAATATATTGTATGAGTAGTTTATCTCACCTAAATGTTACTTTTCAAATAAAAGACTTCCGGGGAGAGATAATGAAAATATATAGAAACGTATCAGGAAGTCTAATGAAACAAAGAACTCCTTAAATGTAAAAAAATGTTTTCTTCAACATTTGTAGGAACAGATGAGATGAAGTACTCTGATGATTTACGCTTCGTCTATTTGCCTAAGTCCTCGTGAATGTTGTGGTAACTACCCTTAAAACCTTTCTTTTAATCACTCATTCTTGGTTTTGTCTTTGTTTTAAGATGCCATACACATGACTTTTGCAAAACATTAAATTTATTTATCAAACCTTGACAGAAATAATAGCTCTCGACGACACTAATGATTCTAGGAATAGTTAATGGTTGATGGTCATGTAATTAAAAACTCTTAGTTTGCCTACGTCTCGGAACTTTATAGTTCTCTCCTCAGGGATGTGGGACACATTTACACTGTTATTACTACATAGTAGTAACAGTGTAAATGTGTTACCAAGTTGGATATAATAGACAAAAAACTACCAAACAGCAATGTGATATTCTGAGATACTGCTGACGTACATGAAAAATAGGCACTATTATTAAAGTATAATAAATTATTCAAATTATGTTATGTTCAATCTTATTAAGATGCGTTTTCGTGGAACTGTCAATTGTACCAAAGTATATGCATTTCTAGAGAAAGAACAACCTCATTCTCAATGAGAATAATTGTGCTAAAAGTGTAATTGTTATCATCGGGAGATCATTGTCTGCCATTTGATCGTCACAAGAAAACTTGTAAATCGAGATGGTGAATTCGGGATAAACTGAAGGAGAAAAGTGGTCTAAAATAGACAGTTCGTAGATTATTTAAATAGAAAAAGCATTATGCCGTCTCTTTTACTTTCTCGCCTTACGAATACTTCGTAAGAAGAGAAAGTTATGTAATAGTGGGCCGGAAAACGGGGAATTTTCGCCAGAAAATCTCTTATAGCAGGGGTCTGGTGACAAAAAAGTGGATAAAACCTGTTTCTAAATTTAGAAAAAAAATCCTCTATCTCGTGGTGTAGTCAAAATCCATGATTTGTTGCTTCTTCATACTTCAAAATCGATTGACGGCATTCCGTCCGTCTGTCCGTCCGTCCGTCTGTCCGTCTGTGGTCAACGCTAGCGCCTAAACCGTTTGGTCGATTTTCTTCAAAATTGATATTCACCGATGGTTTTTACTCGTCTCAAGGCCTCTTGAATTTGAAACCGATATCTTAGTATTTGAGGATACTTGACATGAAGCCCATTTTGAGATTTTGTAAATTTAAAAAAATGGCTCCAAAGTTTTTGATTATATTTTGTTGTTGAATAGTGCGAAGAACGTTGAAGGGAATGACGTAGGTGTCATTTCCGTTGATAAGCCCTATTTTTCGAAAATTGCAAAAAACTGTTTAAAAACTGCAAAATTGAAGATAGAGATTTTCGCCTCAGACAAAGTCGGTTGTACAAAATTAGCACTTCAAATAAGGTCATGTACCATTTTTTGGAAAAACGAATAGTTTTTGCGTAAATTGCGATTCAATTTTACAAAAAAAAATTCTCAAAAACCGCTCCAAATTTTTTCTTTAAATTTTCTGCACGTGTGTAAGAAGAGAAGGTAAATATATAAATAAACTAGTGGTGCTATAGAATGGCACATACTTTCTCGCAGTAGTTATTTTCCAAATGCCGATCATCCGATAAATTGTGTGGAGTAAGCAGTTCACCACTGCCTTTCTTGGTCATGTTTTTTGAAAGACATGTTTTTCGCATGTTGACAATTACCGCCCTCCTAATGATAGAACTGATACAAGTACGTTTTGACTGAAATATTAGCAGCTGTTCCGCAAGTGGGTCTCGTAGCGCGGTTGGTAATGCACCTTCGGGTTGAGATCTTCAATAAGAAACGTACCGAGTTCGATCGCCGAGGGGAATTTTAATTTGATGAATGTGATGTTGCAGGAAAAAAACATTGAAGAGTGTAGATACTTTATTGAAAATCATTTGAAGTACTTCTACTCACGAACAGATTCAATATAGATAAATAGACAGGACTTGTCTGTGTTCTCCCTAACTGCGTTTTGTAAACAATTTTTCAACTCTTTTAGTCGATTTCTGAAGCGTATGACATGTCAAATCACCCGTTGTCTATTATATATCTGTATGAACCAATTTAAGTAAAATTATGAGCATTTTAATGTTAAATTGTAATACAATATAACCAGAAGGCATGCGATGAACTTTGATATCCCTAACGGTTCCAAAAAATTCTTATTACTTTCTCGCCTTACGTATACTTCGTTAAGCGATTCACTGCTGCCTTTCTTGGTCATGTTTGAAAGACATGTTTTTCGCATGTTGATAATTACCGGCTTCTAATGATAAAACCCATACAATTACGTTTGACAAAAATATAACTAATTGCGAGAAATGTACTGGAAATGTCTGTATATATTTGTTCAAATTTTTAACCTTTAACAATTTTTTACTTCTCTTCTTGGATTTGTAAAGCGTATGTACCATCGTATCGATTGTTTCTTTATAATGCATTTACCATTTTATAGGTCGGTTCTATTCTTTTGTGGCTCTGTTCGACATAGGCGGTTTTGGTGTGGCGTAGTGTTATAAGTACTAGTTCGTTGACTTTGAGTCGTGCCTCGTTACGGAAAACGTTTGCTGGTATAATACACTTTTGCTGGTTTATGAAGTAGTGGAATAGCAATAAGGACCGTATAGAGGCATAGCGAGAAAGTATGTGCGTTGGAAGCACCACCAGTTTTGTCGTGAATTGGCCGTCTAGGAACATGCGGACATACAGCTGCACTTACCGAGGCTCAGTTGTATTTATCTCGTGGCAAATGTATGTGACTCCTTTTTTGCGGGAATTCACCCGCGATCTTTCCGTCCGGGTTCTCCACGGCGCTACTGCCTAAGCGATCACGGCTATTCGGATTGGAGGCCTCTATATTACCTTCATTAATGATCAACTGTTAAATCATTACATCATACAAGTGTTCACAATGAGATTGGATGGAAGTTCTTACTTCCAGGATAGCATAGCGACATTTGGGGCACGCTAACTGACGTGATATAATAAAGTACTAATAATGAGAAAGGTTCCCAATTCTGTAGATGTGGGCTGTGTTCTTTGGTGAAGAGAAAAATATAATTCATATGAAAACTGACGAAACAATTTTGTGACTCTATGTATGAACGCATCACTTTTGTTAACTGCTGGCCTATGTGACTTTTTTCATAGGGATAGTAGAAGTTAATAAATTCCTTTGAGATAATATATCTTTGCTGAGAATAAATTCGAAAAGGAGCGACGACATGAACGAAATTAATACTATGATGAAGGTACTTTTGTAATGTTCCAACTGAAAAACATGTTATCAGGGTTGTAACAAACCTACTTAAATCCTGCTCGCGATTCCACACAATTGAATATTCTTCATACATTCCAACGTACATTCACGCTCTGAATCCCTATCATGTTTTCAAATAAACTTCTCTGTACTTCTTATATCATGTCACGAATAAAACATTTGCAATCGCTTATTGTTGTGTATTAAATGAACTGACGCAACTTCGGTTAGAAAGCAACCGTTTTTACTCCCACAAACCCTCTTAAAAAATGAAGTGAATGGATTATCACTGGTCACATTATCCCAAAGAATTGTGAAGTTTATCTCACAAAAATTACATCCGAATTCCAAAAAAATCTGTTCCCTGGTGACATTGCCAACAGCATATCTTTCTACCGGAACAGCGTATATAACTCCTCAATCCTCAGTACTGCTGTTGATGTCGTGCGAGAAACTTGACTGTGATTAGTGACTCGCGAGGTCGGACTGTTCTCCTCCATCGGAAAGTGGTCTCACCGCTGACCGTGCCTGCTCGGCCAAAACGTGCAGTTGAGAGCGTCTGTGCTGCTCCCAACGGCAGCCTTGGGTACCCGTTTTTTTCTGGTGGCGCTCTGACGCATTCTAGTTGCAACTCCGAATACCACACTTAGTCGATTAAATAACAGTAGGGAGATCGTTAATCCAACTTTGCTGTGAGTTCATTTACCCATTCCAAACAGAAGCCGTATATTATTAGGGCAAACAAATACTTCGGTCTGAAGTAAATCTAGTGGTCTCTTATCAGTTGAGTTAACACAGGGCAACAACCGTGACCACTGGAGCGATCCCGACTGGGAGACCCGAGGGTTCAAGTACCTATGGTGGCGAGACTAGTAGCTAGATGGCTAGATCGGGATCAGCCGCTGCCTGGAATATAATTTTAGCGACCGATTACTCTGATCGGTAGTTTTCCGTTCATTAATATCATTCGAATGCTGGAGCGGTTCCATAACAGGTCATGGAACGCGTGCAATCTTCCCTTCCTCATCTTTGTTTCCACTTCGCCCCTTACATACTCGACCGTACACTAATAGGCACTACACTGCCACACATGACGGAAGCTTAGAACTTTTCCCTTCTGGGGCGAACCCCCCCCCCAAACTGAAGTGTAGATCAGCGCCGTGTCTCACGTTCTAGCGGAAGGGAAACACCTCTACTTCCCGCAATTGGCATTCACTACATTTACGAGACTAACTAGAGCATTTGGCCCGCCTGGAAACCTCAATGAATGAAATAACCAGTGGTCTCACGTTGTAAGTTTTAGTCTCGTAAAAGAAATTCGAAATCGAATGTCGCCTCTAAGACAAATTCATGTAACGTACATTCATAAATACGAGGGTTTGGGCATAAGTCATGACAACTATTATTTTTTTTAGATAAAACAAGCACGGGTGGAAAATGTGAAACATACACATGAAAGGACAAGGTAAGAACTACGTTAATGGACATTTAACGAGCCACCAATGTTGGGATTCTCAGATTTATTAAGGTATTTGAAATGACAGTACTAGTTTCTTGTTTCAAAGCGTTTGAGCACATACTACGAGTATATCACAACATTGCAAAACAATTGCATACTCGTTATAAAGACTCGATTAGGCAGATGCTCGATTACCGCACGTGTCAAATCGGTCTGCACACTCACAGGTCGTCACGTGCGTTGTTGATCACTGATTGGTAAGCGTCCTCTCAGAATCTCTCCTGCCCATCTAGCGACTGTCGATATGCCCATGGCCTTCACCCATAACCCACCCTATTCCCATGACCTGGCACCAATTCCCTGTAACGTTCTCCGATATTTCTTCCACAGATAACGTTTTGAAGTATGTGCGCTTCGAAACATGTTACATTCATCTCGCACGGCGGTAGTCGGCCAATTGATTTCACGTCGCACTCTTGGCTAATAGAGACACTCACTCAGAAATTTGAGGATGTGAACACACCCTACTGCAGCACTTCCTTCACGTTAGAAATGAAATTGTGTGATCCGATAACATTTTTTTTAGAAAAAAATAGTTTCCATGACTTCTGCCCCAACCCTCATATACTAGTAACAGCTTTTTGGTCTCCTCCCCAACAAGCTGATCCAATTATGACAAACGGAAGCCTCATCCCGACTTTTCTCGTAGATCTCAAGTCAGGAAAAAATGTCCACAATATTGTCCACTCCATCAAGGATACATGGAGTTACATGAAGAGCAATGGAATATGATTTGAAAAGAGTGCAAAATAAGCAGTGTAAATAAAATGATTCATGATTTCCATAAACTAAGAACCAACAAAAAAATCAGTCGCAAAGATCAAGTGACACTCTGTCGAATCAGATCTGAACATACCAAGCTAACTCACTCACATCTGTTAAATTCCACAGCTCCCTTAAAATGTGAATCATGCAACGAACAACCGTCAATTGTCCATATCCTTCAGACATGTACAAAATATATCAGTGAACGCCAATCAATCCTACAGACTGATAATCTTGAAAACATTTTATACTCCAGTGACTTTCAAGAAAAAATATTAACATTGTGTAAATTATTAAAAGTGTATGACGATTTATAAGTATGTTATTTGTAAATTACTGTTTCACTCTTGTTTAAATTGTATTTTCACTATGTTATCCAATCCTGTATTAAATATAGTATAACATGTATATTTGCAGTCGCTAAAAACCTTGTCGTTGAGGTGACTTTAAATAAAATAAATAAATAATAAAAATAGTAACGTCTTATTTTGCTGCTAATGACATAGTTGTGAGAGGCTTTGCCTTGTACATTGAAAAGGAGTCATCACTTGTACTTTGAAAAGAAGCATAAACAAACTCGTAAAAAAATGGAAGATCTTCAGATATTCGGCGGTAAGAGCTCATGGCTGTAGGAAACAGAAGGCTACTAACGATGTTCAGGCATTTTGTGTTCATTGTGATGAAACATATCTCGCCTAAAAGACTAGTACCCTTGTGTATTCAACACAGAAAGTAATAATATTTCTTTCAGCTCTTCCTTGAAAGGAATTTAATTGTCCTCAGGTTCTTCGGATGGTGCTCGAGGTACTGACGTTAATGGAAAGATAGTTTCTTTGCTATAACTTTGTTACGATTAGAAGCGCGCGTAGATGAAGTTATTAAATAACAGATTTTTCATCTTTAGCAAAATGGAAATTTTGTATTAAATAAACTAACACTGATGAATTACATAATAGTTCGTTTCATCTGTCACCAGCCAGAAGCGCCGGAGTCCACACAGTTCTTATATAGATCCCTTTACAAATTCGAGCGTATTTCGGTAATCTTTATTATTATCCCCTCTATACGTTAGGCTAAAGAAATATGATGGATTATTCCATTTTATAAGAAATCATGGGCACAAAGCCCAGGAAGTATATTACTGCTGTACAGGGAATTACCCCCCCCCATGTTAACTCAGAAATTAGAGAATTTCGAAAATGTGTCATGTTTCCACTATCAGACGCACATGCAAGTCACAAATACATTTCATTGCAACACAGTGTACTTGCGCATAACTGGGAAACGATGCGCAATGGCTAGCGCCTTAAAAGCATTTTTGGGGCTCCTGTGGACACAAGAGAACATAAGTTATGTTTTCTACATCGTAATTTCCAAAATATGACCTCTTTGGGCGTACTATTACATTTTAATGGTTCTGTCACTCCGTTGCACGGGTTGCCGCAAACGCTGAAAATTGGATTCCAGTGTAAAACTATTTCCACGTGTCTTCTTCTTCCTTTTGTGAAGAATGCAATGTTTTGCGACACACCTTTGGTGCCATTCTATTATTTTATTTAGTGGTTTTTACTCTTCTCGATACTCTAACTATTCAAAACTCCCCCTTTCATCTGGCAAGGAAGCCACTGCATCGAACATCGCCGCAACGTTAATAAATGTATTTCGAAATAAAAAAACAGCTCAATTAAGTTTTTGAATTTTTAATTTCTAGAATAACTAGTGCGGGAACGTGCAGTGAACTTGTGATGAAGATTTAAGGAAACGTTTGAAGGAACATTTGTGGTAACATTTGGAGAACTTTCAGGGGAACATTTTAGGGCTCATTGAAGGGAACATTTAGGAGAAAAATTTGAAGGAACATTTGCGGAAAAATTTGAAGGTATATTTGGAAGAAAATTAGAGAAAACATTTGGGGTAATATTTTGGGAACTTTTGATTGAGCACTTGGGGAACATCTGTGAGGACATGTGGGTAACGTTTGAGAGAAAATGTGGGGAAATATTTGGGAGAATACTTGAAGAATTCGGGACCATGTGGAAACAATTGGAGGAGTAGTGTGGGAACCTGTGATAAACATGAGAGAAAACATGCAAGAGATCACATGAGGAATGTGGGAAGGTACATGTTGGAAACATGCGGGAAATTCACATGTGCTTAGCATGCGAGGAAACATGACCTGAAAATGCGAGAGTACATTCAGAGAACATACGACCGGAATACGTGAGAGATCATACAGGAAAACTTGCGACAGTCAGGACGTGACAAAATTGAGTACAGATTTAGTTTTGGTGACCTCCACTCCCTTTTTAGAGTGAACAGAAACAAGCAGAAACTCGAAATCTATGTAATGTTCCAGTTCATGTCTGCATGGGTCCAGATATTCTTCTTCTTCTCCTTATTATTATTATTATTATTATTATTATTATTATTATTGTTATAAATTCGCTCGAACATTACCGTTATGACTGACATGTCACATCTTCTTTAGTGTCAACATTACATGTCTAACTGGAAATTCTGGAACATTACATATTTATGTGATTGTCGATCTAGTTACTTCTTCGGAAACTATCTAAACAGTTTTACTTAGTATCGAAACAGTTTTGAGTGCACTTCGCAGCGCGTGCCGAGAAGCTAAGTGGACCCGTTCCTCCGAGGCGAGAATTTACGAGCGATATAGAGGCGAATTTCCCAGGCGCACGTACGCGCCCTCCTTCCGCGCTCGTATCTCTCCGGGAACCGTCTGGTATAAAGCTGATAGTACCGCCAGGTCGCAGCACCTCCATGTCGTACCCCGCTATCAAACTCTTCAGCTCAAGGGCGCGTGAGGGTGACACGTTGAATCTATTTCAGCTTTATCGCCCTAACTTCGCAAGAAGAGAAAGTATTGTAATCGTGCGCCAGAAATTGCGATTTTTCGAAAGAAAAAGCCTAGCCCTGGCAACGAAAAAGTGGATAACTTTTGTTCCTTTATGTCGTAAATTATTTTCTCTAACACGTTGTGAAGTTAGAATGTTTTGTGGGACTTTGTGGGACCAAAAAATCGATTGACGGCAAAACGTTTGTCCGTCCGTCCGTTCGTCCGTCCGTCCGTCAGTCTGTGTGTCCGTCCTTCAATCTGTATGTCTGTCTATCTTTCTGTCTGTCTGTTTCTCTGTCTGACTCTCTGTCTGTCTGTCTCTCTCACTGTTTCTCTGTCTGTCTGTCTGTCTGTCTCTCTCTCTCTGTCTGTCTGTGGCCAACGCTAGCTTAAACCGTTCACACGATTTTCTCTAAAATTGATTTTCCCCAACTGATCTGAACCAACTCGAGATATTGCGACATTGAAATGGATATTTTGATTTTCTGCGAGGTATTTTACATGAAGCCTAAACAATTTCAAATTGTTCCTACAAATGGCACCAAATCTTTGAATTGAACTTTGTCCTTGTATATCTCAACGGATCTAGATGGAGCAGGTCTTATTTTCATTGAAATCTCTATTTTTGTAAATTGGCAAAGTTCAAATTTTTTGTCGGCGTCTTCAATACTGAAGAAAGAGTTTTTTCCCTAATGAAATCTGTTCTTTAAAGGCACGTCTTATAATAATATCATGTATAATTTTTAGAAAATATGAGTAGTTTTTGCGTAATTTTGCGACACAGAGGCGATTTTTAAACAGTTATTTTTTCAAAAACGGCTATATTTTTTTAATTTCTCTTCATGTGTACCTGAGGACGATAATAAAATGTTGACACACGACCGATGGGCACAAATTACAAATTGGAATAGTAAATCTGAAACCCGTCAGTTTTTTGCCGTAAATCGGCCTAATCATGTTGATAAATATACACTTTAATTCAGCAGCAAATAGAGAAAAACAAAACAATTATTTTGCACATATTTAAAATTCATATTCTACGATATCGAATATCACGGAGATTAAAGAGGTTGTAAACGCCATCAACATTAGGTTTATTAGGCTGAAGAGATTTTCGTGTTTATGAAGTAGAACTGTCACAAGATATTAAAGATTATTAAATGCATTAAAGCAAAATTAATAAAAATTTAAGCTGAAAATATGATTTTAAATTAATGAATGAATTAAATATTGATTTTAAAGTCATCAATAAATTAAATCTCGATTTCAAAGTAATGATTTCAACCAATTTTGTAAATAATTTCTGCCCTAACAAGGATTGATGACCTGTACAATTGTTGGTTATATATCACAATAACAAGATGAAAGCCCTGTGAGGTATAAAGTATTGCAATTCCTACTCTCGGTTTCCGTTGATTTACCACCACTTACGTCATGGAGGAGGCCAACGTCCTCATAACATGGGCATCTCTCTTCGAGGTCGCCTTCGCTGCCGGACAAGTATGCGTAAGCCGCGTGGGCGAGCGTGAGAGCGAACGATAGGACGGGCGTCGGAGGAGCAGCCACGGAGGCGGAGGGTCGCCCGATCGATGCGTGGGCGATACGCCACACTGCTCACCCGACGGCCAGGCCAGGCGCCGGCCGCACTCCGCGCCCAGCGCCTTGCATCCCGAGACCTGCGGCCCCCCCACCCGCCCCACCCCATGCGTCCTAATCCCCGCGCCCAGCATCCCGCGCCGCCCCAGCGCCACGCAGCCCCAGACACGCGCCCTGCGTTGCCCGCTACGTTCCACGCGCCATCCGACCCCGGCACCGCACAGCCCCTGAAACCCCTAGTGCTCCGCCCACCGTGCCCCGCCCCTGTGCCCTTGCGTTGGAAACCCGCACACTGCTACCAGCCCCACCTCGCTCGCCACTATCCCGTCCTCCGTTCGCCAGAGCCTGTGTACCGCGCCCCATTCTCCACTCCCGCTTCCCACACCCTCGGCCCCACACTGCACCAAGCGCCACGCGCCTCGAGCCCCGCGCTCTCCGCCCTACGTGCTCCGCCCCACTTGCCCCGCCGCGCGCCCTTACGCTCCGCCACCCGTAGCCTGCTATTCACCTAGCTTTCCCCGTTCGCTTGCCCTGCCCCACGTGCCATTACCCCACAGCCCGCACGCTCCATCTGCTGCCCAGCACTTCGTCAAACACGCGCCCTGCGCCTCAAGCCCCGCTCCCCGCGTTCCACGATCCACACCTCGCCCCGCTCAGCCTGCTCCTAATCCCGCACCGCATCAAGCATCTGTAGCCCCGCACAACAAACCCTGTCCCACTTGCCCCTTCCCACTTTCCCTGCCCTGCGGCCCGCCACCCGTAGCTTGCTACCCGTTCCGCTTGCCCCGCCCCATGCACCATTACCGCGCAGCCCGAACCCTCGCGCCCCGCGCCCCGCATCCCGATCCTCGTGACCCGCTCCATTCGTCCCTCGCCCCGCCTCGCGCCACGCGCCACGCGCCCTGCGCCCCGCGCCACGCGCCCTGCGCCCCGCGCCCCTGCCCCCGCCTCGCACCGCGCGCCTCGCGCCTCGCACCCCGCGCCCCGCGCCACAGCTCCCGCCCCTTACCTCGCACCCCGCAGCCCGCGCCACGCAGTGCTTCTCCACGCTCTTGTTCTTGAGTGCGCGGCCATTCCGAAGCGCGAGCACGCGATCTCGCGAGTCCCAAGATCTCCAGCGCGATCTTGTTCGCTTCCCTCGCAGATCGGATTTCCCACGAGCAACCGAGCACGCCAAAGCCGGCGCAGGAGAAATGTAAAAACTACAAAGTGCGCCGGAATAAATACTGAGATTCGTTCCAAGTTTCCAACCATACATGTGTGATTTTCTCTGCGCAAAATCTTCTGAATAAGTTATTTATATAAATGTTATGAATTAAAATATTTCATAATTAAAGACAGTCCATTCCAAATAACATTTAACAGACGGTCACAACGTAATATTTATATCAATGTAACATAATTCATTAACACAATACTTAAAAATATAGATTGTTACGCTATATTACTTTCTACATTTACACAATTAAATGTCAATGAAGTTCTGTGTGTTTTTACATTGCATGTCTCGAGATTCAGTAAATTTTCTGTACTTATTGTTGTAGGGGATAATTGAAATGTAGGAATTATTTTGGTATGTTTAATAAAGATCAGATATTAATGAGTGATCAATTTATTCAATAATGATTTCATTTCATCAACGTTCTCGTGTGAAAGAATGCTCTACTAATTGAGCTCTCATCATCTGTACGCAACCAGCAAGAAAGCGAATGCTTAGCAAACTGCCACATATTGTATTTAATAAAAGGATGACAGAATTTAAGTATCTGGGATTCTTAAAAACAATCTTGTTGATCAGACGCAGGTATCAAATGCAAATATTTGGGTTTGCATACATGTTTCGAAAGCATCCTGAGTGTTTTTAGACTTATTTTTGCTGAGGAAATATTTCTGCAACCCTCCGAGGAATAATTCGCTTTCCTATGTCTGCGAAAAACACAACAGCACGTCAGTTTAAAAAAACGTAATTGGTCATGAATTACTTTCAGTACTTTAGAATACAGCAAAATGCACAAGTATTTATAATCCCTTCTCACGGATTTGGATACACATTTTCTTTCGCAACTGTTTTTGACTCACATATGGCGCTTGTTAGACTCGAGTTTTATCCTACTTGGTAAACACACGTATATCGTATTCAGAAAAGCATTCTACAGGAAACATTTTCAAACTTATGAGTTGTACCTGAATAGTAGCTATGTGCATTAAAAATAGCACCCAATTCTTTGAATTCTTCTGATATAGCATTCTTTCGCGCGTTTCAGGTGAAGAACTACTCTTCCGAGATCAATGGGGCGGTATCAGTCTACTCAATGCCGCCAACCTCACCACACGAACCGTCATGTCGAATACAACTTTCGTAAGTATCGGCCGGAACACTCTCCATTTATCCAAGTGTTGAGTGTTTATCTACCATCTCATTATCTTATCTGTATGTTGCAGAAACATTGGAATCCTCTACGGTTTACCATGTCACCAGACCATAAGTACATTCTAATGGCACACAACGTGCAGAAGGTATGTAATCCCCTGAACCGATTGCAGGTAAAATGCAAAATTACCCAGTAATTGCTCCCGCACAATACATCATCAGTTTGTGCACAGCACGAACAGAACTAAACAGATAACTACTGCCCTGCTCGTAATTCATTTGCGTGGAAATTCGCACCATATTAACAACACTATAAGAGCTTTGAATTAAGAAAATTAGGAAGCGTGTCAAGACAGATTATCTTTCCTAAATAATTGTACACTTTACGAAAGAAAGTTTGGTAAATCACGAACTGGTTGTCTTAATCGTAAAGAGAAAAATTGGAATAGAAAATAATCATGAAAATGATAGAAATAAATAAACATATCCTTCAAAAAATAAATAAATACTCTGTTTACAAATTCTTAGGAAAACTATTCCTAATGTTCAGTACCAAAGATAAAAGTTGTGTATGAAATAAAAAAGAAACAGTATATTTGTTAAGGGACGGAGTAGGGATTTTCGGAAAAGGAATTAGATTTTTTAAGCATAGTTGAAGAAACATTTTTCCACTGAAAGATTCAGAGGGGGAATATTAAATGTACAAGAGAGAATAAATATGTATTGATATGTAAATATGTAAATATGTAAATGTAATTGAACATTTCTATAATCAACTTCAATAGACTAAAATCTGTTTTTAGCTTTCTGTGTTAGTAACATTTTTGTTATAGTGTAAAAAACTTTGAAACATTAAAGAAAGGTAGTAAAAAGTTGATTTTGTAAAAAAGGCACCGAAATGGCAAATTCTTTGAAGCCTCTCCTTACGGACGATTTTCTGTAAAATACTCTACACATCCCATAGAAGATACCACAATGCTAAACATGTTTTACAAATTCTACGTAATCGAAAATGTTACGCCTATCTCAGTATTTCATTAAAAGACATTAAATGGTTCATACAACTATTTTTTAAATGCTGCGCGATGTGAACCATCAAAATTGGGCCCAGCCATGAAATTCTCTGTCCCCGATGTTACATTTTCTATGATTAGGTAATCCAAATCTCTTACTAAAGGCGGATGCTTTCTCTATCCTTTATGAACTTTCTTGAAATATTTGTAGTACATTTGAAGCTACATTGAACCATTGTCTGAATATTTAATATTCTATGTTGTATCTATGAATTACGTATGCACAAGTGTTCTTCAGGAACGTAAACTGATGAGAAGGGAGTGAGACGGTAATGAACATTGTCAGTCCTTCAACGCGATAAGACCTTGAGTGACGTACATGTTCTACCCTTTGATAGAGGAGGAAGTTTCGGAAAGTGATTACGTGCTAATTAGAGGTCGCGAAGTACCGAACCCCGAGGGATACAATCAAGTTGTTTCGTGTATTTTAGACATGATATCCATGGTTCCATAACAGCATTTAGTGAAGTAGGTCACATCCTTGTGAAGAAGAAATTGAATTAAAAATATGGAAAGAATTGCAAGTGAGCATTCTACAGGAACTAAATTATTTCAGACTTCTAATTGCATCTCATGGTAAACAAAAGACTTGACTGTGAAATAAATTAATCTAACTTGTATGAAATGTATGAAAAACGTCTGTGTACAAAAAATAGTTAAGATGCGAGTCACATTTAAATCGCGAATTTTAATAAAAACACGAAGATAATAATCGTATTTCAAAGTAGATAACGCGAAATGTCTGTGTTCGTTTAATCTCATTACTTCTCGATCTGTATGTCAATATACTTCCGAGCTTTTCTCGTCGATATAAAATATTCTTAAGTGAAAAAAGTAAACCTTTAGCGTTAACTTCACAACCCTATTTCCATTATCGTTAAAGCACTTTCGTAATATGCTCTGAGCAATCATTTCTTTTATACTCAGAGGAGGATAACCGCCCTCAGAGGATGAAAATTGAATGAAATCGTTGATGGAAGTGATAAAAATTACTTTTCATTTTATTATATCTCCATGGGTAGCTGGGTACACTAGGTTTTACTGTGTTTATTCTGTACTATGGAGCATAATAGCACGATAACACCGTAATGAGAACGCAAGCACGATGAAATTTATGTTTTCTTCCAGCTTTTCCGGTACTCCTACCTGGCGCAGTACACGGTCTATGACATCGCTACCATGTAAGTATTAGCTTCACTCCTTAGGAAGAGCATTTTCTAATAAAACTTGTCGATTACCTGGCGTGGCCCGCACATTCATTTATCGCAGTTATCTATTAAGCAGACGACCTGGATGGCCGAGGAGGCTAATAGCGTGTACCAACTCAGCGCTTCGGTCCGAATGGTCGCGGGTTCGAGTTCCGCTTTGGGTATGGTTGTTTGTCCCTTGTCTCTCACGTATGTGTTGTCACGGACGGCCATGCGTTCTGCTGGCCCCAAATCAGAGTAGCCTGCAAGTATATTGGTGACTAGTGTATGGCCAAATATGCGTCCCTCTCGTCCCGTCCCGTAAAGAGTAACTGGCTGTCGGCTAGATAAAAACCCTAGGGGAAAAATCTATCAAACAGCCTCGACCATCACGCACGAATCTTTCACTCTTTCCGCTGCGCCCATTCCCTGCACTCGGCTCGCTCCTTCCGCTCCTTCTGTTCCTCAACTCGTTCTACTCCTACTCTCCTTCCGCTCTGACCGGCTGAGTTTTGCTGAGAGAAACCATGCCGCTGCCTCTCCGGCGGCTCTGATCGGGAGATGCTAGGATTCAAGTCCTGAGTGCGGTGGATTTTTAACGTCAACTAAATAACTAGGATGAATTCAGCCGCTGTTTGGAGGGCGGCTGCTCTGATCGCAGTTTTCTGTCGTTTCTCCGATCGACACGAGACAAATGCTGGAGTAGTGCCTTAACGAACGGGCCTTAGATCGTGGACGATCTTCCTGTTTCTTTCCTTCTCCTCTTCCCTTATATGAAGTTATGCTTACATGCACTGCAGTAGAGCGTGCGAGTTTCTTATCTATTAAACGTATACGTAGGTTTCTTTCAAGGCTCTGAATTGTCGGAGCCCCTTATTCTCGGCAGTGTCAGCAGAGGGCGTTCTGTGCACAGTTTGATAATTTTAGCGTATTTCTCTTGTGAAAAGCACCTTGAGGTCCCTTACAAAGAAAAAAGTTTATAACAGAATCTTAATTAATTACTTAAAAAAAGTGGTGTTATTCAGTAAAAGTGGTGTTATTCAGTAAAAGTGGTGCACGTACTTTCTCGCATTATTTGTAATGAGCATTCAAAGTTACCCAACAATTCTTACGATTTAAAAAAATTATATTACATTATTTGAAGAAGTGATTTTGAAGAATAAATTTTATTACGAAAAAAATCTATATCTTAAAATTTAAAATTGTCGGATGACGATAATTCTCAACTTTTTTGGTAACAGGACCCACAATATGACTTTTTCTGTAAACAAAATCGCTACACTTCGCTGAAGCTTCACAGGACGTTCTCTCTACTAAGGAGTACGTAGTAGGCGAGAAAGTAAAAATGAAGTTACAAGATAAAAATATTAAAATTTTTTGTTAAGGTTGTGTAAAGACTATACAATTTTTAAAATGTATGGGGTTTTACAAATTGATTTGAAGACGATCATCAAAGACAATACTAGGTTATCATGACGTGAATACCATTTTAATATATACTTTAAAAATTTTAATATCAATGTAATGTAATATTTGTAGAGAAGAAGTCGTTGATCACCCTGATGTTAAAAAAACGATTTAAAATAAAGCAAATGAAAATAATTGTTGACAATGGAAATGCAGGAATTACATAATAATTTTTGGGTTAAAGAGAAAAGTTTCGTAGGATTTCTGTTTATAACTATTGTAAATTTTGGGCTATAACATTACAACATGCCCAGTGCGATCAAATTTTTATTTCTTTTTATTGTGAAGGATCGTGACGTACACATGGTTTTGTTGCTCCCTCCTCTGGAAATTGAATAAATAATCCGTTTAAGATATTTAATGGATATACTTGAGCAATAAACAGTGTTGAGTGATTGTTGACGCCTCGAGCCTTCTTGTCCATTGTTGCCTTTCGTCCGCAGAGGCACACCCAGATAACAGGCCTAGAACTGGTATCGCTCGATTTCGATAATGGCAGTATCGGAACTAACGTACCCGAACAAAGCGGTCTCGGCGCGCTGGACTCGTTGCTGATCGAGACTGGATTCGTCTCTATTTCTGACCTGTCAAACTTCACTATAAACATTTCATTGTCCTTTCACTATCCGTTGTTAAAATATTTGTATAGTACCGTTATCAAGTTAGTTTTCTTCTTCAGAAAATTGAACTTAAACACTTACACACACACACACACACTTCCTCTCTTTCTCCATTTTTTCTACTCCCCCCTCTCCGTTCTTCCCATTCTCTCCTTAGTCCATCTCTTTCCCTTTCTTCCCCCTCTTTCCATCATGCCCATCACTCACTACCTTTCTCTCCGACCCTCTCTCCCTCAGCTTTGTTATATCCATCTCGATCCCTCGCTCTCTCGTATTCTCCTTCTAGTCCCCTCCCTCTTCCACCACTCCTACCGCGAAACTAAATTTCAGCGCACGCAACTTCTGGGCGGCGGGGCGCAACGTTCCATACCTCTGCGGAAGCGCGCCCAGTGAAAGCAGCGCATCGTGGGGTTATTAAGTATGCTCCCATTGATCGACGGCGAGATCCAATTTTGGGATCCGTCAAACGTCAAACCTCGTGGAGTGGAGCGAGAGCGGCGTCGCGCAGTTCTCCCTCCCTGAGAGGTTGCATACTGCTTGACGTCCCTTCACCTGGAAAGCGACGTGTGCTCCATGCCACCTGCCAATCACAGGTGTACTCCATGTCTCTTTTCCCCGCTCCCGCACGACGCTCCCATTGCATGAAAAGTTCCAATGAAACTGTGGTGTGGAGAAGCGTCATAAAATGCGACTGGTCAGCTCGTTTTCTCACGACAATGCACATTTGGTATCCGATCTACAAACAACTCATCTTGTAACTTCCAAATCTCAGACATGGTTATTTTCTGAAGTGGATAGCTATTGTCTGATGTGATACCGTCTATTTTGGTACCACTTTGACTGAAATACTTTGAATGACTTTGACCATTAATGAATGAATTCATGAATGATGGTATGAACGATACGACGGGATACATGATGTCAAAACTTAGATTTTTACTAAAAAATGTTAACATTTGAATGTATTTGTCCGCCCATTCTCATTCTGAATGTTTTCACTGAATTCTGATGTCAGTTCGGCTCTGCTTTCAACACACCTGACGTCATGCGATAGGAAGCCACCAAGGAAGAAAGAAGCCGCCCGACGTTAAGCTCTTGATTTACTGCGATTCCTCTAACTGCGTCCCTCAAGGCCACTCAAATCCCATCTTCGCGATGGAATATGTCACGGCATTTCGCGTCATTTCTCGGTCTTGCCGGTAGAAGTGGCATGATCGCAAGCATTGCTTTATACGGTCGCGATCGTGCGAAATCTAGCGGAACGACTGAGAAAGACGCGAAATGCCGTGACAAATTCCATCGCGAAGACGGGATTTGAGTGGTCCTTGAGGGACGCAGTTAGAGAAATCGCAGTATAGTCACGTGTTGGTCAACGGAACCGAAACTTCTTAGTTCCTCGCCTACTACATACTTACGTAGTAAAGATGTATTGTATTGCTACAGCGGAAATTGGAGACTTGTTGTCAGAAAAACTCGTTTGGTAGATCCGTTTTATCGAAAAACTGGAATAATTCATACCCTATACCTTCAACCCCCAAAATTGATTTACGGCAAAACGTCTGTCCGTCCGTCTCTCTGTCCGCCTGTCCGTCCATCCGTTCGTATGTCCATGCGACTGCCTGTCCGTCCATCTGTGAACAGCGCTAGCGTGTAAACCGTAGGAAGTATTTACATCAAAATTGATATTCCCCAATCGTTGCGACAGATGTTTCGGCTCCTTGATTTTTAAATTGATATTTTGATTTTAGTGAGCTCATTACATTAAAATTTTCCCACAAATATCCCCAAATTTTTTCTTTAATTTTTTCTCAGACAGAGCAAAGAAGAGTTACGAAAAAGACGCAGATTATATTTTTATTGAACACTAAAAAGATTCATTGAAATTTCGAAAATCGCAAAAGTTTAGAATTTTTGGCGTTTTCCTACAATTAGTACAATTTGAAGATAATTTTTTCTTGATAAAATATACTGTTCAAAATTAGATCTTGCAATGAGAACATTTACATTTTTCAAACTATGAGTGATTTTCGTGTAATTTTGCGTGAAATATAGGTAATTAAAAAATATGTTCTCAAAAATTGCTCTAAAGGTTTTTAATTTTTTTCTCGTGTAGAGCAACGTTTACTAGTAAAAACTGTGCACGTCCATTTTTATGAACTCTCTGTAATTTTGGGAATTACAAAAAATGAACATTGCAAAAGTGGTGATAGAGATTTTTTCTTAAATGAAATTTATTTAAAATTAGATTTTTATATAAGTCCATCTACAGATTTTTTTATAAAAAGGAATTTTCGCGCAATTTTTGATTAATGTCAATCTATAATTTCTTCCCCGAAACTGCTTCATTTTTTTCTTTATTTCCTTGGATAGAGCAAAAATGGTGGATGTCTTATTTTCGTTGAACTCTATGAATTTTCGAAAATTTAAAAGTTACAGTATGTTATTACAGTATTCGTGAAGACTATTTTGTTTAAATATTTAATTTTTGCTGTGTAACACAGGAGTATTTTATTTTTTGTTCTGGAACAGTATCCGTGCTACTTTTTGAAAAACTTTTTTGTGCTTTTTGTTCAGAACCATTTTGCAGGCCAGTAGTATATAAAATTATTCATGATATTTATTTTGCATTGCAATCAAGTGATTATTTTTTATCTGTATTGATTTAACAATAATCTTTGTGGGTTTAATTTTAAAATCAACTTAAAATTAATTTTCGTGTTTTTTGCTGTATACAAATATTTACAGAACACGTTTTAAAAGCTATTGGTTGAGTGCATTTTGATGTGTTGCATCAGTAGTGATAATTGTCAGCAAGTATAAAGAGACAAGTGGACAGATTTTTCCACCCCCTTCAGATCCCCTCACTTCATAATATCGCTTATTAACTGAACTGGACAGCGACGACAAGCAGTTGTAATGTCGTTGTTCGTTCTAATAAAATTGTTTATTCAAAACAGATAGAATGCCATTTTCAACAATGCATTAACAATTTCTGTTAATTTAATTGACAATTTATCTGCCCCAACTTTTGACTTCCATTTTCTCCACTAGAGACGGAGATATGTAACAACGATATCGGTTTTTACCATCAGTCACGTCGTTGTCTGAACGAATGTGAAATCTGATTAGCCCTGGCAATGTCAGAGGATTTAATTTTTCCGGGTATTTTACCAGAGCTCTTTTACAAGGATGGCTAGGTCGATTTGAATTTGTAGCTTTGTAGTAGTACGTCACCCAGAATTTATTAACCGTTGCCGGCGTTCCGCACAGGAAAGTACTCATGGCTACTGACCAGTTCTAAAACAATAACAGAAATATAATAAATTTAGCACATTCAGAAATCCCCAAAGTTCCGGTAACTGTTGGTATACAGTATACCAGCCTCGCTATCACTTTCGAATCCACCTATTTCTCATCTTCGTAGTGTTATGGGAAAATATTACACATCAAAAACCAGATACAGGTATATGCGCTGTACACCTGTAATATTCGTTGAAACGCAACAACACATGTTTTGGAGGAACACGCACTCAGTGTTAGTAATTATTCTAAAAGACTCCATTCTGAATGTAAAGATAAAGAGAACGTGATCAGAAAACTAATATTTTGAGTAAGCATCGACGTAGGTGTTTTGTGGAATCCGTCGGTCTTCTCATCACTTGGATATCTCATGAGTGAAAATCTTTGAGTGGCATAAAAATCAATGCAAATATCAAACAATGCAAAGGACCTAATAGTCCTTTGTATACATAACACGCTATGAAAAGGCGACTGTGATGTCTCTTTTTAAGAAACCATATGCGAGAAACCCCGTAAGTGTGCTACTGCCGGACAGGAAATGCACCCCCCCGCACAGTCCTACGTTAGGCAGATCTAAGATGAAAAATTGTAGTTCAGATATGTTGACATAAGGAAAATAGAAGGCGCACAGTTGATCCGCAGCACAAGTTATACTCCAACACATGTTACTATAGTTCATAATTTGGATGTGCCCTGGGGTGCGCCATGAGTTGTCAGAAACTCCAAAATGCAGCTATTTTTTTTATTTTTAAAACATTGATGGTTCACAAAGAGCGGTATTTTTGTGTACAGGTCCAACTAATCTGTAACAGAAGCCCACAGCAGCAAAAAGTGCTTCTGAACAAAATCACACAAAAAAGGTTTTCCAGAAAATAGCATACACATTGCTCAAAATCGACAAGTATAATACTGATCCGTATAACATTGCATTATCATACTGTGATGTAGTATACAGATACACGTTACTACAACAAAGAATTCAGTAAGTTATGTTCCATAGCGCAACATATTAATAGCAAATATTTAATGACGGACAGCCTCTTCCATGGAAGCTTGCTGCCGTAATACGTCAGCAATGACGCACTGAATATGATAGCGCAGTTGGTACACGCAGCAAGAGAATAGACAGACAAAAAAACCAAATATTAGCATTTTTCAGTTGAAATCAAAACTGTTTAATTGCTTTTGTATTTTCTCGAGTTCCTTGGTTTGTAATGGAACCGTTGACACCTCTCACAACACCGGAGACAGCATAGTTTTCTTTTAACTTTAGCACTCACTGGAAATTAGTAATACAGATATTAAAATAGCTAGTATATACTTCTGCATCGTGACACCAAATATCAGAATACCATGCAATATTTCATTGATAATTAAATTTGTTCAAAGAATTGACCTCCTCGACTTACGGGGATTCGAGCCCGGGTCTCCTGGTTTACGCCCAGTTGCTCTAACCACTAAGCTATCAAGGCGACCAGTTCTTTAAATGGTTTCATATGTCTGATATACTGCCCATTATGATTATATTATATATCATAACGGGCAATATATCAGACATGTGAAACAGAGCAACTGGGCGTAAACCAGGAGACCCGGGATCGAATCCCAGTAAGTCGGGGTGACCAATTCTTTGCACAAATTTGATCATTAAAAATACATTTGTTACTCAGTAACATATGCACAACTTGGATTTCTTCACTGTTACGGAACATATTTCCGAGGTTAATTGCGACCAAAGATGAAGATAGGGTAGTGACAATTACAATATATAATATTTCATCGACTAACAACTGCTGGCATTCCGCAGGGACACGTACCCGCTGTCGCCGGGTGCGGACGCGGACGACGGCGGCGCGCAGCCCTACCTGCTGCTGGCGGCGTGGGTGCCGCGCGGCCTGGGCGTCGTCATGGTGCACAACTACGACATCTACTACCGGCCCGACCCGGCGGCGCGCGGCCCGGCCTACCGCGTCACCAACACCGGCGTGCCGGGGGTCGTCTTCAACGGCGTGCCCGACTGGCTCTACGAGGGTGAGCTCCCCATCCTGACACGTGGAGTGTATTTCCTTGACACTTGTGTATTAGAAGAGTAGTCTAAGTAGATGACAGATACTTAAATCGCTAGCTGCAGAGAGGCAATTAGTCCAATTTTACATTTTTTATTGGCGAAGAGGATTGTGAGTAGGTCACTGCATTGTGTGCTGCAGAACAGAAACTTGGTCACTCGTTAGGACATGTTTTTGCCTTCATATGCAAAAGTGCATCGTAAAGACATTTTTTTTAAAAACGGGTTTTATACAGTTTTTTTTGTTTCTTCTCTAAATTTAGGAAATGCGGACTAGCTGCCTTTTTGCAGTTAGCGATTTATTCATGCTATATACAACGTAATGAAATACAGTAGGCCCGCTGCGGGCGAAGCCGTAGTGGAGCGTACAAAGACGGCCGGAAGGCTGTGGACGCGGAGAAGTGTCCTGGCTCGGGGGAGCGTTCGGCGGTAGCCAGTTCCGTAGAAATGTCCGTAGCCTCACTGGCTCATCGCACGTGTTCCGGGATAGACGCCATGAAGAAGAAAGCCAGGTCGTCGTCAGATGCACTAGTGTGCTAATTGTTCCATAGCCGAGAGGGGAGAAATCAAAAACACTGTCATCGTACACTAATAACTAACTTCCGCTAACTTCTAATGCTCACATTGTAAAACACTTCACTACTACTCACCCACTGACCGCCTTCTCCGCTTGCCGGAGATTATAAAGGTGCAGCTGGCCGATGAGGGCCAGCGGGCGATTTGCTTGGGTCGCCTGGCGCCGCGCAAATGCTGCTCTCTCTTGGCGGCTGCCCGAAATGCTGGCGCGGAGAGAGTAACTGTCCAGCGCGTGTACAGCAATGATGTTTTTATCAAAATTAAGTACAGGTATTTTCATCTTTTGGGGTGTAAATTGAATCTCATGAAACCTTCTAAATGTTCTGTATCTCATTATTATCTACAAAAATAAACATGTAAAGTCCGAGGTAATTTCCAAAACGCGACGAGTTTCCCTGCAAATTCATTCCAGAATTCGACACGTTGATTTCTTTCCAGATGGCGATGTAACAAATTTACATTCCCTAAATAGTTTCCCATATGTCAGATGGACACATAGGTTGTTAAAATTTGAAACTTTGTCGTACAATGAGAGTAACTACGGCAGTGCAATTTGGCTCGGAAGTAAATGCCCAGTTCGGGACTACAGTTCAATCTGCATTGACGCCACCCTGCATGTGGCATTTTCGAATGAAATTCTGCAAAATTACATTTAAAGGGGGAAACGTTGATTCTAATAAGGGGGAACGAAATTATAGAAGTGACATGCGCGAGTTTAAAGAATATCAAAAAATAGGCAAAAGTTATTTTCTAAAAATAGAGTTGCTAGTAAGAGATACAATAAAGAAGAACAACTCATTTATGTAAATCAGTTACTGAAGAAGAATTTCGGAGAGTAATAATACCTGTGTTAAAATTTAAAATACTTTAAAAATACAATGGCTCTTTGATGGTCTCTTAAGAAAGATGCCATCGTCAGTGAATATGCTTGCAAAAGGAGAGATGAAGATTATTTAAAAATTTAGCAGACTGAATTTTACTTAGTAGTTATTTCTTTCCTGGATATTTACTGTACCGGTTTGTTGTGACTTAATAAAATTAATTTGATTCTCGAGAAAAAATTCCATCATTCATTACAAATAAAACTATCACAAATTATATTGATCTGTTTTAATAATTATTGTTAAAAGCTATTATTAATAAAATCAGAATTGCAGTACGTTCCATAAGCCTACGTATGTTTTTTAAGTTGTTTCAAAAACTCTACAGGTTGTTGAGTGATTTTCAAATCAGGACATGTGAAAACCCATCACTAAAAAATCTCGTAACAGAATCATTTATTTTTTCAAAAGGTTTTGTATTTTGAGATATTTTCTAACAAAATAACCCAAAATAGCTTTGCATAGAACCCTGTGAAAAGTGGTTAATGTTTTTCACCTTTTATAAAAATCGCTTTTGATGCAGGTGTTTCCTTTTGGAGATATACTCCACACATGATTCCCAATCATGAGTCATTTCACTTTTCAAAGTGACCCGTGTGACCCACCGCGAGTCTGTCTCGGCAAGTGTGGTTCCGCAAGCCTAGCTCCAGGATTTTTCATCTGCCCGCCCGAGCCTGCTCCGTGCCTAGCTCGTGGCAGCTGGGTTCCTGTTGGGTCAGAGCTACCGAGAGCAGGTACCAAGTCTTCAAAATTCCTTGGTCATTGCAGAATTCAAAATTAGTAAATCGTAGTCCTCAGCTGATATAGAATGCGACTGATTTTGAAGAAGAAAAGATGCAGCACATTTAAAATTAATGCACTTCATTTTAAATAATAGAAGTCTAGAAAAACGTGTGTCGACATTTACAGCTTTTGATTTAGGTTATTTAAGACTTCCTTTGGCGTTTTTCTTTTTCTTTTTTTGAAGCTTTCTAAAATCGCAGGAAAGTATCTTTTAGTCTAAGATGCCGTTGTCAGTGAGTATGTTTTAGGGTTTTAGGGACCTACACCACGGCCATATCATGTCGTTGATGTCTCTGATTTAAAAGTAATTCGGCCAAATCTATACATATTTGTTTGAATTTGGAATGTTATATGTTATATGTTGCGACCACTATTGGGTTTAACGTTATGGTAGCTGGGAAGATGACGTGATATGGTGGTGATAAGGGGTGAAAGGACGAACACAAATACAACCATGTCCGAGGCGGGACGCGAACCCGCGACCCTTCGGTCCGAGATCGCTACGACATCACTGTCTTAGAGATCTCGGCGATTTCCGGCTTAGAGATCGGCGCATTTCCTTCAAAACATTAGATCAATAAATGTAATGGAATCTAGGAGTTTTCACTGTTAAGTGCATTCGCGTTTTAAAAATGAATCAATGACAATCCAAAAACTGTAAATAACTGTTGTCTGCTAATAGTATTAATGTTTTCCAAATTCTGTGATGAAGTCTTTCTGCATTGTATCTTCAGAATTTTTCACACAGTATTATTAGCATAAATTCTAGAGAATGTATGTAACCTACATTTAGAATAGTATGGATCATCTGGCCACAAATCTGAAAAAATCTTGGGGCATCCATTTGAAATACTTTTAAGATAATCTTAATGCTATTGGGAATACCTAAGCACCTCTTCTCATAATATGGGTCCGCTTTTACTATGGGCTGTAGAATTTTCTAAAATCGTCGTTTTAAGTCTTCAGCTTGAGACAATAAATACATTAATTTTCTCAGACTTCATATATTGATAAACCTTAACACGCATAATTTAAAGGACGGAGTAATTTAAAGTCTGTTAAAATGTTACATTGTAGAACATCTAAATGTATGCTGTATGTCACTGAAACGATATATGGAAAGAACAAATCGAATACGTCATTCCTATGTATAAACATGCCGACTCGCCAACTATTATTTGGATGTCGAAAGTCACATGTAAACATTGTTGTGGGCAGTATAGGTATAATCAGCATAAACGTACTCAGCAATTGGAACGTAGCCAATTTCGGGCCTTTATTAGCAAATGTACACGTATAGCACATTAATACAAAAGGGGTGCAACCCGTGCAATAGCATTGCGCAGAAGCTAACTTCACCTAAGCTTCGGACATCACTTCTGCTCCACCCTACATGTCGATGTATTACACAATGCAAAAACACATGGATTATCAGATACAATGGACGGTTACGAGATGTAGGGTAATCTGCCTTGGCAAGGCGCCAATCACAATGGGCTTTAGTATGGATCATTCCAAAGCGCTAAAGCCATTACATGGCAATGTTCGCGCAGGAATAAATAAACATAATTCACCAACGTGTCGGATCACGTTTCAAATACGACAGCGTAACTCCTGAAAGAGCATATAATGCACAAAGGACAGACAACGATATTGGCGGATTAAATATAATGAAACGTTAAATTAAAGAGGCTATTGGGGATCAGACATATCTCTGACGACTGTACCCAGTACTAGAAACCAAGTGGTTTGAACACTTTAATTGCATTCTGCATTATGAATCCTATACTTAAACTCGCCTATCAGTTATCAGCGATGCCGAGTCACAGAGGAAATGTTCATTCTCTTACTGCAGTTCTTGTGTTCTTGTGTTCTTTACCAACTTTTAGAAGGCTTGCTCCTTAAATAATATTCTTGGCTCGTATTTTCTCTCAAAAAACACTAAATATCGGTGTAATTTTTCATAAGTATTGTTTTTTGCTTTGGAAAGGGAATTCAAGCAGTACTAAAATTAATATTCATATTGGGGACTCGAATATAATTTAATTGCAATTAATAAAATAAAAGAGAGTTTGATCTGTACGACAAAATACTTACTTCTTTAACTAAA
Organism: Acheta domesticus; assembly: GCA_031308135.1. Taxonomy (NCBI): domain Eukaryota; kingdom Metazoa; phylum Arthropoda; class Insecta; order Orthoptera; family Gryllidae; genus Acheta; species Acheta domesticus. Next base: position 85,095,157 of record JAHLJT010004567.1, read on the forward strand.
AAGTTAAGTAGTTGCCTTAGTTCAATAAGTTCGTAAATGCAGGGAACGCTTTATTGCGTCCCGAAAGTGACACTGCACTGCTCTTAAATCAAGCGAGTCCGATAGACACAAATAATGTATTGTTAAAATAAATCAGCCTCAAAACGGTAGATTATTTATTCCTAAAAACTGGGATGCGGGGGATTCCATTCATATTACCAAATATTTTGTCAATTCGTTTAGTATTAAGTACCCAGACAACCTAACGGACTAACAGAAAGATATTGTAGATACTGAATCGTCCACATGAAAATAGATGTGTGACGTCGTGGGTTGAACAAATTACAGTCAAGAGGGCTTTGATATATAGACAGTTAACCGACTGACTGCCAAAGGCACAATGAAAGATAACATCTAGGAGCCGTACGCTAAAGAAGAATCCACACCATTTTTTTTACTTTATTGGTGAAATAATTTTCAGATGTTCCTAAAAATAGTTTTAAACATTAAATTAAATGTCACATATGTGATCACATCGTATGTGACACCAGTGACCCTCACGGCCCCGCACGTAGATGTTTACATGAGGGTCACCAGTGGGCCATAATTTTAGGACTAAGTACTTAATCAAATTCAATGATTTTTAGGATGTTTTAAAGGAAAAACACATAAATATTAAGTGTCTTTGAGTAAGAAAAGGAACTGTATTGAAGAAAAAAATATGAAACAAAATACATGGAACTTATCATACACAATACAATAACGCTGTTGCAAACGGTAATTTAGAACGCTAAGAGCATTGTATAATATATTGTTCTTCGCTCAATTAGGGAAAGTTGAAACTAAATCAATTTTAAACCCCCTGGGAAGATACAGACCTTGAAATAAGCACCAGCGTGTGACCCACCTGTGACCCTCATGGCCTTCCCCGGGAGTATTGCTGGGGCCCACCAGTGGGCCTCACGGCGCCGTAGTCAAACCGCGTGAGGCCCATCCGTGACCCTCATGGCAGTCAATGTGTTAATTTACATACATACATATATACATGTCAGCTATTCCATTTTCTACGGGGACGTTCGCTCACTGTTAGCATCTGCCAACCACCGAACCTACCGTTCGTCAATAGCCTGGCGTAAGCTTGCGGTCTCCCACGCGCCCTGGCGTTCTCGCGGCAGCGTTGTGGCAGAGGTTTCCAGAACAAAAGCCCCTTTTGTTACACCCTCTTGCCTATCTACGTTCGCTGTACCCCGAGGCTCCACGGACGCAACCGCGTGGTCTTGCGCAGAGGCGTATCTACGGTATGGCAGACATGGTACATGCCCTGGGCGACACTCACAAGGGGCGCTATTTAGAGTATGCCCGCTAAAACGAATAACAAAAACCTTCATTTGAAGTATCCTGACAGGGCGCAAATTCTATTCCTGCCATGGGCGCCTGAATACCTAGATACGCCTCTGGTCTTGCAGCACATCTTGTTCAGCGTGGCACCTACCTTGTCAACCTGGACCCTTGGGTTAGGTTCCCACCCTCTTCCCTATTATCCTACACGTGTCTTGCTGACCCCTATGTTTACTGCGCTGCCACGTGCTAAGTAGCGGACACTGAACGATCGTCTCTACTTCACGAGCTACGCGCAGCGCATAGCGTGTTCGTGGATTCCTCTGTCTGAGCGGGGCGGCGCGCGCGCTGCGCAGAGGAGGTGCTGGGCAGCAACTCGGCGCTGTGGGCGTCGGACGACGGGCACCAGCTGCTGTACGCCACCTTCAACGACTCGCGCGTCGAGGAGCAGCGCTTCCCGTGGTTCGGCGTGGCGCGCGAGGACGGCCGCCTCTACCCGGAGATCCGCTCGCTGCGCTACCCCAAGGTAGGCACTCGGCCACTTTGCTTTATTGGGAGGCAGCAGGGAGTGAATGATGAAGAATGAATAAATGAATGAATGGTGAGTAAACAAGAGCGAGAGTGAGTGGTGAGTAAACAAGTGAGAGAGTGAATGAATGTGCAAGTGAATGAGTGCACGAATGAATGAACGAATGAATGAATGCGCGAGTGAATGGGTGCATGAATGCAACGACTTTGTTTTGGACTATACGCGGTAAAATGGAAATAGGATGAACATCTCGATAGTCAAGAATCCAGTGGCTCTATAGAAAAGGAAGAAACAAAACGGGGGACATTTTTGTTTTCAAATTACAATTGTAAGAAGAGCAAGTTTTTTTTATAATTTTTAAGAATTCCAAATTAATAATTAAAAAGGGGAAAATTGGCCATGCGTACAAGAGGAGGAATATATTAAATATGTATTAGAAAACAGAAACGAGTTTTGATCAGATGTATCCGTGGGATGACTGTCAATGGTGTTGTTGAATTGAGATAATTGAGATATGATTCAATGAATGAATAAGCGACGGAGCGAAGGAGCACGGAAGTCAATGTACGAATGAGGCAACAAACACGCGAATAAGCCAGAGAACGAGAGAGAGGGGTGAATGACTACACACCGATAGAAACATTATTATGTAATATTGCCAAACATTGAACCTGACGCGTAAGGCAATTAAAGAAAAGCCGCGGGGAAAGTTGAGCGTCGCGTCGGTGTGATTTTGTTGCACGATACCGCAACACCTCACACGGCCCGCCAAAACAACGAACTGCTGCAGCGATTTAAGTGAGAGGTATGGCAACATCCTCCATACAGTGCAGACTTAGTGCCATGCGATTATGTTTTTGATACGCTGAAAACAAATCTCAAAGGATGCCTATTCCAAAACGATGAGGAGGTAAAAGCAGTTGTCTCCAGATGGTTACAAAGCGCTCGAAGTGATTTCTACGCACCCGGAATCGACAAGTTAGTTGGCTGTCCCGAGAAATGCTTACAGTTTCTTGGGAACTATATGGGAATGTGAACGGCTATAACATTATATCTTGTCGTAGCCGTGTTTACTATGTGTTGGTGGTTTCATAAATGGTCATAACTTGGAAGTGATTCGCCCTCTTACAACCGGAAAAAACGTACGCACTGAGTATCTTAGAGATAGCCCGTTCAAGGCTAGTGTGCGCTAATAGAGAGGCTTGAAATACAGAGCGAGCTGACTGCGTGGACGTGGCGTGCTGCAGAGCCCCCCCCCCCACCGCCCCCGCCGACCAGCTACCGCTTTTTCTTCTCCCAGGGGAGCTTCATTAGCCATCCGCCACGCAGCCAGAAAAAAAATTGGAATGACTCGGGCAGGCGTAGGCTGTGGCGCATTACGGATGAAAAATGTGCTACGCTGGAACTTTCCATTTAATACAAATTCTAGTAAATTGAGAGAGCTCGAGGGCATAAAAATGAAGTAAATGAGTTACGGAGGTGGGGAAAAGTAAGATAAAGGGTAATAACAGAATCTCCGTTTCCCGTGAGTTTGCTAGGAATTAGTTTTCTTGTGGTAGAGTTCTGTTGATTGACTATCTTGTGTTCCCGGGATGATATGGGCATTAGCCCTGTAAGAAGAGTGCATGTTTTATCACGGATGTGGCGATATTCTTCCCCTCTGAATGGTGAGATCCGGTTCCGTCCTACACGTCGACTTGTATGGTTATCTCCATTCCTTTATCTCCCACCAACAGGGCACTGCCACAGCCGGGACAAGCTCTAAGCTTCCAACATGTGTGGAAATGTTGTGCATACATGTGTAAATGTGTGTGTGTGTGTGTGTGAGAGAGAGAGAGAGAGAGGAGGGAGGAGAAAGTAGAAGAATAAGTGATATCGCGTAGACAATTTGTTAGGGTACTGTTCCAGCATTCGCCTAGTGGTGATCGGAGAAATCACGGAAAACAACCGATCAGGGTACTCAACCGCCAGTATTCTCCTCCAGACAACGACTGAATTCGACGTAACTATCTAGCTAGTGAGGAAAGACCGGGAACCGTCGGGTCTTAATCCCTAGGACCTTCCGGTTCGAGTCATGCAGTGGCATGAATGATGGGTGCCCAGAGCAGCGTCAGGCAGTTTAACTCTGTTGTTGCAGCGTTTTCATGATTGTTCAGTTTTTACAACTCACTGTTTGCTCTGTAACATTATTATACAGCTGCTGATTTATTGTACCATAATAGTATATTTACAGAAGGAAAAAGTACCGAACATTGAACTGGCTAGATTAATGTTAAACTGACGTATATTTATATATTTACCAAAACTCTCTGAATATAATAAAATGTACAAGTAATATCTAGAATGATTTAACGTATCAATGATTTATTTCACTATTACTTCATTCCTAATTTGCGATTAAACAACGTAATTGTTTGTTGTTTGTTTAAGTTTGTTTTATAAGCTTCTCGTTTAAAATACGAAGCAGTCAGCGCGGAAAATATAATGAAGGACCACTTAGACTGTGGTTTCTTCGGAAAACCGTAAGGTACAGAGGAAATTGACACATGAATGCATACATACATAATTACGTAATAAGTATATTCTGAATGTCGAACACAATTTTTGATGCAGTAGTTTCTCTCCTCGTGTATCTGAAGAACGCATTTAATATATTTTCGTATACATACTTTTTTTTCGCACTTTTTCTAGATTCTTGAAACATTTTACTTGAAATGAAGAATGAAATCACACGGAACAACTCAAGCCTTTGGCTCAAGAGCTGTCTCACTAGTGACATTGTTGTAGTTTGTATATTAGTTTTATTTCTTTTATCCACGAAGTATGATTCTCCTTGATGGCATAATTCACATGTGGTTTTTGTTTATTGGATCAACTATTATTGTCCAAATCATCCGTGAAATATTACTTTAATCTCTAAAGGTAGATGATAATTATTATTTACGATGATAACTCAGCGTTGTTCTTGACTATAATGATTGTTGAAGGCTTTCAGATTCGTCCAAGTCCAAACTAAATGACGCATTAAAGCATTGGAAAAGCAGACATTTAATCGTTGGTATGTGCATAAAAATACCGCACAAATTCTATTTGAAGATGAATAGTCTTCATTCGCCACTAGTCAACTATGCATTTAAGTTGATGAAAAATACATTTTCAGATATTTTTATAAATATTTGATATGGATAAAAGAGGTACCGACCTAAATATCCTTTTATCCTTATTAATTATAGATATCTACAAAATCTATAACGCCACCGCGAAATTTTAAAAGCGTAATGTTTTAAATAAACTGATTTTACATCTGATGTGCTTGTTTGTTGGTAGCCCGGAACGCCAAATCCATCTGTGTCGCTGTGGGTGGCGGATCTCGCAGACCCAAAGAATATCAACACCAGAGACGTTAAGCCACCTGCTGCCTTCAAGCATCTACAGTGAGTATACTGACTAATCATAAAAAAGGAGAATCGTGAAAATCATATTAAATGTTTTTCGTATAAATAGTTTGGCGGATGAGAATAACAGTTGCGAAATTGTTACTTATCCTTTCTGAAACGTTTGCGTCCGAAGACACATGTTTGTAAATTGTAATTACTAAATGTATATGTATTTTGGGTGAATTTAGTTTGTTATTTTATCTATCTATACATAAATAAAAGGAAATATGCATATGTATGTCGCACAAAATCGCAAAAACTACTCGACTGATTTCGCTAAATTTTTTACACTCTGTTCGTATTAGTAATGGGAGTGTTTAATGAGTAGTTTATTAATTCAGACATATGGAGGCGTTGTTGATGATTTATTCGATTATGTCGACTCAAGCGCCCCTAAACTCTAAGTCACCCGCCGTACAGTCAAGGATTAAGTACTTCTTCACTGCATACAAGAATTCTGCCCCTGGAATTGTGAAATATCGGCCTGAATTATTAACTGAATCTCAGAAAAATAAATAAAATTTCTCCAATATAATATCACAGCGAATGCGTGCCTGAATTGGAGGGAGATCGATTTAATAATACGATACTTGACAATCATATCCAAATCAGGATATAGAACAAACCCCTTCTTTCGAGAAAGTCTTTCATATATTACAATGTTTGATCAGCGAAAAATACTTTTAACAATCACATGACTAGTAGTTGGTGGTGTATAATACACTGAAATAGCGAAGCATTGCCGGGTCTACTAGTTTAAATAAAAATAAACAATATAAGTAAACTAACGAAGTTGACTTTTTCTTCTGGGTGTAGTTGTATTTCAATTAATTATTAAAATATTATTTCTCATATTTCAATTTTTATGCTTCTACGGTTAATTTTTATTTTTTACCAACCGGTTTTGAAACCATTTCTTCAATTTTATAAATATGTAGACCTTTTTAGTAAAATATAACAAAACGTTTTATCATTATAAATGAATAATTACTTATAAATATTTTAAATGTTTATTTGACTTTAAAGATACATATTTATTAAGATACAGTAAATATTTAAAGCGCTGTACAAAGAGATCTCACCCATTGGGATTTCAGAGGCATGTCAGAAGTATTAATCACATAACATATTTAGGTTTACACTATTTTAATGTATCGCTCAATGTTTTAAATGACATTTGAATGTTTGAAGTTTGTATGCATGTATATGAGTTTTAAGGTAGATGTTAAGTTCCCGGGCAAGGTTCATCCCCACTTAGTTATTATCTATTGACCAGATCTACAAATGTGAAAAACTACTGCGAACCTACTAGAATTAACTAGGCACTTTTCAATAAGTGCCCGGGAATGGTGGGAAAGAGCGTTAACCAGTTTCTTGTAATTCATTTCACCCCTAAAAGCCTTAATCCCCCAAATGCAAATGGCTCTCCCAAGAGTTGGATGTGCGCATGTGCAGGGACGTGTACGTGACGGCGGCCACGTGGGTGAGCGAGACGTCGGTGGCGGTCGTGTGGTTGAACCGGCCGCAGAACTTGTCGCTCATCACGGTGTGCAAGGGGCCCATGTGGTACTGCATGGAGGTGAGTGGTTTGCAATATGAAATACACATGTTTCAATTTGCAAAGTGAATGTGAAGAAAATTGGATTAAGGTGTGTAGATTTATTCAGTAATTAAATAATTTGAAAAATAAGACATATATTTCAAATGTCTAAACGGTTTCTTACTTTCTGGATTAACTTTGTAGTCGTAATATAATTTTTTTCTGCACTTATTTCGTTATTTTAATTATTACGGTATTCCTAAGGCAGGTTATGGAGTTCTGTAAATTCAGTTGTATTGGATCTAATAAACAAATGCTATCAGTCCTAACACAATTGAATGTATTTATCATGAAAAATATATTTCTTTAGCATACTAACTTTATTTTACATATTGTTAATGTCATTAAAGTTTTATTGTATCAATATCTCGAAACTGTTTCGCCAAAACTTCCTTTTGGAAAATATTGTTTAAAATAGAAACAAATTACAATTCACAAAACAAATAAAATCCCGGAAACATACAAGAAAACTTAATACCGAAGGGTGTCCAAAATGTTTTCGGTAAAATAAATCACGAGACGATCTAAGTTAGACGATCAAATTTAAAAATGAAAATACTGAGAGTATATTGGGTAAATTCATAGAAGAAACGAACTTGATCACTTAACTTATCAATAAAATATATTTTTAAAATATATTTACGGTTGCAATATCCCTTTCATTTTCTGTTCTGTCATTTAGGGAAAACTTCAAATAATAATAATAATAATAATAATAATAATAATAATAATAATAATAATAAAGGCCACTGATTAGAGTGGAGGCCCGAACCTTGCATTAGCCAGCGAAGGAGGCTGCCTTCAGCAGTCAGTGAAAATCCCGTAGGGTTTAGTAATGCCGACTGGCGATCGGAGGGACCCCTTGCTGGGCCCTGCGGGGGGATGCCCCGAGGCCACTGTGGGTCGCAGTAACGGATCGCAGGAAACAACCCAAAGGTTAAATGTGATCTGTGAACTCGAACTTGCTACCTGCGAATCTTGACTTGAAACCAATGAGCAAAATGAATAGAACAAGCAATGTAATGAACCTTAACGTGCCTTGTTCTACCAATGTCCCATACCTGCTCAGAAACCGAGCTAATGTCACCTTGTCGACATCTGGCTATCCCACGGATGTTAGTCCCAGGGACCCAGAGCCGGCAGTAGCTCGAAGCCATCGTCAGAGATGGACCCGGGATGAATTAATGGAGGTGATGTGGTGCTTTTACTATGCAAAAGCGAAAAATGGGGGCTCAGAAATAGAAGTTTTAAGATATGGAGAGAGCGGAACCCAGATATGAGACCTACCCTAGACTCAAAGAAGCTTGCCAGTCAACGACGATACATACTCAGCAGTGGAAAATTCACATCAGAACAACTTGCAGACATCCAGAGAAACGCAGAGTATGTTCATCAATCAAACCATCCACATGACGAACATTTAGAACCATCTAATATCCCTGAAAAACGATGATCCCCTTCAAGGTTCATCTCTTCCAAATGAAACGTTCGTCATTGGTGAAAACTCATCTAGCCATGAGTCACACGATAAGGACATGATGCGGAACCTCCTCCGACGCGAGATAGAGCGAGTTCGTCTACTTCCATTCGAATCTCGTGCACCGTTGAGGAGAATTTACGAAAATGCTAAAGCTAAGAGAGTGATAGAAACAGCGAATTCTGTCTTAAATGAGGTTGTACAGGCCTCAAGTAGAGATTTAGATATTACTGAAATCAATCAACATCGTGTATGCAACTGGATATCTAGTATCTCAGATAATCTTGGGGCCAGCCAAGAACACCGATGGCCGACAGCCAGACAGAGTAAAAAGCTCCGTACCTCCATGGATGAAAAGAATTATGAAGCGGATAGCCGACACACGGCGTGAAATATCACTCCTAGCCGAGGCATCTTCTAAGTCAAACCACACGTATAAAGTTCAACAAAAAATACTCCATGTTGAACAAAAATTCCTAATTGACAATGACACAACAAGGCTAATGGTAGCTGAAAAGCTAAAAGAAAAAATCCAAGCATGGGCTCAACGAATAAGACGGTACAAACGTAGAATCGATTTCCGTGTACAGAACCGGTTGTTTGAAACAGACGCGAAGAGATTCTATCGCAGTCTGACTCAAAAACCGAACGGCAATGCTGCCCCTCCTTCAAAAGATGACGTCGAAACATTTTGGTCAGGAATCTGGGAGGAAACCAGATCGTACAACAAAGACGCATCGTGGCTCCAATCTGAAGTTGATGCTGCAATGGACTCGTGGAAACAGTGGAACATGTTCAAGAATTCTCGAAAGAGGACCTATGCCAAACAATTAAGAATATGGGAAACTGGAAATCCCCTGGGGTTGATAAGATCCAGATTTATTGGATTAAGAAATTAACAGCACTACATTCTCATCTTGCAAAGGCTGTTAATAAAATTTTAGAAAACCCTAACGAACTCCCCGAATGGCTCACTCGCGGCATCACGTATTTGCTACCCAAAGGAGGAGACAGCTCTTTGGCGAAGAACTACAGGCCAATTACTTGCCTGCCAGTAATGTACAAACTTATAACTGCAGCCATTGCTGACAAAATGTATAGGCACCTAGAGAAGAACCATCTGTTGCCAGTTGAACAGAAAGGATGTCGTAAAGGTTCCTATGGCTGTAAGGAAATCTTGCTTCTGAATAAAATAATTTTGAATGATGTAAAGAAACGAAAACGTAATTTAAGCATGGCTTGGATTGACTACCAGAAAGCCTTTGACAGTGTACCACACGATTGGATTTTGAAGACTCTGGAGATCTATCGAATTTCATCCTAGACTTGTTGAGTTTTGCAAGGCTACTATGAAGTCGTGGAAGCACCAGGTTACTAATCCACAGCGGAAAGGGAGTAGTAGAAACCAGAAGTATTCAGATTAACAGGGGAATTTTTCAAGGAGATTCACTATCCCCTCTGTTGTTTTGCATTAGTTTGATTCCTCTATCAAGACAGCTGTCGCACACTGACTTTGGTTACAAGCTCCATGGTGATGAAAGGCCTGTATCACATTTATTTTACATGGATGATCTTAAAGTGTTTGCTAAGAATGAAGCGATTCTCTCCCAAATGCTGTCTGTCATCAATGAATTTAGCAATGACATCTGCATGAAGTTTGGTCTTGACAAGTGTGCAAAAGTCAACTTAAAAAGAGGCAAAATGACACGTCAGAGAACATTGAAGTTGATAGACACACTGTGATTCAAGATCTTGAGCCAGGTAAAACTTACAAATATCTGGGCATTGAAGAATGTGAGACCATCTCGAACGACACAATGAAAGAGAGAATTCGCAGGGAGTATTATAGAAGAGTGAGACTTGTCCTGCAGTCCGCTCTGAACTCAAGGAATAAAATATCAGCAATAGGTAGTTTGGCGGTGCCTGTAGCCGATACAGTTTCGGACTAGTAGACTGGACTGAACAGGAAATTCGCATCATGGATCGAAAAACCAGAAAACTGCTTACAATGCATCATGTCGCCCCACCCCCGAGCTGATGTACATAGACTTTATGTTTCACGTAAGGAAGGAGGAAGAGGCCTGAGACAAATTGAAGCCTCCTGGCACAATGCAATAACCGGGATGGGAAAGTATGTAGTCAGCCATCAAGATGACCCACTAATGAGGCAGGTCATGAATCTGACCGAAGAATGGGAAACAGAGGCATTGTAAGTGTAGCAAGAAGCATTGCGAACAAGACTATGCAAGGCACCCAGAATGACAGAGACACTGAACTTCTGATGCTACTTAACATGAAATTTGAGACACAGAAAATGTTAAAGAAATCGTGAGAGACAAACCACTCCACGGACC
>JAHLJT010004567.1:85106870-85294211 GCA_031308135.1 Acheta domesticus
ACCTAAGCACCTCTTCTCATAATATGGGTCCGCTTTTACTATGGGCTGTAGAATTTTCTAAAATCGTCGTTTTAAGTCTTCAGCTTGAGACAATAAATACATTAATTTTCTCAGACTTCATATATTGATAAACCTTAACACGCATAATTTAAAGGACGGAGTAATTTAAAGTCTGTTAAAATGTTACATTGTAGAACATCTAAATGTATGCTGTATGTCACTGAAACGATATATGGAAAGAACAAATCGAATACGTCATTCCTATGTATAAACATGCCGACTCGCCAACTATTATTTGGATGTCGAAAGTCACATGTAAACATTGTTGTGGGCAGTATAGGTATAATCAGCATAAACGTACTCAGCAATTGGAACGTAGCCAATTTCGGGCCTTTATTAGCAAATGTACACGTATAGCACATTAATACAAAAGGGGTGCAACCCGTGCAATAGCATTGCGCAGAAGCTAACTTCACCTAAGCTTCGGACATCACTTCTGCTCCACCCTACATGTCGATGTATTACACAATGCAAAAACACATGGATTATCAGATACAATGGACGGTTACGAGATGTAGGGTAATCTGCCTTGGCAAGGCGCCAATCACAATGGGCTTTAGTATGGATCATTCCAAAGCGCTAAAGCCATTACATGGCAATGTTCGCGCAGGAATAAATAAACATAATTCACCAACGTGTCGGATCACGTTTCAAATACGACAGCGTAACTCCTGAAAGAGCATATAATGCACAAAGGACAGACAACGATATTGGCGGATTAAATATAATGAAACGTTAAATTAAAGAGGCTATTGGGGATCAGACATATCTCTGACGACTGTACCCAGTACTAGAAACCAAGTGGTTTGAACACTTTAATTGCATTCTGCATTATGAATCCTATACTTAAACTCGCCTATCAGTTATCAGCGATGCCGAGTCACAGAGGAAATGTTCATTCTCTTATGCAGTTCTTGTGTTCTTGTGTTCTTTACCAACTTTTAGAAGGCTTGCTCCTTAATAATATTCTTGGCTCGTATTTTCTCTCAAAAAACACTAAATATCGGTGTAATTTTTCATAAGTATTGTTTTTTGCTTTGGAAAGGGAATTCAAGCAGTACTAAAATTAATATTCATATTGGGGACTCGAATATAATTTAATTGCAATTAATAAAATAAAAGAGAGTTTGATCTGTACGACAAAATACTTACTTCTTTAACTAAAAAGTTAAGTAGTTGCCTTAGTTCAATAAGTTCGTAAATGCAGGGAACGCTTTATTGCGTCCCGAAAGTGACACTGCACTGCTCTTAAATCAAGCGAGTCCGATAGACACAAATAATGTATTGTTAAAATAAATCAGCCTCAAAACGGTAGATTATTTATTCCTAAAAACTGGGATGCGGGGGATTCCATTCATATTACCAAATATTTTGTCAATTCGTTTAGTATTAAGTACCCAGACAACCTAACGGACTAACAGAAAGATATTGTAGATACTGAATCGTCCACATGAAAATAGATGTGTGACGTCGTGGGTTGAACAAATTACAGTCAAGAGGGCTTTGATATATAGACAGTTAACCGACTGACTGCCAAAGGCACAATGAAAGATAACATCTAGGAGCCGTACGCTAAAGAAGAATCCACACCATTTTTTTTACTTTATTGGTGAAATAATTTTCAGATGTTCCTAAAAATAGTTTTAAACATTAAATTAAATGTCACATATGTGATCACATCGTATGTGACACCAGTGACCCTCACGGCCCCGCACGTAGATGTTTACATGAGGGTCACCAGTGGGCCATAATTTTAGGACTAAGTACTTAATCAAATTCAATGATTTTTAGGATGTTTTAAAGGAAAAACACATAAATATTAAGTGTCTTTGAGTAAGAAAAGGAACTGTATTGAAGAAAAAATATGAAACAAAATACATGGAACTTATCATACACAATACAATAACGCTGTTGCAAACGGTAATTTAGAACGCTAAGAGCATTGTATAATATATTGTTCTTCGCTCAATTAGGGAAAGTTGAAACTAAATCAATTTTAAACCCCCTGGGAAGATACAGACCTTGAAATAAGCACCAGCGTGTGACCCACCTGTGACCCTCATGGCCTTCCCCGGGAGTATTGCTGGGGCCCACCAGTGGGCCTCACGGCGCCGTAGTCAAACCGCGTGAGGCCCATCCGTGACCCTCATGGCAGTCAATGTGTTAATTTACATACATACATATATACATGTCAGCTATTCCATTTTCTACGGGGACGTTCGCTCACTGTTAGCATCTGCCAACCACCGAACCTACCGTTCGTCAATAGCCTGGCGTAAGCTTGCGGTCTCCCACGCGCCCTGGCGTTCTCGCGGCAGCGTTGTGGCAGAGTTTCCAGAACAAAAGCCCCTTTGTTACACCCTCTTGCCTATCTACGTTCGCTGTACCCCGAGGCTCCACGGACGCAACCGCGTGGTCTTGCGCAGAGGCGTATCTACGGTATGGCAGACATGGTACATGCCCTGGGCGACACTCACAAGGGGCGCTATTTAGAGTATGCCCGCTAAAACGAATAACAAAAACCTTCATTTGAAGTATCCTGACAGGGCGCAAATTCTATTCCTGCCATGGGCGCCTGAATACCTAGATACGCCTCTGGTCTTGCAGCACATCTTGTTCAGCGTGGCACCTACCTTGTCAACCTGGACCCTTGGGTTAGGTTCCCACCCTCTTCCCTATTATCCTACACGTGTCTTGCTGACCCCTATGTTTACTGCGCTGCCACGTGCTAAGTAGCGGACACTGAACGATCGTCTCTACTTCACGAGCTACGCGCAGCGCATAGCGTGTTCGTGGATTCCTCTGTCTGAGCGGGCGGCGCGCGCGCTGCGCAGAGGAGGTGCTGGGCAGCAACTCGGCGCTGTGGGCGTCGGACGACGGGCACCAGCTGCTGTACGCCACCTTCAACGACTCGCGCGTCGAGGAGCAGCGCTTCCCGTGGTTCGGCGTGGCGCGCGAGGACGGCCGCCTCTACCGGAGATCCGCTCGCTGCGCTACCCCAAGGTAGGCACTCGGCCACTTTGCTTTATTGGGAGGCAGCAGGGAGTGAATGATGAAGAATGAATAAATGAATGAATGGTGAGTAAACAAGAGCGAGAGTGAGTGGTGAGTAAACAAGTGAGAGAGTGAATGAATGTGCAAGTGAATGAGTGCACGATGAATGAAATGAATGAATGCGCGAGTGAATGGGTGCATGAATGCAACGACTTTGTTTTGGACTATACGCGGTAAAATGGAAATAGGATGAACATCTCGATAGTCAAGAATCCAGTGGCTCTATAGAAAAGGAAGAAACAAAACGGGGGACATTTTGTTTTCAAATTACAATTGTAAGAAGAGCAAGTTTTTTTTTAATTTTTAAGAATTCCAAATTAATAATTAAAAAGGGGAAAATTGGCCATGCGTACAAGAGGAGGAATATATTAAATATGTATTAGAAAACAGAAAACGAGTTTGATCAGATGTATCCGTGGGATGACTGTCAATGGTGTTGTTGAATTGAGATAATTGAGATATGATTCAATGAATGAATAAGCGACGGAGCGAAGGAGCACGGAAGTCAATGTACGAATGAGGCAACAAACACGCGAATAAGCCAGAGAACGAGAGAGGGGGTGAATGACTACACACCGATAGAAACATTATTATGTAATATTGCCAAACATTGAACCTGACGCGTAAGGCAATTAAAGAAAAGCCGCGGGGAAAGTTGAGCGTCGCGTCGGTGTGATTTTGTTGCACGATACCGCAACACTCACACGGCCCGCCAAAACAACGAACTGCTGCAGCGATTTAAGTGAGAGGTATGGCAACAATCCTCCATACAGTGCAGACTTAGCGCCATGCGATTATGTTTTTGATACGCTGAAAACAAATCTCAAAGGATGCTATTCCAAAACGATGAGGAGGTAAAGCAGTTCTCTCCAGATGGTTATAAAGCGCTCGAAGTGATTTCTACGCACCCGGAATAGAAAAGTTAGTGGCTGTCCCGAGAAATGCTTACAGTTCTTGGGAACTATATGGAATGTGAACGGCTTATAACAACATTATATCTTGTCGTAGCCCTGTTTACTATGTGTTGGTGGTTTCATAAATGGTCATAACTAGGAAGTATCGCCCTCTTACAACCGGAAAAAAAAACGTACTGAGTATCATAGAGATAGCCCGTTCATGCCTAGTGTGCGCTATAGAGAGGCTTGAAATACAGAGCGAGCTGACTGCGTGGACGTGGCGTGCTGCAGAGCCCCCCCCCCCCCATCGCCCCGCCGACCAGCTACCGCTTTTTTTTCTCCCAGGGGAGCTTCATTAGCCATCCGCCACGCAGCCAGAAAAAAAATTGGAATGACTCGGGCAGGCGTTAGGCTGTTGGCCGCATTACGGAATGAAAAATGTGCTACGCTGGAACTTCCTATTAATACACAATTCTAGTAAATTGAGAGAGCTCGAGGGCATAAAATGAAGTAATGAGTTACGGAGGTGGGGAAAAGTAAGATAAAGGGTAATAACAGAATCTCCGTTTCCTGTGAGTTTGCTAGGAGTTAGTTTTCTTGAGGTGGAGTTCTGTTGATTGACTATCTTGTGTTCCCGGATGATATGGGTATTAGCCCTGTAAGAAGAGTGCATGTTTTATCACGGATGTGGCGATATTCTTCCCTCTGAATGGTGAGATCCGGTCCCGTCCTACACGTCGACTTGTATGGTTATCTCCATTCCTTTATCTCCCACCAACAGGGCACTGCCACAGCCGGGACAAGCTCTAAGCTTCCAACATGTGTGAAATGTTGTGCATACATGTGTAAATGTGTGTGTGTGTGTGTGTGTGTGTGAGAGAGAGAGAGGAGAGGGAGGAGAAAGTAGAAGAATAAGTGATATCGCGTAGACAATTTGTTAGGGTACTGTTCCAGCCTTCGCTTAGTGGTGATCGGAGAAATCACGGGAAAACAACCGATCAGGGCACTCAACCGCCAGTATTCTCCTCCAGACAACGGACTGAATTCGACGTAACTATCCAGCTAGTGAGGAAAGACCGGGAACCGTCGGGTCTTAATCCCTAGGACCTTCCGGTTCGAGTCATGCAGTGGCATGAATGATGGGTGCCCAGAGCAGCGTCAGGCAGTTTAACTCTGTTGTTGTAGCGTTTTCATGATTTTTCAGTTTTACAACTCACTGTTTGCTCTGTAACATTATTATACAGCTGCTGATTTATTGTACCATAATAGTATATTACAGAAGGCAAAAGTACCGAACATTGAACTGCTAGATTAATGTTAAACTGACGTATATTTATATATTTACCAAAACTCTCTGAATATAATAAAATGTACAAGTAATATCAATGATTTAACGTATCAATGATTTATTTCACTATTACTTCATTCCTAATTTGCGATTAAACAATGTTATTGTTTGTTGTTTTGTTTAAGTTTGTTTTATAAGCTTCTCGTTTAAAATACGAAGCAGTCAGCGGCGGAAAATATAATGAAGGACCCTTAGGCTGTGGTTTCTTCGGAAACCCGTAAGGTACAGAGGACATTGACACATGCATGCATACATACATAATTACGTAATAAGCATATTCTGAATGTCGAAACACAATTTCTGATGCAGTACGGTTCCTCTCCTCGTGTATCTGAAGAAACGCATTTAATATATTTTCGTATACATACTTTTTTTTCGCACTTTTTCTAGATTCTTGCAATGAAGAATAAATCACACGGAACAACTCAAGCCTTTGGCTCAAGAGCTGTCTCACTAGTGACATTGTTGTAGTTTGTTTATTAGTTTTATTTCTTTATCCACGAAGTATGATTCTACTTGATGGCATAATTCACATGTGGTTTTTGTTTATTGGATCAACTATTATTGCCCAAATCATCTGTGAAATATTACTTTAATCTCTAAAGGTAGATGATAATTATTACTTACGATGATAACTCAGCGTTGCCTCTTGACTATAATGATTGTTGAAGGCTTTCAGATTCGTCCAAGACCAAACTAAATGACGCATTAAAGTATTGGAAAATCAACATTTAATCGTTGGTATGTGCATAAAATACCGCACAAATTCTATTTGAAGATGAATAGTCTTCATTCGCCACTAGTCAACTATGCATTTAAGTGATGAAAAATACATTTTCAGATATTTTTATAAATGTTTGCTGTGGATAAAAGAGGGTACCGACCTAAATATCCTTTTATCCTTATTAATTATGGATATCTACAAAATCTATAACGCCACCGCGAAATTTTAAAAGCGTAATGTTTTAAATAAACTGATTTTACATCTGATGTGCTTGTTTGTTGGTAGCCCGGTACGCCAAATCCATCTGTGTCGCTGTGGGTGGCGGATCTCGCAGACCCAAAGAATATCAACACCAGAGACGTTAAGCCACCTGCTGCCTTCAAGCATCTACAGTGAGTATATTGACTAATCATAAAAAAGGAGAATCGTGAAAATCATATTAAATATTTTTCGTATAAATAGTTAGGCGGATGAGAATAACAGTTGCGAAACTGTTACTTATCCTTTCTGAAACGTTTGCGTCCGAAGACACGTTTGTAAATTATAATTACTAAATGTATATGTATTTTGGGTGAATTTAGTTTGTTATTTTATCTATCTATACATAAATAAAAGGAAATGTGCGTGTGTATGTCGCACAAAATCGCAAAACTACTCGACTGATTTTGCTAAATATTTTACACTCCGTTCGTATTAGTAATGGGAGTGTTTAATGAGTAGTTTTTATTAATTCAGACATATGGAGGCGTCGTTGATGATTTATTCGATTATGTCGACTCAAGCGCCCCTGAACTCTAAGTCACCCGCCGTACAGTCAAGGATTAACTATTTCTTCACTGCATACAAGAATTCTGCCCCTGGAATTGTGAAATATCGGCCTGAATTATTAACTGAATCTCAGAAAAATAAATAAAATTTCTCCAATATAATATCACAGCGAATGCATGCCTGAATTGGAGGGAGATCGATTTAATAATACGATACTTGACAATCATATCCAAATCAGGATATAGAACAAACTCCTTCTTTCGAGAAAGTCTTTCATATATTACAATGTTTGACCAGTAAAAAATACTTTTAACAATCACGTGACTAGTAGTGGGTGGTGTGTAATACACTGTAATAGCGAAGCATTGCCGGTTTTACTAGTTTTAAATAAAAAGAAACAATATAAGTAAACTAACGAAGTTGACTTTTTCTTCCGGGTGTAGTTGTATTTCAATTAATTATTAAAATATTATTTCTCATATTCAATTTTTATGCTTCTACGGTTAATTTTATTTCTTACCAACCGATTTTGAAACCATTTCTTCAATTTTATAAATATGTAGACCTTTTAGTAAAATATCTTATTACAAAACGTTTTATCATTATAACTGAATAATTATAAATATTTTAAATGTTTATTTGACTTTAAATATACATATTAATTAAGATACAGTAAATATTTAAAGCGCTGTACAAAGAGATCTCACCCATTGGGATTTCAGAGGCATGTCAGAAGTATTAATCACATAACATATTTAGATTTACACTATTTTAATGTATCGCTCAATGTTTTAAATGACATTTTGAATGTTTGAAGTTTGTATGCATGTATATGAGTTTTAAGGTAGATGTTAAGTTCCCGGACAAGGTTCATCCCCACTTAGTTAATAATCTATTGACCAGATCTACAAATGTGAAAAACTACTGCGGACCTAGAAATAACTAGGCACTTTTCAATAAGTGCCCGGGAATGGTGGGAAAGAGCGTTAACCAGTTTCTTGTAATTCATTTCACCCCTAAAAACCTTAATCCCCCAAATGCAAATGGCTCTCCCAAGAGTTGGATGTGCGCATGTGCAGGGACGTGTACGTGACGGCGGCCACGTGGGTGAGCGAGACGTCGGTGGCGGTCGTGTGGTTGAACCGGCCGCAGAACTTGTCGCTCATCACGGTGTGCAAGGGGCCCATGTGGTACTGCATGGAGGTGAGTGGTTTGCAATACGCAGTACACATGTTTCAATTTGCAAAGTGAATGTGAAGAAAATTGGTTTAAGGAGTGTAGATTATTCAGTAATTCAATAATTTGAAAAAGAAGACATATATTTCAAATGTCTAAACGATTCTTACTTTCTGGATTAACTTTGTTGTCGTAATATATTTTTTTCTGCACTTATTTCGTTATTTTGATTATTCCGGTATTCCTAAGGCAGGTTATGGAGTTCTGTAAATTCAGTTGTATTGGATCTAATAACCAAACGCTATCAGTCCTAACACAATTGAATGTATTTATCATCAAAAATGTAATTTTTTATCATACTAACTTTATTTACATATTGTTAATGTCATTAAAGTTTTTATTGTATCAATATCTCGAAACTGTTTCGCCAAAACTTCCTTTTGGAATATATTGTTTAAAACTAGAAACAAATTACAGTTCACAAAACAAATAAAACATCGGAAACATACAAGAAAACTTAATACCGAAGTGTGTCCAAATGTTATCGGTAAAATAAATTCACGAGATGATTAAAGTTAGACGATCAAATTTAAAAGTGAAAATACTGAGAGTATATTGGGTGGATTCTTAGTAGAAACGAACTAAATCATCTTAACTTATCAACAAAATAATATTTTTAGAACATATTTACATTTTCTGTTATATCATTTAGGGAAAATTTTAAGTAATAATAATAATAATAATAATAATAATAATAATAATAATAATAATAATAATAATAATAATAGCCGGTTCCGTTAGCCGAGATCGCTAAGCCAGTAGTGCCCTGGCGATCTCGGCCGGAAGGATCGCGGGTTCGAGTCCTGCCTCGGGCATGGGTATGTGTATGTCTGTATGTTGTATGTGTGTGTCGTCCATTCACTCTTCATAATCATCATCATTCCATCTTCCGTACCTCCAGGAGTAATAACTCTGAGGGATAAAAATCGGATTCAGCTTAACTGCTGATCCCCGATGAATCACATGCACCTGCCACTGATATAAAATTATACGGAGCCCCGATAAGTGCAGGTGCATGACTGCGTGGTCCGAGATGGCCTATTCGCGAACTAATAAATAATAATAATAATAATAATAATAATAATAATAATAATAATAATAATAATGTCGCAATTCATGTCACAATCCATAATAACGGTTAGGCTCAAGCCATAAAGTCTTCTCTTTCGTCATCCACTAAACAACAATGGTAAATTAGCAGCACTGACTCGCATAATGTCCCAGAATTGATTGTCTGCACTAACATCCCTTTCTACTGACCCGTTGACTGAAACAGCGAATACCCGAAGGCCTAATGGACTAGAGAGCGGCACAATCTGATGAGTTATCGACAGTGCGTGATCACGCAAGGCCAGCAGTCTAATAGAGACAGCTGCAACGTTAGGACCAAAGTCCCGATCAATATCACAGATACGTAAAAATCATCAATCAATGCAGAAATACAGTGACTGTAGATTTATGGCCAAAACTAAGATTTTTTCTTTCAATGACCAACCAAAATCCAATATTAACTGCGAATAAACTGTCCTAAACAATTCAAGTTCTTCTATTAAATGTATTCATTTTTATTACAAAACTTGTAGATCAAATTGAAGAATTGTTCCTGATTGTCAATACATGATTGTTAATAAGACGTATCCAATTTTCTTTATGACAATCCTTTATTGCCAGATAACAAAATGGGACAACAGTTCCCTCACTAAGGAACCTGATGATGTAACCAAACATGTCACAAAACGTTGTGTAAATGGTGAATAATAAAGGGTTGTCATAAAGAAAATTGGATAAGCTTTGTTAACATTTTAATTATACAATGATTCTATGGAGAACTTCGCAAGTTACATTCACGCTATTTATTGTCACAAACAAATAACACTCTACGTGCAGATGAACATTTCTGTCATTCAAATATCTGATCTATTCATATTCTTTGTTTACCGAGAGCATATTTAGTTGCAAAGTAACATCAACTGAATCACAAACTAATTTAATGATTATTTTACAACTAACTGATAGTACACAAAAGTCTTCTCGTTATATCACACGAAAACTGATTATTTCTCTATTGTCCACATGGAGCAACAATATGCATGCGCCAATACAAAGTGTGGCACTTTAAATGCCCAGATCACGATAATGGAGACGTAATTGTGAAATAGTGAGTACCGCGTAGTCACATCGCTCTCCCCTCGGGCCATCGCTTTGGTAGAGGCGAGACTTGTATCTCTAGCAATGCATATCGAAAGTTTTGTCATCCTTCCCTGACGGGAATACTCACGATTGCAATTTTCGACTTCACGAAAACGGACATCCCACACGCTGTGTTTCAGAGGTCCGAAGGACAATTTTAGATAATTTCTACACAAATAATTGAACAATCCTGCCATATACCAATACATGATGGTCTACCTACTAATCAGGAGCAAATATCTCATGAATAACTTCGTTTTTTCAAAATTTCCCACCTCAGGTTTATTAGAAAAAACTGTTCATTGTTGCCATGCCCTAGAACATTGTAATATTTATTGCTCAAGGGGAGAGAATACATTATGAATATTGGTCATTGTTTATTATATTATACAGGATGAGTCATTCCAGGTGAAAAACCACCTGAAATACTTGAACAAAAATCTGCATGAAGTGAGTCGAATCTCTAAGGATAGTTTTAAACAACCAAATTAAAATTTTTTTTCGAATACAAAGAGAAAGGAAATTTTGTGAATCGCTGAAATTTGGGGTATAAATTACAACAGCATTTTATCGCGCGCGGCCTTGCGATCTCGCCTAATTGCAGACCGTCAGAGCCTTAGTCGGCTGCCGTTCATTAGAACTCCAGTGCACTCGCCGATCTCAAATAAATTTTAACAATCTCCCACGTCATCACGTGTTTCGAGTCATGAAGATGCACGCAAAGTTCCGGTGACACACAGGTTGCGTCGAAATTGGAAAGACATACAATAAATTTGTACGCGAATCATTGCTTCTGAGATCCAAACAGCAATGGAATTATTTCTAATGTTGCGAGGAACACAGTGATGTTTTTTTCTTCACTTACAATAACACACCCTAAACAATTTGACACACTGAGAAAAAGTCTAATACTCCCATCAACGTTAGTACAGTTGCAATTAACATTTTCTATTAAAACAGGGAACTATTAGATTGAACTGATTTCTGATTAAGCAAACCTAGTGTGCAGTGATTAAACGACCACGATGTTTCTACAAATTAAAAACCTGTTTGGGTAGGTTTTCACTGACTATACGCAGCATATATAAATGAGTCGCCTGCAAACAAGTGTTTTTCTCAGTGCGGGCATGTTTTTCCGAAATTCGTTAGTGAGGTACACTTGAAACGTGCCACATAGACGCTTTTCTGGAATACTGTGGGAACACTATTTAAATAATTTTAAAAAATTTTAATTTTATAATTCTGAATGACGGGCAACATTACAACATTTGTATTCCATAAAAATGAATGGCGATCTTTATCCATGAAAGGGCGATGGATTCGCTACCAACTGGCAATTGGTATTGTAACGAAGATTGCATCATCTGTCTGCGTCCGTTCCGTCCGCCCGAGGAGCGAGCCAGCACCCAATAGCAGATTGGTTCGCGGGTCGCGGAGAAGTATGACGCAAGTTTCTGGAGGCTTCCTCGCTCTGCGCTATAACTGCGATTTTTGTAGGAAGAGCTCTCAAGGCCACTCAAATCCCATCTTCGCGATGGAATATGTCACGGCATTTCGTGTCATTCACAGTCGTTCCGCTAGATTTCGCACGATCGCGACCGTATGAAGCAGTGCTTGCGATCATGCGACTTCTACCGGCAAGACCGAGAAAAGACGCCAAATGCCGTGACATATTCCATCGCGAAGATGGGATTTGAGTGGCCTTGAGAGCTCTTCCTACAAAAATCGCAGTATAGTCAGGTGTAAATGCGCGGCCCCGGCGACCAGCAGTCCAGTCCGAGTCTGGGTCTGAGTCTGAGCTGTGAAATGTGTGCATTGCGGTGAACAGCGACGCAGTGGTCTGTGCAGTGAACAATGTAGCAGTGTCCATAGTGAGCCTTGTGAAAATAAATAATCAAATGAACATAAACTCAAGAACTGAGATATACATATAGAAAGCTATTATATACTGTCAGTACTGTTACTATGTATCGATTTAGCGAGTAATTTCAGATCGAAAAAATAAACCATTTTGTTAAATAAAAATCTTTGTTTTATTTCTCTACCAAGTTCAGTTATTGTTTAATGTCAGAGATAAAGTCTTATCTCACTTTAAAAGAAATTAGACCGATTTACCATAAAATCCCGTTTTTCTTGTTATATTGAGTTACGACAATAGAGGCGCTCAGAATATAACGGCAGATCCCAACCGAAGTTCGTTTCGAGAAAAATGACGTATTCTGTTTTCGTTCAGGTTTACTTCCACTACGGACAAATGTTTGGAGGTGGAATTTGAGAGTTATGTCATAAACAAATTCATTTGGTATTTGTAACTGTAATGGGTCGCATGCCAAAAAATAATTTTCTTGTTTATTACACCATTGTGATAAATCTAGAGAACTGCAGCAGTTGTAACAGGGCGTAAGACGACGATTAATGAAAAACCGAATATGATGAGTTTACATTTGTGAAAGCGACCGTCAAGACAGGGAGAGTACGTTTTAAGAGAACGTTTTTCGTTCCTCCTGAAAACTTCGCTTGATTTGACATACGACCTATTGCGGTTACCACGACGAAGTAGGAGCTTACCGTCGTACTTCTAACTGAAAATGCGAGTTCGGTTGGTGTCTGCCGTTATTATCTTGAGCGCCTCAATCTCCCGGCGCAGCGACGCCGCGTGCGTGCGTGTTGACCGCCCCCGCGCGCGCGTGCGCGTGCGCAGACGCAGCGCGTGAGCGGCGAGGGCCGCGGCTGGGTGGACGCCGGCACCGCGCCGCTCTTCTCCGCCGACGGCAGCAGCTACGTGACGCTGGCGCCCGTGCGCGACGGCGCCGCCGGCTACTTCCGCCACGTGGTGCACGTGAACGTGGCGCGGCGACGCCCGCTGCCGCTGACGCGCGGCCGCTGCGACGTGGTGCGCCTGCTCGCCTGGGACCACGCCGACCAGCTCGTGTGAGTGCTCCATTTCAATTTGCTGTATTCACTGCAAAATTACTGCAGGTACACCTGCTTATTTGTTGGGCTTTCCACAACGTAACGGCTTAGCTGGCTCAGGACATCAACCGATGTCACTGCAATGTCTGTGACCGGGAGGTTCCAAGGTTTGAGTCCCGACGGATTTTTGACACTAGCTAGCTAGCTAGGTAGGTCAAATTCAGCCGCTGTCTGAAGGAGAATTCTAGCGGCCGACTGCTCTGATCGGCAGTTTTCCGCGTTTTCTCCTAACAAAACCTGGCAAATGCCGAAGCAGTACTCTAACAAATGGGTCACGGAGGGCGCGTGAACTTTCCTTCATCTCCCTTTTTTGTCCTCATCCCTTACTTACACACACTTACACTTACATGCACTACATTACCGTAGTTGTTGGGATACCAGTCAGGAGCCGTGCTTGATCCGACTTGGGCGGTGGGAGATACCTGCTTGGGGAAATCCCCCAAGCCAGAGTATAGGTGGGAGTCATTCAACGAGGGAACTCCACACCCCGTGATACAAACATGGACTACACTTACAGAACAAATGACCGTAGCAGTTAACGCACCCGGAAACGCCGAAATAATCAATAATTGACACATCATTGTGCTTGACAGTTGGTCCTTGGCAGAGGTAGTGTTGCCGTGCTTTACTGTTATGGATACGTGCATATAATCTTTAGCGGAGAATCGAAAGTGAATACTAGATTTCTATCTTATGCTTTTGATATTTTTCGGCCCGACCCCTTTACTGTCTGGTTACTTTTAATGAAGCGAAATGTAGATGTTGGGTATCATAAACGCGTGGCAAACGGGTTGGTATGACGCTATATCCTATTTATTTATTCATTCTGGGTTCGTGGTAACGAGGGTAGATTACATCTCTGAAAAAACTGCTGCTTTTGCATGTCACTAGGAATCCACTGTGGGCGTCATCACGTGTCCCTCAAAAGTCAAGCACAAAGAAGTCCTGGGTCAAAACAGGTAATAGGAACTTCTTCGAAAGTGGGAGATGGAGCCTTGCTTCCTCGCATATTTATCTACTATTTACTGTTAATCAATCTCATAAATATTGGCATCCTTTTGAAGAGTGGACCTCAGGTTCGCCTTGAATACAACATTACCGTATAAAAATATTCAGCTAATATAATCAATCAATTAAACCCAAGTCTCTCAGCAAATGTGTGCACTAATTGCATGACTTTTATTATTATTGCATGCTCCACTACTTTTATTGAAATACTACTTACTCGTCTAACTTAATTATTTTATTTTTTAAATATGAAATACAAATTAAATACTGTACATATTTATATTGCCCCGAGTTTTAAATCTGATTGTTTCTCAACGTTAATCTCATTTGCGTAATTTATAAAGTGTCTTTTATATGTTTTAAAAATATTTTCATTTGAGGCGGTCACTTCTCTCTTGCCTTAGGGTGTCAACTGATGATTTTGCGGTCTCTGACCGGGAAGTTCTAGGTTTTGGGTCTAAATGATGGCATTATTTTGGACATTAGCTACATACCAGCTGCATCGAATTCGCTCCCTGACTGGAGGAGAATTCTAGAGGGGGATGGTTTGATCGGGAGTTTTCCGTAATTTCTTCGTTCAATGTTAGGCGAATGCAGCAGCAGTACCCTAACAAACAGACCGCAGACCACATGCGATCTTTCCTTCCTCTTCCTTGTCCTATCCTCACCCCTTACTTACACATACGTACACTTACATGCACTACACTACCACACATGTCGGGAGACCCGTCGTGCTTAAAGCCCGCCTCGGATGAGGGGGTGCCCCGTTAGTAGGAGATAGGTGGTCGGAGTAAACCCGGCAAGCGAATGTGTAGGTCGGTGCCGGTTCTCGCCATTCAGACGGAATAAGAATACCGCCACCTCATGTGACAAAATGTGCCGTTTTTTCACGCAGCATTACATAACTTTTCCTATACTACGTATATTACTCCGTATATATGTATGTACACGGGAAAGTAAAAATATGCACAATACGTACGGGAATATTGACCCTGCTCGCAGACGAACCCTTAATCTCGATATAATCAATCAAAAAAGGACAAGGCTCTCCCCTAGCGGATGGCGCTAAAACTGCCCGTCGTGCGTTGCGGGCAGGTACTACCTGGCGGCGCCGGAGGGCCGGCCGGGGCAGCTGCACCTGTACCGGGCGCGCGCGCTGCCGTCGTCGAGCGACGAGGCGCCGGGACCGGCGCAGTGCCTCACGTGCCAGCCCAGCGACCCGCTCGACAACGGGCCCTACTCGGCCTTCTACGCGGCCATGGAGCGCGGGCGCGGCGGCGGCGGCGCCGGCGCGACCGGCAACGGGGAGCCCGAGGCCGTGCTGGACGAGCCGCACGAGAGCGAGCTGGAGGAGGAGTACGGCGCCGGCGACGCGCCCTCCACCGACACGCCGCCCTTCCCCAAGAAGCGGAAAGGTCGTGAGTACCTTCCACGCCCTGCTCCTGCTCCGTCCCGCCCCCTCCTCGCCTCTCCCCGCACCGCTCCGCCCCGCCTCGCACCGCACTGAACTGCCCCGCCCACACGCTCATATCCTTCCTGTTAGTGTATCTTTAGTTTAAGATCTGATCCTGGATACAACCTGCTGAAAGAGAGAGATTTACCATGTTTGTTCACATTTCTAGTTTATAATTAATAATTACATAAATTATACAAGATCCAGATTGTGTGTGAATTTTATATACTTACTTCTTTCTTTCTTTCTTTCTGCATTTGAGCATCGCAGCTAGCCGAGACTATATGTTACTGCTTCATACACAGAGTGTCCCACCAATTCCCTCCCAGGGCTATCCTCCTGTCATCTAAACGGTTTGTGATATGGAAATGCAATTTTTGCTCAACAATGCGGAACCATAGGCCAAGTAATAGGCTGAAGAGATTTTGTTCGCAACAGTTAGTTTTCGAGAAATATAATCATCTTTGACAGAACGGTAAATTTTTTCTTACTACGAATGGATAGATCATAAAGAGAGGAATAAAATGATCTATCATTTCTTAATGTTTTGACAGTAGCATTGACTAAAAATTAATACTTTCTGACTTATTTTAAATTAAACCGAAAAAATTTCCTGCAGTAACCATTACGCCTGTCGCCTTCGGGGAAAGTGGCCTTCGCCTGGCGTCGTCCAGACTGTTACGAGGAGAGGGGAGACTGAGAGGAATGGCAGTGAGGGTACAGCACTCCGTGGTCTTGACTAGAAGGAGCCAGGAACAAACATCAATATTAACGATCAGAATGAACGAGTTTTCTATCGATTCATTAGAATTGCATTTTTCTTTCATTGGTTGAAATTCCAAAGCAACAGTCACTAAAATGAACGACATAATGAAATTGGTAGAAAAGGGAAGATACCAACAAAGATCATTTTGAAACTTACAAGAATCGTGCTGAATGTCCAAGGGTAGTAAGACAAGCCATAATTTTAAAAAATTTCAAATACAAAGAAAGGGACTGAAAGATTGAAAATTTTCAATAAAATATCTCCGGAGAATTCATACAGATTACAAAAAGGTAGATTTTTTAAAATTATTTTCTGTTACCCAAGTTCTCATTGTAAATTTACAAAAAAAGACATAGGTAACAATAGAAAAACAGGATAAAAGTATTATTTACTAACCTCTGTGACCCCATCGACAGAAAGGCAGATCTGCAGTCGTGTGTGCAAGAGCCGATGAACCGACTGCTGTGATTTGTGACGCTATACATCGTTATGCTTTGGAATTTCAACCAGAAGAGAAGTTCAATTCTGATGAATCAATCGAAAAACATCTTTAATTCTCATCGTTAATATTGATATCTGTTCCTATTAACGTCATGACAAGACCATGGATTTCTGTTGTTGTATCGCTATCCCCATTCCCTCATGCAAAAACTGCATTTTGATATTGTCAGTCGTTTAGAAGTTAAATGGGTTGCCTGTACTTGGTCGGTCACCTTTATATTATTTCTGAAACGTTTTATTTTAATTATTTCATAAATTACTAGCTGAGTAAATCCAGCGTTGACTGTGAATTTCTTTATCATTAACATATATTAGTTAGCTGGAGTACCTGGAATTTTTCTGAAATTAAAATATAAAACAAACAAGACACATACTGATAACCGAAGGCACTCATTCACAAATATGCAAAACATACACGTTAGTTCTGCAGTTTTACTCTCCAAACGTTAGTGCCTTTGTCTTTGATTTCATTTCAATATTCAATGCATTCTGGCGAATATTCAGTAAAGGACGTTGATGTATTTTCCTGTTTCTGATTGATCTCCCATTCGGTATTTGGGCCTTATTTGACATTTGGTGACATGTTTAACGTAAACTATCATAAACTTTTACTTTCCGTTCCGCTCGGTTCGCCGCGTCTTGAGGACTCAAGGCAACACATGGGTTACGTTTGCCGCTGGTCAACTCGCGTAGTCTCCTGACAGTCCACGCAACCTATTGTGATTTTGTTAAAAAACACGTTTTGAGGTAACATCTTGAAGAGCAACTACGCTATTTTTTATTATTTGGCGCTCAAAAGTATTCTTGCCAAAGGGTCCCCCCCGATAAGATGGTAAAAAGTTCCCCTCAACCAAATTACATATGAGTGGTTACACTATACTTCTAACATAAAAATAATATTTTTGAAAGGTTTCTTAGCCTCCGTCCTACCACCCACACCCCTATACAGCCAAAAACGTGTTTTTTAATTTCAATTTTTTTCGACAACTTAACACTATTTTATCAGACTGAAAAAAATATGATAAATAAGAACACAACTTGGACTATCAGAAAAATATTTTTCAATATTTTCTCAGGCCCAAATTCGAACACAAAAAAAAATATTTTCGAAAAAAAATATCAAGAAATATTTTTTATTGTGTCTTAGAAGCCTGGAACAGGCTCGAAAAAAATGTCAAAGGTTCCTCTTCACACACAAATTGTTGTGTATTTTTTTCAGATTTTTCCAATTACTGAGCTGCAGTTAACAAAATAAAAACCATTTTCCCGCCTTTAAAGCACCTGGACTTTCAATATACTTTGAAACTGACTGCAACGGTTCTCTGCATTTATTTTAGTGTTTATTATACATTTGTATACATTGCTGTATCACCCAATAAAGTTTTGATTTTGGAATATACTTACGAAGTATCATTTTTAAAGCTTTCTAATCATTTGTATGAGAATATCATACGCTAAGGAAAGATAATAGTGTTTGGCAGTTTATTAAATAATAATTCCGTCATATTTGAGGGATAATTGGGGGACATGTGGAAAAATGAAGGGGAAGAGGTTAAACCCAGATTTACAAGAACGGTTTTACTTGTCTTAGAACACAGACACTGGCACGAAAATAATCTTCAAACTTCATCTCAGAATGCTTGTGATTTTTTTTCATATTTTTTTAATAGCTGGGTCATAGTTTTTAAAAAAAACTAAGGACATTTGTAGTCAACCACTTGGCAGTTCGGCAGTTGCCGTGTCCTAAGCACGTGCGACCTTGCTTGAGGAGGAAGGCCACAGAATAGCAGCTAAAACGTTGACAACTGAGCCCAGAACGCGGCGCCTCCCGGACAGATAAATAGTAACGCATTGGTTGCGGAAGCCTGTGGTCTCACGTCTGTAGATTGTTTCAGACTAGAGAAAAAGTTGTCTTTTCCTTTACCTAAGTATTTGTTCTTGTATACGTATAAATATGGAGACACTCGTACAATCTGTACACGTGCGAAAACTCTGCACTTTGTAAATAATAATTGTACGAAAATTGAAAATTGATTTAATGTAGCACCCAACTGCAAACGCTCATACCCCGAAAAGTAGTTTACGGCATTATAGACCCGGTACTGTGCGAGAGAATTCATTCCAATATTGCTGAGCGTTGAGATAAAAATTCGCAGAAAATAAAATAGTCCCGTTAATTTTATCGTGAAAGATAATTTCAGTATTTTCCTTCAATTTAATTTTACATTGATATTGGCTTCTCTTTTCTGTCCATCTGTGCTACGGAAAAGGCGCACCCAAAAGAACTAATATGGAAAATTGTAAAATGGGATGATCATGAAAGTGGTATTTTGAAAAATTCATCCCAACAACATAATCGGGGCCTAATATATTCCCCTTCACTTCCCCACTGTCCCCCATCTATCCTGCACACGAAATGTCTTTTATCATTTCCCCATTTGTCATCTACCCGTCACCCAAAACATGTGCGTTAGAATTTACTTGCTTCTCAAAAAAAAGGCGTGTCCCCATGAGACAAGCAAACCTGGTTTAAAAGGCCTAGGAAGCATGGCTTCCGAGTTATTTGCCATTATAATGTGTGTTGCAATAATCTTTTTTTGCATGTCATAATCTGCAAACTTCTATTTTTTCTTCTAAAATCTGTTTGATGTAGGATGGGGTGTAATTCTTTATCCACCAGTATCACACTTACAAGGTTTTGTGTCGATTGTTTCTTATAAATTGCCAAAACTATCGTCTTTCCGTAGCATACGATTACTTATGCAAACGATTAGAAAGCTTTAAAAATGATACTTCGTAAGTATATTCCAAAATCAAAACTTTATTGGGTGATACAGCAATGTATACAAATGTATAATAAACACTAAAATAAATGCAGAGAACCGTTGCAGTCAGTTTCAAAGTATATTGAAAGTCCAGGTGCTTTAAAGGCGGGAAAATGGTTTTTATTTGTTAACTGCAGCCCAGTAATTGGAAAAATCTGAAAAAAATACACAACAATTTGTGTGTAAAGAGGAACCTTTGACATTTTTTTCGAGCCTGTTCCAGGCTTCTAAGACACAATAAAAAATATTTCTTGATATTTTTTTTCGAAAATATTTTTTTGTGTTCGAATTTAGGCCTGAGAAAATATTGAAAAATATTTTTCTGATAGTCCAAGTTGTGTTCTTATTTATCATATTTTTTTCAGTCTGATAAAATAGTGTTAAGTTGTCGAAAAAAATTGAAATTAAAAAACACGTTTTTGGCTGTATAGGGGTGTGGGTGGTAGGACGGAGGCTAAGAAACCTTTCAAAAATATTATTTTTATGTTAGAATTATAGTGTAACCACTCATATGTAATTTGGTTGAGGGGAACTTTTTACCATCTTATCGGGGGGGACCCTTTGAGAGCAATTGCTCCAGTGATTCTAAAATATTTTGTGACACATATAAACACACACACGTACATACATTCATATGTACATACATTATCTCCGAAAACAGGACATTTCGGTTTCTTCGTGTTTTACGCGAAACACGATACCTTTAGGAAAACCTGTGTACATCGTATGAAAAATTCTCAGATACGATTAAAGCAAATTTAAGTCCCACAAGTTAGGAATTCATACTTCCTCGACATTGATAAATTTTCGCTATTGTAATTGTTGCAATCACAACTGCCTTCTATTGTCGTATTCAAACCCTTCAAACTTCTAAACAAAAGTACTTTCGGAATTATGCAGTGCTAGAGATAAGTAGGACAGTTCTCGCATGTTCCTCATGCTACTGTCTCTTGATAAGTTCCATCAGCCTTGCATACCTTTCTTGACATTGTTATTATTGCCATTAATAACGACACTGATAATACTAATAATACTAATACAAATAATAATAATAATAAGAAGAAGAAGAATATGGTTTATTTGGAGCATTTTATGCTTTACTTATATGGATTGTTTTATTTGGAACAGCAAAGTATTGTAGAGGCACCTATAGTCCCTAGATCTACTCCTTAGGAAGCTGGTTGCAACCCGGAGTAGACATTATATTCAACAGATTCATTACATTTTTAGTCGTGAATTAAAGGAATAATAATAATAATAATAATAATAGTAATAATAATAATAATGCCTATCCGGATCGCCGAGATCGCTAAGGCAGCAAAGCCGTGGCGATCTCAGATGGAAGGATCGCGGGTACGAGTCCCGCCCTGGACATGGTAGTGTGTTTGTGTCTCTATGTTTGTTTGTCCCTTCACCCTTGATTATCATCATCTCATACTTCATCCCCCCGGGACTGACAAACCTGGGGTGTAAAATTTGGGTTCTTCATAAAAAGTGTTGATCCTCCCCACAAAAAAAGTCACGTGCACTTGCCCCGGGAGAATATAACTGGGCCTCGGTGGGTACAATTGGCGCGTTTGCAAGGTCCTAGGATGGCCGATTCGCGCCCCAATTAATAATAATAATAATAATAATAATAATAATAATTATAATAATAATAATAATTTTTGTATCCAGGAAAACACAATGTCAACGACAACACAGTTTTTTATTCAAACACAGATAATTTTCTTACAAATAGTAGAATCTCCAGCAACCATAAAATGTCCAGGATTTAAGCTATATAGTTCATTGTTATACCAGGAGATTTTCCGACATAAGCGCAGTTCACCGTTAATTCACAAGAAAGTCCAAATTCTAAAACGCCGAATCGAACTGTAGCCAAAAACGTAATCGCACTCTTTAATCTTTCCTAAACTCCCGCGCACACTACCGCTCCGGTGGCGGCGCCTGGCTTTATTTGAATCTGCCATATAGCCTCGCTTCGCAGCTGCTGCTTCCCTTACTGGCCGCTTGCTCTCCATTGGCCGGCCCTGGTAACACTCGGGGCTGCCGCTTCGCGCCGCTGTCTCGGCGCGTTATTTGAGACGTCGCCTATCGTCACAACAACAACAACAACAATAATAATAATAATAATAATAATAATAATAATAATAATAATAATATCAAGATATCCTCTACTCCAAGTAAAGTTGACGGTTTTGTACTATTTTAAAACGTAAACTACATAAAATTCCGTAAATGCATGCAAATTATTTTTTCCTCTCTATAATGCATTGTTGTTTTTTGTTCTTTTTTGAAGAAAAAACTTTCTCGCCCTTTATTGTTAATTCATCCCAAAGAGGTTATAATTGTTTACACTCGAGATTCGATTTGAATTATTTTGGATGCCTACGTGTAAATAGCCTCCAACCCTGTCCGCCTCCTCCGTCCTTGCCCGTCCCGCTTCCTCGTCATCGGCCCCTTCGTCCTTGAGCGTCGCGTCGTCTCGAATCTTCGACTGCCGCCGAATGAGGACCGCAAGATCACGGTCAGTGCAGCCAAAATATCGGTCGTGCGCTATAGGACGACTGGAGCGAAATTGTCCGTCTTATTTCACCCGATAAACACCGAATTTCGCGCCCAAAATCATCCGAACATTCCCGTCATTTTACAGCTCATCCATTTTGTCCCCCACAAATTCCACGTTCACCGACCAGAATTTGAAGCCCGGTGTCAGTGGTGGAAAGCCAACAGTCTGATCGCCACCTGAAGGGTCGCTCCCTCAGAATTGTTATATATGGAACATTTATGTTATTCGCCAAATGTTATTAGTTGTGTTCATTTCGTATTGGTCAGCGTAAGTACTTGCGAGTCCGGAAAGCTTCGTGGATAAAGACGACCTACTTTTCCAGTCCTGGGAGTGCAGATATTCTATATTAAATGCTTAGATCCGATCACTGGAATGACGGAAATTCTAGAAGCTGGCTGCTCGTCATCGTTTCTGTGGCATCCTCCGATCAGTTCTGTCGCCGAGATAACGCGCAACGTAGTGTAGAAGACAGTCGTGTTTTTTGCCATGGGCTTGAATTGAGTTACACTGCATTTTAATTTCATTCTGTGTTTGGTTTCCAAGTATTATTGGATACGAATGAGTAAAATTATAGTACATTATGAAACGATGATGTAATGATGGGTATTAATACACGAGTGTGACATTACGATACGAGCGAGGTACGAGCGAGTATCGTAAACTTCACACGAGTGTATTAATACCCATTACATCGAGTTTCATACGGTACTTTTTCTACGACTTATGGTAACTTTTATAAGTTTAACTTCTCCACTGAATCGTTTCCTGGCAGTCGACATGCAAGATTCAGCCAAGGCCACCTAGCGGACACCTCACTACCCTACACCCACAGGTGGCTGTGCTTTACCAGAGCGCCGGCGAGGGACTACAAAAGTTGCGGCAATAATATTCCGACTTCCGTATTTTCGCATTTGCTCTCATTTCTGGAAACGTCAACACCATCAGAACGAACCACCATTCACTAAATATTTTAAACTAAAGAATTGGTCGGTTTTTTAAGGACAACCACACAGAAGCAGCAAATAACACAAAATGACTTGCGTTCAGATCTTAACCTCACTGAAAGTTCTCTTCAATGACTACCACTGCGCTAGTCAAATACGATAAAAGTGAAATGACGATCCAATTTATTTTTTATAATATTTCACGTAAAAATTACTACTAATAAAATAAAATTAAAACTGAGAAGCTTAATATAATATTAAATGCAATTTTAACATACACACTCGAACGAAACATTTACTGCAACAATTCTCAATGATTAATGAAGTGACAATACTTGATTTGTAAGCGTCTCTGTGATTGGCCAAGAACCTGTATCATAATGAAATCTGTATCGAAATGACCATCATTATGTAACTGGTTGCAGCCATCCAAATACAGCGTTATACAATGGGAGTAGAAAAAATTAATTTAACTCGCACTTCTTATATTCGTGTAATTGTTATCAGTCTTTTTGTTGTAATTGTCAAAATGGTCGATTAGTTTTCGTGTTCTATATTGGTAAAAAATATGAATGTTTTCGGGGATATAGTCCTTCCACACTATCAAGTCAATAGAGTGAGGTTATGTCAGTATGCATTATGCTTGGTCTCAGTGGTATACAAGTAAAAATATGTAATGACAAATTGTCTTCACTTCAAATGAAAATTAAATGCATATTTATTCAACACATCATCATAATTTCTCGAACTTTCTCAATCGTACACGCTTAGTGTTTAGCAACACGTCTCGTCATCGCGTGCGGCTCCATTTTCTTTTTTCTAGTCCCATTGCATAATTCTGTCATTTGATGGCTGAAACCCGTTGCATAATGATACTTATTACTATACAGTATGCATTACGATACAGGTTTTTGACCAATCACAAAGAAGCTTACTAACCTAGTATTGACACTTCATTAATCATTGAGAATCTTTATAGTAAATGTTTCTTTCGATTGCGTACATTAAAATTGTATTTCATGTTATATTCTGCTTCTCAGTTTTAATTTCTGTTATTATTAGTAATTTTGAACCTGAAATATTATTTAAAATAAATTGAATCATAATTTCACTTTGATCTTATTTCATTAGCGCAGGGGTAGATACTGGAGGAAACATTTGACTAAGTTTAAGATCTGAACACAAGTCATTTTGGTTTATATATTGCTGCCGTGTAGTTCTCCTCAAAAAAGTCTAGTTTAAAATATTTAGTGAATCAAAGGTGGTCTTGACACCTACAGAAGTAAGAGAAAAAGCAAAAATAGTGACGTCGTAATTATTGCCGCAACTTCTGTTCTCCCTCGCAGGTGATCTGGTAAAACAAAGCCACCTGCGGTGGGTAGGGAGCTGTCCACTAGGTGGCCTTGGCTGCATCCTGCATGCCAATTGTCACAAAACGATTCAATGTAAAAGTTTAACTTATAAAATTTACCACAAGTCCTAGAAAAAATACAGAATGAAAGTCGATGTAATGGGTATTAATACACTCGTGACTCGCTCATATCGTAATATCATACTCGTGTTATATACCCATCAATACATCGTCATTTCATAAAGTACTATGCCGTCGCGGACAAAGCCAGGACAGCGCACTGTCACTATGGGCAAATTGCATGTCCCCGCATGATTCAATGAGCACAGTTCTTTAAAGACAGTGAAGAAGACTCAGGGTATCCTGCCAACTGTCCTCCAGCTAGCTGTCCTCGTGTAAATGGATCTTTAGGACCTATCGATATTATATGTGTGTCACAATAAACGTTACAAAGTTTTAGGACTTGTAGAGGCCTTATCTCTCATGTTACATTCACTGTTAAATCTTATCACACATTTCTTGAATATAAATCTGCCCTTCGCCCACTTCTGATCTACACATGTCTCATTAAGGGGAGGTGCTGTCACTACTGCACTAAATCTTCTTCAGACGTTCTAGATTAAGATCCTTTGAGCTGCAGCGCAATCACCGTGTTTTGTTACATTTTTGTTATCAGTCACACAATGAATTAAATCTCTTCACAATAACCCAATGCACCTCTCATATTTCAAATAAATTTTATAAAGCATAATAGTCTTCCCCAACCCCACGCATTTTTCTGTTTGGAAAATCCTACAACTAAGAAAGAAAAATCCAATTCAGAGTTGCCAAGGATACATTCCAATATCCATAAAAAAGTACATGAATATACCTAACTGAAGTATTTTTAACTCTCAATAACTGTTATTTTTCACCTCTCCAGTATACTACAGTTCATAACAAGGCCTCTGTAGGAAGCTAACTCTCAAAGTAATGTAAATTAATCTAACTTATCTATCCTTATAACACTTATTCTTCGCTTCTGATTCGTTGTATAAGAAAATTTAAAAATACAACATTTAAAAAAAACTCTCATTGTATTTTTATGTTAATAAAACAGATTGATGTGAGAAAATACATTACGCAGAATATTTGTGCTTATGAATCTATTCGTGAGTAAATTAACTGATTTCCGATTAATTAAATTTACAATATCAGACAGATCCTATACCCGGCCACTTATCGATTTTCCCATTTACTTCTCTCTATTAACGTCTGATTTATAAACCATAAATGGCTCTTATCGGAGAAACTGGAGAATGAAAATGAGGGTGAATCTAAGCTTTAACAGTTTAATTTATTAAATAGATTTACAAAATTTTAGCTTGACGGGAAGTATCCAGTACATTTTTAATACAATATACCTTGTATTATCATCAATCACTGGCGACTGGTCGCTAAGTGCTGCGGTGCATTAGCATTCTAGTCATTCATTTGAATAAATGAAAAATTGTGTTTAAAATGTATTTTTGTTTAACTACCGATAAAACGCTAGTCCAGTGCATAAAAACTGCAGAAATCAGCTTTAATTTTTCCTAACACGCGCGTCTATACCCCTACGTTTGGAGCGATCTGGGATTCGAAATGTGATGTTTTGAACGATAAAGCCTGATGACGATGACGTAAAACAATCACGAAAATTCGTGTTGTGCGCATGCGCTGAAATACTGATCATTAAGACTGCCAGAATTCTTTAAGGCTGCCAGATTCATAGCACCTAGCCGTACCTCACGTGTCTGCCATCTATCGGGCTGTTTCATACTAGAAACCATGTAACTGTCATTAGATGCAGGTGTTAGTACAGGTGCAGGTGCAGTAGTTAGTAGGTGAGATGACAACAGAATTTGAGTTAAACGTGTAAACTAATTTTTAAGTTTATATTTTATACTTGACAAAATAAATTAACCAAGAATACAGTTTATTAACCTTATAATTGAAGAATAAAGTAAAACCGTACAATTGAAGAATTGAAGATCAAAATTAATTAACATAGAATTACCAATAAAAAGTTTATTATACGCATTACTATTACACATGATTTTAAAATAAAATTTTAGTAGTAGTTTTTGTGAACTATATGTAGAGGTATTGTAAACTAAGAATAATCGTTCAAGCGTATTCGTATGTAATTTTAGTCCATAATTTTTAACCATTTCTAAATTGACTTAATAAAAATACTTTAATAACTAATACGTACTTAGGAGGGGGTGTACAAATGTTTTCGCGCTGGGCGCTGGAAAAACTCGATATGGCTAAGTCACTAACAGCTCACACTTGATTTTTAGCTCCAGTCGCTATTGTTATCAGGTAGGAAAGTTGGAAAATAATGAAAATTGTAATCCTCGATTATTGATTTTCAATATGTGTAACAATATAGTTATAAATTCCAATAGGACTCCAATATGGTACTAGCAGAACGATGAAGAAATTTAGAAACTCAATTATAGAAATAAAAAAGTTATTATTTTAGACTATATAATTTTTTTCGATATTTTAATATAATTTAATAGAAAAATCTTTTCCATTATTTTTACTATTATTAGTGACTTATATAACGTCTTTTCAAAAGAAAAAAATTAATTTAATGATGGGGTTAGTTGATTTGTATGTTTGTTTCATTGTTCTAATTCGCTTGTATATTAATTTTATGTTTGATGCATTACTTGCAAAGTGTCGAAGATTTGAAGCTAAAGAAATGTTAGTTTTAGAGGTTATCGTTTTAAACGGAAAGAAGAACTCGTGATTCTTCGGGACACGAAAACTTGATTTTAAGGCCCCTAAACGATGTATTTTATCTTCCGAGTTGCATGAACTTATGTTCTTTCACCTCTATCATTTGTGAAATTTAAATTGATTTGTCCTAAATCTATTTGATGCAGGGCAGTGGGGAATTCCTTCGCCAGCAGTAGCACACTAACAGAGTTTTGTGTCAATGGTTTCTTATAAAATGCAACAAAACTGTCATCCTTACTTAGCGTCTTGTATAGAGGGAGTAGCATCGTTATCATCACTCTCTTCATCATTAAAAAATTTAGAACGTCAATTAAGAAGGCAAACTCAAGGCTTAGAGAAGACCATAACACGAAACAACATAATTTTCTCACCAAAACGCCGTCTAGTTTCGGAACACTATCGGAAAGACATTTCCTGGGAAGCTTACATGTAGCCAGAAGGGAATTTCGTTCGCAATTTATAGTTACGATTATAGATTTATCATATCATCGGCTGCAGTTTGGGGCTCCATCCGGCGCAAGGTCGTGCTCCGCCAAGTATACGAGCGCAGGTTCCATCGCCATCTCAGAGTATTACCGGGATTACTAATACCATAAAACGACCGTTATCGGCTTTGGTGCCGCGAAATTGTGCTCTGCACGAAATTCTGCCGGAAAATCTTAAAGGTTGACATCCGAAAAGTGGTCACTCACATATCATTGCAGAACGTAAGTATTTTCACGAGGACGTTACCAGAATTGTTATCCAGAATGGTGTTGCTTGGGTGTTAATGTGTGCCTCATAAAGGTTTCACCCTTACAATTCAGTTGGATCTCTATTAACCTATTGCAGGCAGCAAGAACACCTTAAATGAAACAGACATTTGTAAATGTAAAAAAAATATCATGAATGAAAGCAAGAGTTTCTTAATAACCTACAGTACTCTTAGATATAGGTATAAATTTATTTATTAGTTTTAAGGGAAATTATTATACTTAAAAACTCAAATTCTAAAATTATTCCTTAAATTAGGGTATATTTTTTATCATTCGTGCAAGGCCATGCGATTTTAGGCAATTTACATTTTCATTTTTAAAACACTAATGGTATTGAAATTAACGTATCTTTGTGTTCTCCACATAAATTATATTTTTATCTGAACCAATTGTTCTTCAGAAAACAACAATATTTTTTACGGAACACTGGATATTTACACGTGTCATTACC
Organism: Acheta domesticus; assembly: GCA_031308135.1. Lineage (NCBI taxonomy): Eukaryota > Metazoa > Arthropoda > Insecta > Orthoptera > Gryllidae > Acheta > Acheta domesticus. The sequence continues at coordinate 85,135,518 of JAHLJT010004567.1, forward strand.
TTTTATTAATTGAAATATTTTGCGGCAAATTTTAATGACTGAGGTGATATTTTCTAGAATTTTAATTAACATATAAACATTAACGTTGTTTATCCTATTAACTGAAATTATGGGTATTTGTGATTAGATATACTGAAAAATAAAAAAAATATTTACTTGTTTTTATTACAATGTTGATAGGAAATTGCAATTTATCAGTTGTCATCAGAGACAATCGAGTTCACTTATCAATAATCTCCGAAATATAAATTATAAAAATATTGAAGTAAATGTTATTCTAAGTATTGTAAAAAAGGTGCAGCTAACATCGAATTAATAGCACAAATGCAACGTACTGCATATATCAACAACATATACCACTCACATCAACTGTTTAATGATTTATTGATCCCTTGAATCATCCACGAGAGTTTAACACTCGTTTCTGATTTAGGTAACCTTTAAAGGAAAAGTTATTCCTTTAGAGATCGTCTCCTGTATTATTTCAGTAGTATACCTTTGGGTTCCGGCTCTCACACGCAACCAATCTTTATACATGAGGGCTCTAAAGAAAGAGAATTTCACGGAGACTTCAAGAATTCCATTTTGACTTTAAAAATATGGATGATTTCTTTAAAAAAACGCATCGAAATATTCATGTAAAATGCAACCCGCATCACATGTCAACATATATCGGCAAATAACTCATAAACAAAGCGTTTTAGAGCCTTAAAGTACAATTTTGAGGCCAAAGGCCTCAAAGAAACTTTTTTCACACCATAATCTACAAGATGACACATCGTCGATCCATTCAATTAACTTTTCGGTTCCACGCTTCAATACTATCAAGGCCACCTCAATATTTCAGCCCTTGCTGCTGGTAGCAATTTTTGTGGCGACACGCTTAGAAGGCTTAGATTCGACCAGATTCGACAATCTTTATTTACGCTTTCTGTTAACACCGTAGTTTGTGCAGTCTGACGAGGTTTATTTGCATAATCATTAATTCACGATTTGCTCTCCAGCAACAACTAGAAGTACTATTATAGTTGCTTGATACCTATACCTATGAAGATTGTTTCTTATGCGTGTAGTGAAACTATTCAATTAACGTTTTTTCATGGTCTATAAGTGCTGTGTACTTAATTGTGGAAGGATGTGGGTGTTCAGTGAAGAGTGAAGACTGTGTTTGTGGTTTACCTGTACCAATATTTTCGTTATCATTCGACGAAATTTTCAAGTCAACGGGTTCAGACACGTAGCTTTCTCAAAAGTAAAAAGCTAATATTTTTGTGACTATCACGAAAAACTAAAACCTAATTGACAAAGAATATTGAATAATTACTTCAAATGTCTTTAAGTAAGTGTTGGGAATTGTTCCAAGCAAATTCTCCAAGATATTGAATAAATATTTATTGAAAATTTCTTTTACACATTAATTGCATTGTTTTTTATTTTTATTTGTAATTGTGGTAGTACATTGCAAGTTACCTTTATCGATTTTAAACAAATAAACACGTTTCGTTAACTACTTTCCCTCTTAGAATGAAAATAGAAAGATAGGGATGAGTGTGGAGTCTAACATGCGAGAGTTCTCGCACGGGTAAGGAGAGGTAGTGGGGGAAAACTTGTGCTATGGCACAACACAGAGAACAAAATTTTTAAAGTAGCTAAAGTAAAATAGCTTGAAATAAATGCAAAACAAAAATCAAAACGCGCTAGCCTACAATACTACGTGAATCAATTAAAAAACAATTAAATTTAAAATTACAGAAAGAATAGTGCAAGTCACCCGACAACTGCCAACGATCGCAGTCCAAACGCACGATTTCAATGTTGGCGGTTTCTGGAAGTATGAACACCAACGCCCAACTGCAAACTCATATTGTAAATAAAACACCGTTTGATATTAAACTCAAGGTGTCGGTTCGTTAAGATATTAAAAATGCAAACATAGTTTGAGCAACATTCCCATACCGAAGTGGGCTTACTAATGCCTACTAAATTGTTTCTAATAATAACAAATGGTATTTAGTACTCAAAGGTGAAAACATTAGTTTGATTATTTTTTGGCTCGGAATTGTTTTTCATGAGGTACGTAAGGACGCAGAAAATAATTCAATACTTTTTAGTAAACATATAATTTTTCAATTTTCTCACCCCAGCAAGCTGGCATCCTGACTCTCCAAAACCCACTCGGTTCTTCATAACAAATCAAGGAAAGTTAAATAATATTGCAATGAGTAGGTTTGTTCTTGCCCGATCCGGTATTTTCGCACTACTTTACTTGGCATTCTCAAGAGTAAAAAACCTTTTCTATTATTTGACTATCAAGGAAAGTGAAATGCTAACTCTCAAGGAAGATTGAAAACTTTCTTCAAATGTTTTTAAAGAAGTATGAATTGTTCCAAGAACATCTCTTTATAATGTTGAATAAACTTTAATTGAAAATTTGTTTCAAACATCAATTGCATCAATTGTTATTTTGTTTGATATTCTGTAAATACATTAGTAGTTCCTCTCCTTTATGACGGATAGGGAAAGGGTGGGATTTAACATGCGAGAGTTCTCGCAGGGGAACGCTAGTTATATGTAAATTCATTAGTTCTGGATCGTTGCACTTTCATCTCCAAATATGTCTTGTGATCCAAGAAGAGACAAGCAGGATTTAATTAAATGGAGTTATTTGTCGCAAAAAACATCGATATAACTCAATTTAATTACAATTCATCATCCTTTGAGTTTTATATTCTACTCTCTCGTGGATTGGCAAAATAACATTATTTTTTGCAAAATATATTACATTGTTCTGAATTATTTACTAGTTTTCCGAATGGTGACCAACAAAGTTAATAATCGGTATGTGATAAATAATTACATACATATATTGGCGTACCTAAACACGAGGGGGGAGGGTCATGGAGCTTCAGTACCCCACATCGCAATTAAATACGAAAATTGGAACTTTAATAGTAGTAACTTTATTTACAACTGATACAGAAGAGATGCATGTTATCAAGTTTTATTGTCATTCAAAGTAGTCACCAACATTGTGTACAACTCGTTGCCTGCGATGTGTAAGTCGTAGGATACCATTAGTAACCCCTGCTCTTCTGATAGATCGAATGAGACGGTCTACAGCTTAAAGAATGTCCAGAACAGTTCCGAAGCGAATTTCACGAAGCGGTTCCTTCATTTTAGGAATCAAATAATAATCACAAGGGCTTGCGGTCGAGTATAGTCGTGTAAAATGATCGGTGGGTTCTGCAGAAAATGATGCCGGTTCTTTCTGAAACCTGGTCGTAGGTTGTGTTCCAAAAATGAACAGTAATACTGCGCATTGACGGCCTGGGAAACTGTATGCGTTAGGATAACATGATCACAGTGGTACACGAGAATCACCATAACTTTCACACTGCTGAAATTTTCGATCTTTGTGGCAACCCATAATGACTCCATTCTAGCGATTGGCGTTTTATTTTGAGCCATACGATTTGGCCCAGGTCTCATCCAGTATATTGATGCAGCCTATAAAAGCTTCTCCCCGCGCATAGCGCTCCCAATTTCTGCATTTTCTGCATTTTTGATAACGTACTTGGAACCTATCACAATTTTTCTGAAGCCCATGCGTTCCTTCAGAATGTGAAGCAATCGTATGGGCCAATCCTATCTCTTGGGCCAACTCACGAATCTAATGGCGTCGATCACTGTCCACTAACGCGAGAAGTGTATTCAATTCTTCTTAACTGACGCTAGGACGATCTGGACGATGCATCTCTGTCATGAGAGTGTAGGCTTCCGCGGCCGGAGTCTGTAATTACTTGGCTGTCCGGAAGAAGCCGCGTCCTAGGCAGAGGTGCCAACGTTTGGCATTTCGCCCTCAGGAAAGTCGCAGAATGGCGGCCGAAACGTTGGCAGCAGTGCCTAGCGCCGAGTCTCCGGGACAGCCAAGCAGCTACATGCAGGGAGAAGTGCAGGAGTTTGCCGCTTCCCACAGTTACACATCTGTCATATTTGGGTGTCCCTCACCAAAGGCCTTTTCCCCTCCTTGCTACTATTCTGAAAGGCAATGCAGATTCCCCAGCTTCTTGAAGACTTTGATGACACTGTAGCGACATATGACTTCTTGCACATTTAAATTCTTTATGAGAAAACATCCAAAAAAATTCTTTATGAGAAAACATCCAGAAAAATTCTTTATAAGAAAACATCCAGTCAGCTGATTTCTACCCCCTGTAACCACCTTCAGAAAAACATTAGTTACGCCACTGAAAACGTAACAAATAGGTATGAATGATCATGCAAATCATAGTTAAATGTGTAAGTATATACGAAATCAATTACCACCTCAGACAAACGTTAACCCACCTATCATTGAACCGACAGGGAATAATAACAGGAGCGCCCAGAGAAAATCAGGGGCCCAGGGCAGTTGATCCAAGGGCGACTCTTATTTCAAACAAAAAATTCCCTCCTCCCCAATTCAAATACAGAAAGCATTTCTCCTTGCATCAGAAATCAATTATAGCGTTAAGTTTGGATTACAAGTAAAAAATATTTTTCATTTCTTTTGAATGAAAAACAATTCGGGGTCCCAATTAAGTTGGGGCCTGGTGCAAGTTGCCCCACCTGCTCTCCCTTCCCCCTTCTGGACGCTACTGAATAAGAATGTCTGATTCACTATCCCCAGAGGCACAGTGTGGAACTAACACGAGTCTTTGTTGGGTGTGCGTAGCCTATCGCTGGGACGTGATGGGGCTGCTGGTGCGGCCGTGCCTGTACCACAACGCCATCTTCAGCCCGGGCCTCAACTACCTGGTGCTGGAGTGCCTGGGGCCCGGCGTGCCCACGGTGCAGCTGCTGGCGACGCGGGGCGGCGGCAGCGGAGGCGGCGGCGGCGGCGCCAGCGGGAGCGGGGGTGGCGGCGGGGTCGGCAACGGCGTGGGGGGCGGCGCGGGGCCGGGGCCGAACGTGGGCCCGGGTGCGGGGCCGGGGGCGGGGCCGGCGGCGGGGCCCGGCGGGGCGGCCGGCGGCAACCGCCCGCGCCTGCTCGCCACCCTGCAGAACAACTCGGCGCTGGTGGAGCGCGCCTCCAAGATGGCGCTGCCGCAGGTGAAGACGTTCCCCGTGCAGATCTCGGGCGGGTACCACGCGCAGGTGCGCCTCCACCTGCCCCCCGGGCTGCGCGAGGACGAGATCACGCGGTACCCGCTCGTCGTGCAAGTGTGAGTGCTCCCCTGTTCACTGCACCCTTTGAATCGAGTCAAGGTGTGGCGAATGTCATTCCACAACACTACTACCACACAAATTCCTTATTGTTTACCTTGTGTAAACGTTCATAAACGCAGAGATGCTCTAAATCACATTAATTACTATATCTACCAAAGATTATGACATCCGCGTATAAAGTGACAACCACTTGCGGTTGCGTTGACAACAAAATAGAAGAACTTGACAGAGCTCACGCGTACGACATTATATCTGTCAATACTCTACATAATTAACGTTGGTTTTTTTACAAACTTGTTAGCTTATTATCTTGAATTAATTAATCATAATCCATGTATTGAACAAGCTGATAATGGTTAATGTCCAACAAAATTATTTATTTTATATTATATGAAAAACTAACAAGTAAACGGTTGGCCAAAGAAAGGTTTTAAGCACTTTGCCAGACCCTGAAATATTATCTTTCCCATGCAAATTTGTCTTCATTAAACATATTGATTAGGCGTAGCATTTTGAAACAAATCCTTATTGTTTTTAAAAATGGTATTGTTTATAGGAAAACTGATTGATCCGTTTGATATGATAATGAAGGCTGAAAGTCTAGTCACTTGTTGTAATGAGAGAAAGCAAATTATGTGTGTTAAGTACTTTAATAATGTTCTTGGACTTCATGTAAACAAGCGCTCAATTTCCACACTTCCTTTTTAGGTCAAAATAGGTACTACCAAAAGCTTGACTGAAGACATTATTATTATTCAAAAAAAATCGAAAGGGTGACGGTAGTTGGTAAATTACGCGCTGTCTCGTTTCACGATTAATGACGGAGGCAAAAACGACGAAAGTCAGCATTTGAATATAAATACTTTGTTGAACATTATGCCTCCTGTTATTTCAAATTAATGTTCTCAACAGCCACTGATCTCTGCATGAGAAGATAGAGATATTCATTTTCTCGTAAGAAGGAGTTAAATTGAAGACAAAGTCGTCCTCAGCTCTAAATTTAAGCCAATATGGCGCCAAATTTATTTTAGCGTACATGTATTGTAGTATAGAGAAAAAGTTAGCAAGAAGTAATCATTAAAATTATTTTTTCAATATAAAGTTAGTCATTATTCGTGGTACTTTACATTTCATCACCTGGTCACATTTGTAAATTTGCATATTGTAAGATTAACAATTGCGAAGGGATATGTTTCCCATTTCACAACTGCCAATTCTTGTCGTAACCCTATAGCTTCTTAGCAGTCGTAATTGTTATAAATGATATTTGAAAACTGTTGTATTGCTCTAGACAGCAATTGAGCGTGTACCAGGAGACCCGGATTCCCGGCAGGGGCAGTCAATTCTTTGAGCAGTCAAAAAGCATTTACGAATGTAACAAATATTCATATAATTATCCATTACAAAATTTGTACACAATATTGAGCGAAAACTAAAAAGAATGTTGCACCACATTTGTTAAGATTTAGACCTCAATAGCATGGTCGCCTTCAAACTTCACTAAGGGAAGGCCTGTCCAGAACACTGGGTGTCGTGCGCAGGTACGGCGGGCCGGGCACGCAGCTGGTGACGGAGCGCTGGAAACTGGACTGGAGCACGTACCTGGCCGGGAGCCGCGACTTCATCGTCGCGCAGATCGACGGCCGCGGCTCCGGCGGCCAGGGCTACCAACTACTACATGAAGTCTACATGCGCCTAGGCTCCGTCGAAGTGGCCGACCAGCTGGAAGTGACAGAGTGAGTAATGAATGTGATTGCATTTGAATGCATAGGCGTGAACTGCCTAAAACGAGAGGAGGGAGGGCACTACATCTCTTGAGTCCTTCTATCCCCATTAGCCCCCCTTTTCTATTAAACGTTTTTTTAAATTGCTTATTTTACTAGCAATAAATAAAATATAATACAAGGAGAAATAAGAAATAATTTGAATTCTACAATTAAGAAATACAATTGGGTTTATATTGAACCATTTACAGTTTCCAAATGGTTTGCAGATCTTCTTCCACAAATTATCTTCTTGAAAAAAGGGAAAATCATAAATTGATCATATTTACGGAAATAAAATGTTTTACTGTGCAGGACTGCGGGACCTCTCTCAAAATTTCCAGGTTGGCCAGCGTGGCCGGCTGCGCGCGCCTACGTTTAAGTTAAATATAATGATTTGAAACATTGAATAATATTGTTAATAGACAAATGTACGTTGTTTTATATCTTCTATCTATTTTGAAACATAATTAAATCGTATGTAATTCGTACATAATAATAATAATAATATTTATTTCCTGCTAAATGAGCTTTCGCTCGGTGGGAGGGTCAATACAGAACATATAGACATAAAAAGACAAGTTAAGAAACATATTATAAGGAAAGTACAACTAACTAAGAAGACATATAACACACACAAATATTTGACCTCACACGCAATTCCCTAGACCTTTCCGGAAGCAACGCGCACGAAAGGGAAATTTCGCTAGTGCTGCAGGAGGTAGATTGTTTCAGTCAGTTATTGTCCGGTTGGCAAAAGAGTATTTACCTACATCGTTTTTTTTTATTTCTATATTTAATTTTGTATGGATGATCTCCCCTTCCGAAATATTGAGGGTGCCTTATCCTAGTTTGAATGTTGTTTAACGCTTTACATCCAGTGTACGCTTTGAAAAGATTTACTAGCCTAGCTATCTTTCGACGTTTCCCTAGGAGTTCCCACATCTTAGTCTAATCATTGTTTTTTCCTACAAGTTTCATCGCTCTCTTTTGGATACGCTCTAACAAGTTTATTTAGCCAGCTCTATAGGGGTCCCAACACGCGGAGCTGTATTCCATTACCGAACGTACAAGAGAGGTATATGCTTAGCGCAGTTCAGATCGCTTCGAACAACAACACCCAAATACTTTAAGCTACTAACTTCAGGCACAGATTGATCTGCAAGTGTGTACTTTAGTGAAATTTTGTCACGTTTACTACTGAAGGTTACAGCTTTGCATTTTCTTAGGATTAATTTTAATTTCATTTCCTTCCGCTCATTTCATTATTTTATCGAGATCCTTCAGCAAAATATGCTGATCTCGAGCGTCTTGTATTCGTCAGTATATTATGCAATCGTCTGCGAAGAGCCTAATTGTTGAATTAATAGAATCGGAAATATCATTATCGTATACTATAAATAGAAGGGGCCCTAGCACGCGTTCTCGCGCAACGCCTGACGTCACTTCAATTTCATCAGTAAGATAATCGTCTTTCTTAACTCTTTGAGAGCGACCGTGAAGGAAAGATTCGATCCAAGTGATTACTCTTGTATCAATTACTGTATTTAGTTTATTAAGTAATCGCTCTCAAGGTACTAAGTCGACAGTTTTTGTGAAATCTATGACTACCGTGTCCATTGTCTGCCCTGCGTCTAAAGATTTGGATGTTTTGACAAACTGTTAAAATTTGACTTTCGCATGAGTAGCCTTGTCTGAACCCATGTTGCCCTGCGTACAATCATTCGCTACTTTCCCAAACCGCTCTCATGTTTCCTCCAACGATTTATCCATTTGTTTACCTACTACAGATGTTAGACTAATCGGTCAATAGTTTTCGATGTCAGAGCGGTTTCCACCCTTGAGAATTGGAACAACTATGGCCTTTTCCCACTCATCGGGAAGAATACCGTTGTTAATGGATATTTCAAATAGTCGCGTGATATAACGCACAATGACTTCGCCCCCACCTTCAGAAGCTCCCCTGGTATACCCTCGGGTCCTATCGATTTATTGCGACCTATTGTTGCAATATGTTTTTGATAGTTTTGACATTAATTCTAATGGCGAGTTACTTACAGACTTTTCTATCGGCATGCATTGCAGGGCGTTTGTAAACACAGATGCGTAGTAACGATTGAATGCATTTGCTTTTTCCGTTGGATCTGTTATTAGCTGGTTACCGCAACCTTTGATTGCTGGTATTCTCGTATTGATTTCTTTCCGCTTTTTGACATATTTGTAAAATTGCGCCCAACTATTCTTGCCTTCCAACAAGTGTGATAAGAACGTTTCCTGCGCACGTATTTTCGCATCTAGTAATTGTTTCGAGAGTTGTTTGAAAATTGTTTTATGATGTTTGTCGCTTCTAGATCGATTGCACGCTTTACGAACTTTTGCTTTAAGTCGCTTCACGGTTTTGTTATAATATTCGGGATCGGAATTGGCTTTCCACCTTTTACATGGTACAAACAGATCCATGCCTTTGAGTAAAATATTCTTAAAATTCTCCCAAATTTCATTTAGACTTTTGCCGTTGGCCCAATACGAATATGTGCTTTCGAAAAAAGATTGGAGGCCCAGTATATCGTTTTTTTTTCATAGCGAAATGCGCCTTGCCCTTAAAAAGTCTGTGGGCTTCGGATTCTATTTCACAGTAATATTCACATTACTTGACTTTGAGATGTAAAATAATCATGTGCCGCCGAAATTTTTTTAGGACTGACCTTCCCTGCTCTGATAATACGCTTTCTGTTCCTTCATTCCTCAGAACATATGACGAGCTTGCTGTAGAACACATAAACCTTGTTAACCTTTCAACTTTAAACGATGAACAGAGGTTCAACATTACTCCAATCTCATCAGTCAATTAGCAAGGACAATTTATTCATATCAGGTAACGTTGACAAATGAGAAAAACACACACAGCAAATGAAGATAAAACGGTGAATAGAAAAACGGAGTTTCGTTCGCAAAACTATTCTTTTCACATCATCATCATTTCATCAATTGATTATTGTAATTAGGCTTACAAACCTTGAAACCAAAATTCAATCACGGGTTTATAAAATGTTTAAAACTGACAAATCTTTGCATTTCATAATGTATTTTTTAACTCGTAAAAAATTATCTAATTTTTATTATTTTGGGTCATTAGCTCAGTTATTACTTACATTCATGCAGTCTTTGTTTCTGTTTATAGATTTTTCATACATCGACTCTTCACGACTGGTGCTTATAAATTTAAATATTGCCGATAAATATAATGATGCCTAAACGCTTTAATAATGCCGATAAACGATAATACTTGCATGAAATTACAGGGGGTGTTTTCTAGAACCGAAGGATAGATTCGCCCAACAGCCTTCTTTTGGAGGCCGAGGTCAGCCTGTCACTGACAAGTAATTCAAAGTAGTGCTATTCATCACTTCAGAACTAAAAATCTCTTCGACAGTCCGTATAAACGGAGGTAGGGAAGCTTTCGATCAATAAGACGATTTTACTTCGTAGAATCGGTCGGACAGAAGAAAGCCGACCATCATTTTTACACGGACTGTCAAGTCGAATTTTGGTTGAAGAAAATTGAAAAGAGTGCAGATAATTTCTCGGGACTTCGTCGTGAGTCATGCCACCGCAATACTTCTACATGAATAGCAGTGTGCTGCGGTGACATTCACATTGCGAAAGAACTGTCTTAGCTATGCGCTTCATGAAATAAGGAAGATTTAGGTTCTGATCCCTCGACTTTACAGCGATTCTTGACCAAATAACAAGAGCAATGCAAAAAAATATTATAATCGAATAAGATTGCACAGTCGTCTCGGTCCATAGTATTCACCAAAGTAAAATTAATTTTGTAATTCAATTCGTCCAGTAAATTGAAATTTGAATACTGGAAGAATGCTAGAGCAGTGTTGTCAAAGTCGATTCCATGAGCGGGAGTCCGTAGCATGAGTGCCACGACGAAATCGCCCCTCCACGCAGTTCATAACCCCGCCACCAGACAACGCTATCACCATTGTAAAACGGCGGGGTTACTACTAATAGTTTCCTTTCCCAACGCTAGTTGCGCAGAGACGCTCATGACATGCTACGGTGCCATGAAGCGTACCACAACCACCAGTAGAAGACTTTGACACCACTGTGCTAGAGTTCAGTTAATGTATAGAAAATCATATTAATCCCCTTACTTGCAAGTTTCATTTGAAAACTAGTGGTGCTTTTCGGGTTTATGTACTAGTATAATATAGCGAAACGGTTAGAAATAATGCGAGTATGTTCCTTTTTCGTTACCAGGGCCCGGCAATAAGAGGGGGGCGGGGAGCGGGACGGGGAGCGGGGGGAGCGTGACGGGGGGGCGGGGGGAGCGTGACGGGGGGCGGGGGGGAGCGTGACGGGGGGCGGGGGCGGAGCGGGGCGGTGGCGGGGGCGGGGGCGGAGCGGGGCGTGGCGGGGGCGTGGCGGTGGGCGGGGGCGGAGCGGGGCGGTGGCGGGGCGTGGCGGGGGCGGGGCGGGGGCGGGGCGTGGCGGGGCGGGGCGGGGGCGGGCGGGGCGGGGGGCGGCGGGTGGCGTGGGGCGGGGCGTGGCGGGGGCGGGCGGGGGCGGGGCGGGGGCGGGGCGGGGCGGGGGCGGGCGGGGCGGGGCGGGGGCGGGGCGAGGGCGGGGGCGGGGCGGGGGCGGGGCGGGGGCGGGGCGGGGCGGGGGCGGGGCGGGGGCGGGGCGGGGGGCGGGGCGGGGGGGCGGGGCGGGGCGGGGCGGGGGCGGGCGGGGGCGGGGCGGGGGCGGGGCGGGGGCGGGGCGGGAGCGGAGCGGGAGCGGGGCGGGGAGCGGGGCGGGACCACTGGCTGAGGCGCGCCGTGCGCTCTGTTGAACGGTACCTGCGCGACTCGCTGCACTTCGTGGACCCGCGCCGCGTGGCCGTGTGGGGCTGGAGCTACGGCGGCTTCGTGGCGGCGATGGCGCTGGCGCGGGAGCAGGACGTGTTCCACTGCGGCATCTCCGTCGCGCCCGTCACCACGTGGCGCCTCTACGGTGAGCGAACGGTCTACTACGCAACCAAGTATAAGGAAACTTAAAAGCCGACAAAAGAGTGAATTCGATTCGAATTTACATTCCCAATAAAAAAAATTGGATATATTATTTTTTTAATATTCGGTTCCAAAAGTTTGTCATAATTTAATTTACCAAACATTACATTTAAGAGTACACAAATTTTTTTTATAAAAATACACAATAAAATGTACATACAAACCAAATAAAACACGTAATTTTTCATATATTTTTGTAATTTATGTTCTTAAACTCGTATTATGTCCATAGAAGCAAAGCTTCTAAACAAATTAAATCCGCGAACACAGCAGCGGACGCTGAAACATTAGATCAGACGTTAAAGTACAGCGGAGACGTTTCTGTTGTTGAATACAAATATGATTTGAGTCGATCCGTTGGCCGAGGTCGCTGTGGCAGACTGCTGTGGCGATCTCGGGCCGAAGGATCGCGGGTTCGAGTTCCGCCTCGGGCATGGATGTATTTGTGTTCGCCCTTTCACCTCCTCATAATCACCATATCACTTCATTCAATACACAGATAACCTTAATGTTAAATCAATAGTCGTCGCTAATGACCTTGTAGTCAATGCGACTTTAAATAAATAATTTAAAAAACTGTTTTGATTCCGCCAAAACATCAGTGGTGCAAGTTTCAACAGTCACCATCCGACTTAATTCGTTCATTGGCTTCAACACCGACACAAAGCAAAACACACACATTTTTAGTTATGTCAATGTCATATAGTTATGATTGAACCTTTAGAGTTTATTTTATCGTAATAATGATTAACAGAACTCACATGAACCCTTTTAGTATTGATTACTCCTTAATCTATCAATAGTTAAACGTGAGATATTTGTATTTCAATACCAATGAAAACTTTAAAATTCCGTTTTCCGAATTATGCCAATTTTGCAGCCAATGAACAATTTTCATGAAAATTATGCTCGAAAAGCAATGGCACTGAATAAATATGTGTTCCTTTCACAATGGTAACGCATAATTTTCTTATCCTTAGTTTACCCGAGCGGACAGGGAATGATTTCTCATGTAGATGAGTGTGATTAGACAACGGTGTATCAAATTCAAATCCATATAAAATGTTGAGTTTTAATGTTCTAATGTTTAAGTTTAAAAGTGATAGCCAAGTTCATGAAATGTTATGCACTGGGTATTAATAATTGCACTTTTTAATGAGAAAGTGAACATTGACGCTTACATTTTACTCATATTTACGTCCGTATTTATGTATCTTGGAACCTCCATCTCGATCGTACTTTTTCGTTCAGATGTGACTGATCCCTTGCTTATCTTCTAAATATTACCTCCTCTCCACGAACATTTTTTTACGTTAAATTAGAAACAAACATCCTCGCAATATGTTCTATCCCCGCGCGCACGTGTACTTTGATTGCAGACTCCGCGTACACGGAGCGCTACATGGGGCTGCCCAACCTGACGGGCAACTACAAGGGCTACGAGGAGGCGGACGTGAGCCAGCGCGTGGAGCGGCTGCGCGACAAGATGTTCTACCTGGTGCACGGCACCGCGGACGACAACGTGCACTTCCAGCAGAGCATGGCGCTGGCGCGGGCGCTTGCCAACAAGGGCGTGCTCTTCCGGCAGCAGGTGGCGTGCTCGCTCCCTCTCTCCCCCCCCTTGTAGTTGTTTACGTACAGTGGATACCCTTGCGTGAGCTACCACTCCACACGTTCTTGCTCTACCAGGAGGATTTTACACCCCAAGGGTGGGCACTTGGGCTCTTTGGCATTTCACCTCATTCCCTCCCCACCCCCCGCGGATGTACGTACACCTTTGGGCTGGCATCGGGATACGCCGGAACGCAGCACTCTACCAGGGCCCCTCCCCATTTAAGCCCCGGTAGGGCCACTTTGCCAGCTCAGGGCTACTAGTTGTCGGGGGTAGCACCGGAGACTAAGTAAGTTCCACTTACAGTGCGTCGGGAAACCCCTACTCCGTTCCCATGAATATCGGGCGTTGCCACTACGAAGCCAAGTGCCCAACTGAGAGCTACCCAACTGAGGCCCGGTCGGCTCGAGGCCCCCAAACGTCTCCTCACTGCCCCCTTGTCACTAACAACGTATTGCCGGAATCTAGAGCAACCTAACGGGAGATTTCAATAGTCCCGTTGGATTTCTTTATGTAGGTGCGGGACTGTGCAGCGTCCCAGTCCTCCTCCACAGGAGGGTGGATATGGGCCCAACTGGTGAGTTACTGGCCAAGCTCGAATAACCAGCAGCTTAGCACCACCTCCTCACTGCACCCACATTGTTGCCAACGACGTGAGTGCCGCCGAGAAACTAGGGTCCGGATGAACGTTTGTAGTCTCCACGGATAACTTCAAACTCGCATGTCGTTTGCCCCCCCCCTGCGGGGTTGCTTGCGTACAAAGAGTAGCGCAATCCGAAAGGCTGGCCCGCGGGCGCATGCCGACTGCATCCATGCGGTCAATTTTTCCTAAGCCGCTTATCTACCTCTCCAAAAAGGCATAGCCCGACTGCATCCCGTTCCATTTTTCTCCTTAGTGTAAGGATTAGTACCTATGTTTACCGTGGTCTGCTTATTATTACATTGATCATTTATAATTGATCCACTTCTGTTTTCAATTAATATTTGCGTATCCCTTTAGAGCACTGCAAACGTTGAAATCACACTTAAAAGTTTGTAGAAACAAAACTTTAAACCTTGTATCACGAGTATCTTATCCCATTGTCTTAACATACACAATTCCGAAGATTCTGCCATGTTCACCTGTGTTCGAGATTCTCTTTGGAGTGGTGCGAGAACAACCTATTTGCGCTACTTTGAATGGAATCTTAACAACAAAATGTATTCCTTCCGAAATACCGGATGAAAGAAACGGCATTAAGTCGAGTTAAGCTTTCTCAGGTAACGAAATGTGAAAGGGGAGTAGCTGGGTAATGAGGGTGATGGAAAACTGTCCATGGGATGCAGTCGGACGATTCCCACGTACATCACCGCGTTTGCAGGTAACCAACTCACAAGCAAATATTCATTTGTATCAAAGTAGAAAGAGGGAAAGAAAGAAAGAAAAGTTGACACGCACCGCGATTAACGACGAATTAACGACAAAGCATGTGCAGCAAAATGGTTTGTTTTGTTCACCAGCGTTTTAAACGACCATTTCCGTTGCAAGAAATCGTTCATAAAAGGGCATAGTACCCCCCCCCCCACGCCTGTCTCATGTTTGTCGTCCCTCCAGTTCTCAGCGTTCGTCCTCACCGATTGTCCTCACTGCCCGCTCTTAGCGCTCGACCTTCATGCCTGACCTCACCGCTCTTCCTCACCACCTGTCCTCATCGCTCATCCACACCAGCCACTCTTAACGACCGCCCTCACTGACCCCTCCTCAGGGCCCTGTCCTCACTGTCTGTCCTTCCCGACAGTCCTTTCAGCCTCTTCCCCACTGCCCGTCCTCACCGGCCGGCTTCATTCCCCGTCCATACTGGCTGCTCTTACCTTCTGTCCTCACTGCCCATTCTCCCTGTGTGAGGTCATAATACCAACATCTTATGTTGCCAAATGCCAAACTGCATTTGAAATTTGTTACCAAAATTAATTTTGTTTATTTTATAAATTTATAATGCTGTTATACAAAAAATAGCGTATCTACCTCGTTTAAAATGGTGGTTTATTGCATTTATTGTATTTGTACACATTTGAAAACTTTTTCTTATTCAATACAGCACAAAATTAGAAACTAGTTGCATAATATGCTAGTAGCACATCGTCCACAGTGAATAATGGGTATATGTCTATCACGTACTTCCTCACTGTCCAAAAGTCAGCTGTATTTTTGGAATATTCTACTTTCTTTGTTTAAGTCCGGCCAATACCCATCCTATCGACGGGATGTTTCCAATCGTTTTACCGATTGATTAGTGATTCCGGGCGCGTCAACAGATAAGTGTTGTATACCAAATGAAACAATACTAGGAGGTCTGCAACAACAATTTATTAATGACCAAAATTCCACAGCATAATCCGAAAACGTAGCCAGGAGTCACAATATCCGGGAGATGTTTTATTAGCCGGGTCGTTATACAAATTACAAATAGCCGTGATCCAAAGAATTACAAGTAGACGTGCCGGGTACTATCACTCAGTCTATCAGGTCAGTGTTCAACGATAAGCTGCCGGTAACGGAATGCGGGGCCCTCGCTCCACGGCTCCCGCGCGGTCTTGCCACCCCTTCGCCGGGGAGGTGGTAGCTTCGTGCCCCTCTGCTACAGGAGGAGGGGGGGTGCCTTCAACGCCTCGGTCGCTCCACTGGGGCGGCGAGGCGTATATCGATTTTCGCTGCAGTGGCGGGCTTCTGAAGTGCCCGCACTGGCGGACACTACAATAAGGTCATTGGACCCGTAAATGTAGAGCACGTTTTCATCGCCGGAGTTGGTGGTGATCTTCCCCCGCTGGCTAGCATGATACGACGCCGACCAACGTCGTCTTGGGCCCCCAACCAGGTATCTCCAACCGGTGGGACACCGCCCCAGCAGGCGCAAGCTGGTCTCATGTTTGAAAGAGTAGTGCATGTGAATGTGTGTGTAAGTAAGGGGTTAGGATAGAACAGGGAAGAAGACGGAAAGATAACGAGCGGTACGTGACCCTTTCGTTAGAGAACTGCTCCGGCATTCGCCTGGTGTTGATCGGAGAAACCACTACCGAGACTCGAACCCAGGACCTCCCGGACAGAGGCACTGCAGTAACATCAGTTGATGCCCTGAGCCACCTCTGATAGTGTTTCGAATCGTGGAGAGACGAATTGTTGAAAAGCAAGATAATGTACTTTGATGATATTACCGCGCGCTGTTGCAAAATAATATCTTCGTCTCACGTGAGTAATTACGTTGAGATATAACTCACGAATTATACGCCGAAAACTTTTTTCTTGTAATTTGGCAAGATCATTATTTTCATTCTGGACGTCAGGAATGTGATTTTCGTTACCGTGGGCACCGTACCAATTTAAGCACAAGCAAGTTCCTTGCATTTGAATAAGGAAGAAATGCTTCTTTAAAAAACTATTGCAAATAAATTTTCTCATTATCCCAACGGACTTAACTTAATGATTTAATTTTCGGTGTGAAGTATCTTTTAATCCAGTTATTTACTAAAATATTTTTAAAAAACGGCATGTCTTTTGGGACGGGCAGAGGTGAGGAGCAACTTTGCTGTTGCAAGACCAAGGTGGCGGACGGTGAAGCTCGCACCAGACTTTCTCATGGATTGTAACCTCCAGAGTTGAGCGCCGTTAATGGTATAAGATTGGCGTCCTATAACCTGACCGTGGTCTCTGTAAGCTGTAAAATTTTGCAAAATGACATACTTTTTGCGGAGAATGCAAATGTAAAGTGTGGCTTTTTTGAGTGTGACAAAAGTTGATTTTCAGTGCGCCGCTTCGGCGACCTTCCGTCCCCATTAGATGTAGAGGGTCGTAGAGAGGAAAATCCCTTAACATCGTAAGTGAACGGATAATCAGGCTACTAGTCTGCAAATTTATATAAAATCGTCTGCAAATTTATAAAAAATCGTCTGCAAATTTATATAAAATCGAAAATAAAATAGTCGCCATGACTTGTACCCCAACTCATAGATTCTGCCCATATTTTTTTACTCGTAGATTTAACTCATAGATTCTACTCATAATCTGGGCAGAAACAATTTGCATTCGATCACGCCAACAAATTTCTTCTGCGCAGGTGTACCCCGACGAAAGTCACAGCCTGAGCGGCGTCAAGCGCCACCTGTATCGCTCCATGGCCAACTTCCTGGACGACTGCTTTCGCAAACAGGTGCCTCCGGACCAGAAGGCGGGGCTGCGCAACGGGGGCGGCGGGGGCGGGTTCGTCGGCGACTGAAGCGCGCGCTGAACGCTTGCCACGCCGCGCCCGCGCCCTCGCCCTCGCCCCGCCCACCCCGTCGCCCCCGCGGGTCCGCCCACGCCTCAGGCGGCGCCGTCGCCGCCGTCGCCGCCGCCACCCGCTGGCGCCCCTTCGACCGGCCACCGCGCATGCGCGTCGCGGGCGGCAGCGTCCGCGCATGCGCGTCGGCAGCGCCGGGGTTTGCGCACGCGCGCTGTCGGCGGCGGCAGCGACTGCGCAGGCGCCCCAACGGCGGCGGGGATTGCGTTTGTGCGCGAGCGATGGCAAAAAAATGAAGTCTCCCTCGCGAGCCGCAGACAAACGTTTGTACGCTATGTAACTTCGCTATTAACGATCCCACGCGCTTCGTTTTGTACGAGCTGCGAACTCTAAAATCCTGAAAAACGATTGTTGACTCCGCATTAGTGTTTGGAGTGAGCTTCCGAATCGTACGTGATAATCGCAGTATAAGCAAGTATCCTACGATACATAACCGCAATACGAGTAACCAGTGTGATTGTTTTCAAACAGATATGGTGCATGATGCGCCTAGTTTTGTGAATGCCACGAGCCCGAGCACACATCTTCACTTCCCAGCTTAGATGTGTGGTTTTGCACTTTGTAAACAGTTAATACCATTGTGAAGAACATTTATTATATTAGTACATGTCTATTTATTGGTATGGAAATACCAAAAAAATATTAGTTATGAAATTGTTATGCTGGCGACATTTGAAGGAACTTAATTAATCTCTAATTCATAATGATCTCATACCTCTGTGAATTTGCATTCACATAAATCAAGCCCAGCAGAATTTTTTCCTTTACATAAAAGCAAGTCATCTTAGCATCAAGATCTTTCCTCCCTGTGAAGTAAAATGTTGAAATTCTTTTTGCTGGTCTTCATTTCACTCTGTACATGAAATACCTTTCTGGAACACTATACCTTACACATGAATTTGAGATCAATTCAAGCATTTTTCATACAGCAATCAGCGCACAAATTTCTCTTTGTATTTCTGTACAGAAATTCCAATCCACTGACGCTCAAGTCTAGTAAATATATATGTGAAATTACTAATCCCTTCACAAGGCCTAATTATAAAGTAGTTTGCCTCAGTAATTACTCTTTCTTTTAGAGAAATCAAAATAAATATAATTCAACTAAATTTCTTTAATTAGACATTTTCCACATATTAGGCAAATAGAAGATTTGTATCAATGAATCTGTAGCTGAGAGTGTCAATGCACTTTCATAACATTCAGAAAAGTAAAACAAATGAAGTCAACATGATATTAGCAGTAAAATCCTGGCTCAGTAAATTATGCAGCAACAACAAATTCAACATAATAGATTTGATTGTTAAATTTTTAATTCCATTTAAGAAACTTGTTTCCTAAAGCAGATATTTTATCTTTTTCTCTAAATGATATTTTTATTCATGAAATAGAAATAAAAATCTGGTTAATTCAAAATTTTATTAACTAAAAATGCAGTAGATAAGAGAAAGTAAATATGATAAAATGGAATACTTGTTCACAAGTACCCCATTCATAGTCAACACCGTATCTACAGATCTGTAGATCTCACAACCAAGCATACAGTTTTCATTCAAATTAATACTTCTACACAAAATAACAAGAACTAAATAAAAAGTATTTGGAGTGTATTAGAGTATCATCACTGGATAGTTAGTAGCATACAGAAAGACAGAATGTATATTAATTCTGTCATTAACTTTAAGTCTTCGAGTCCAATGATTTGAAGCAACAAGACAGTTACATTTGTTAAAATGATTTAAATATAAAATGTAAGAAGTACTTTTCATTTCCTCTAAAAACTATGCTGTTTACACTACTGTACATCCTTGTAAAGAACAATACTTAGAAAAGTGTTTGGAAGTTTTCATGTTTGTCGAATATATTTCAAGTACATTTACAATAGTAAATAATAGCAGTGTTTCTAATGCAATAGAGCAGGTGAATTTGTTCCACTGACCATGGAAAATGCATGAACTTGCTACTTCATGCAAGAATTCAAAATAATTATAGTTGTTTCTGAACATTTTTGTATTGCTTAATTTGAAATATGTGAAGTATTTTGCAAGATCCCGTATCCCATATAAAATTATATTCTCATTTCTCATCAGTATTCTTTTCTATTTTCATAAAACATTGAAATATTATTGTAATTATTTATAAAAACTATTCTGGTACTGCCTTCCCCAGACATTTACTAATATCAACAAGAGACTTTTCTCAAAATTTCCTAAAATGTGTCAAATAACTGCAAACCCTAAATTTAGTTCTTAAGTTCTAAGAATGTTGAGATAAAAAATAGATAAAAAAGAGGCATTGGTACTTACAGCTCTAAAATGAATTATCAAAATTATATTACATAATTTTTATAACTTGTGGGCAATAAAAAATCCTAAAAATTTTCCCAAATTCATGCATCACAAAATTACAATATATTCTAATGTAGAGTAATATTTGTTTGGCAACGTATTTACTGTTCTAAAAAGAATGTGAAATAATGAAGTATTGCTCAATCATTATTATTTCTTAAATTTTTCTCATATTAATATTTGTGCTTCTTTCTCTAACATTCAAAGCAGAAATAAATCATTATCAAATAGAACCAAAGTGACCAAAAGATGTGGATTATGTCATTTTTTGTTTTCATTGAAATGACAGGTAAATATAAAAAAATATTTTTCCGAATGTTGAATTTCAACACTTTGTAATACACTTAAACCTCTTCTCCTTACAAAATATTCATTATCAATTAACAGAATTCAATAATTTCAGTTTTTCAAAGAATGGTAGCTGGTAGCATTGAAATACCCCAAATCAGAATTATACGTAATAAAATAACTTGTCTTATTAACAGAATACAATTTTGTCTGCTTTAAAGAAGATACCTAAAAGCATTTCACATAATGGTTTATTGTTTCAAAGAGAACCTTTCAATGTTCTCAAATATTTAAATTTTGAATTTTAGATGCTGATCTTGATTTTTTGTGGGGGAGATGCAGATCACACTGAATTACAAATGTAGTCTTGTTAATCTATACCAGGATGACATTTCATAGAAATTCCTGGTTTCATATGCGTAACAAATGCATATACAATAAAGCAATGTATGATCTGAATAATTAAATGTTAATGATAACATTAAAACAAAGCTACTTTTACGATACATTTTTTTCACACCACACAATCAAAATATAACTGTTCCAGATACATGAATCACTGCAAACTTGTGGCTTCAATTGTGTGTCAACAGACATAAGAAACAAATTCCTTTAAGTAAAACTTTTTTGTGAAGGGGGTTTAGAAGAAATACATGACTAAATTGTAGAACAATTTCTCATGCACATTTCTTCTGTTTCCCTTCTATGCCACAAGCGATGTTGTAAGTGCCAAATATAACATCTTGGTAAAAATGTTCCAAAATACAGTAGATATTTCTCTCCTGATACATGAATATTCTTTTTCATGTTAAGAAACATAAGCATTAACTTTTCTCATGTGGCTAACACAACAAAATGTTATGTACAAAAAGAAAAACCTCCTTCTCTGTTAAAAACTCAAATACCTTTCATGTGAAGTGTTTGATTCCAAAATCACAGTATGAATAAGGACTTAATAACAATAACAATTTTAATATACACAATCTGAATATATAAAAATATTTAATCTCTTAACAAAATGTAATATACATCCTTTTAAAATTGTACAATAAATTGTTACAAATTAAGATGATATCTATAATTAGTAAAAAAGTGTTTCTTCTAAGATTCATAAATCTCAAAGATAACTAAACCAATAAAATGTGAACTAATTGTCCTTATTCATAAACAATCATGGAAGCAATGAGAGCCTTTAATCAATAATATTCTTTTATAATGATTTCAGATATGTGAATAAAATATTTACATGAAGAATTTTTTGTGCTTTACTCCATATGTGATTAAAATACCCAATTTAAACCTACATATCAGGAGATGTCAGAAATTACAAATTCTGCAAAAATAAAAAATGTCAAACAAAAGGAAAAAATAAAATGAATACAAGACTCATGAAGTTCTCTTTTTTGAGAATAATAATAATGAGTCCCAGTGTTCACTTTACCACTTGAAGGGGCCAATGCTATTTTGATATGAGAATAATCGATTTTGAAAAGAAAGCTTACAAACATAGGATGGGCTTGGTGTATGCTCACAAGCTTTTGATATTCTGTTAAGAAATGTCCTTATTCCTGCTTCCTTAAACATGTGGTGATAAATTAAGCAGATATAAATGGTAATACATAATTCAAATAATTACTCAAAGCGTGAAAAGGAAGTTGAGCATTTAACGTTGTTAAGTTAAATGAAAATTCTCCAGTGCAAAATTTACCATTCTTCATACATAAGAGAACATTTTTTAAAGAATGTGAAAAATTTCTTGAAGGATAAAATGCCACAATTAAAACTAAAATTTGAATATGTCTTATTATTATTCAAATCTCTAGAACTTTTAATTCTTTTGTCATTATTGTTAATGCAAAATTAGGAAAATTGACAGATCTTCATGAGATTTTATTATTTCTAAAATTTCAAGAGACTTACTTAATCCTAATTAATTGAATTTCAACTCTTTCAAAACCATTTTTCCAGTACCACCAAAAAGATAGGTAAATAAACACTGAATAAATTTACATACTTGTTTTATAAACTATAACTTGGTGAAACAGTTACTGGTGAAAGAAAATTTGTATTGGCAAAGAAGAAAACAAGCAGAAGTATATATTCTGTTTTCCTATTCTTAAGCTTTTTTAGCCTTATAAAACATAAACATGGCAGTAACAATTTTAGTAAATATTATACAAACATTAACATTATACAATTATCCGATTTTAAAATGGTAAACATTCCACAGTAATTTAGGCACCTCAGAAAAAACATAAATATATCTCATTCTGAGTAATATTTATTTGGCCAATAACTTCATAGTAATTTTGAAGATGTATTTAATTCACTCATGCAGAAACATAAGACTACACATCTGGATAGAAATCAATACAATACATTTTGTATATTACGAGTAAACGCAAATACTAATAAATATTAAATAGCTGGTTATATTATCGCAACTTATTGAAAAAAGTAGTTTAAAATATGCCGTTTAAATGATACCTACAACATTGTCTTTCATATTTCCTTAGAGGTACAGATTGCTAGATTCCTAATAAATTAAGTAGCTTGAGGAATGATATTTAAAATTCACCTTTACAAAGAACACTTCAGAAAGCAATTTCTTGGAAATTTTTTTTCCAACCTGATGAAGCTAAACTACATAATTCCAACTGTAACAAATAAGTAATAAAATTAATAAAACTATTTTGAAATCTTTAAATCATGTTACTTGTTAGAAGTGACATGTTATGTATTATAAATAGTACTTAGCACTAAGAACTATTTCTCAAATTTTTTATTGACTTTACCTGTCATTGATAAAATTATCAAGGAAATAAAGATTATAAAACATCCATATTTTTATTTATTTTGAAATGTATCTGAATAACCTTAAACCATTCAAATCTAATATAAGGAAAAGATTTCTCTAAATACGTAACAGGTTCACCACATATTCAAAAGCCATTAAAAATATATCATATTACATTTAAAATAAATCTTCACAAAGCTGAAAATGTTTCAAATAAAAGTTGCATACATCACTATATTTCACAGCAATTTTAACAAATTTTATTACAAATGTCTTCAATATCATAAATATATCAATACAATAGAACCCCCAACACCATCAAAATTGAGAAAGGGTTTCAAATGTAATAGTGGTTTACAACAATCATAAAAACTTGAGTCAAACAGACAATTCTTTATTTTACTTAAACTATTTTTTCTTAAAAAACCGCACTACGTTTTTTGATTAAATTGGGACCTGAGATAGCATAAAGGAAACTTAAGAGAATTGTGCAGGTTTCATGTTAGTTAAAATGTCTGATTTTGCAGAAATTTTAAAAAATTTAAAAAACGTTCGGCGTCTTTCTACAACAGACCTTCAAATAAGGTCATGTTGAATTGTTTGAAAATATGAGTAGTTTTCCTGTAATTTCCTGACAAACATAATAGCCCGCTCGGAATTCACTGCGCTTCGTTTTCGACGTCTTCTTACAACTGCAATTGTGAAAATACATTTTTTTCTCAATGAAATGTATTTATTAAAACTACATCTTCAAATAAGGTCATGCTCATTTTTTTGAAAATATGAGTAGTTTATCTATAATTTCGTGACCAACATTATAGCCCGCTGCAAATTTACTGCGCTTCAGACACCTAGATGTGTCGTAAATTAGAATTTGCAATTTTGCATATTATTTCTTTGTTCGTTTCTTACATTCGACCTTTTGTTATACATTTACACATTAATCTTTTAAAAAATATTTATTTTGAAATATTTGAAATAAATATTACTAGCTCTCAGAGAATATCGACAATACAGTGAATGCAACAATGGAATTCCGTTTCGTGCTCGCGAATTTCTGTGAATTACGTGTCATTGTTGTGACTTGATGTAGCTGTATGAAAGAGAGTTATAATTGTCAAATTTATGTTGATATTTGCATGAAAATATTTCGTTTTCGCCCCAAATGCTGTACCATTTGTAATAAGTATAGTATTTTTGCATGGTTTTAGAATACTTTTCTCTAATCATGGCCCTTTGAAATGATTTCTATATTGACCGGGGTATCAGGCTTCTTTTTCCAATTCAAGCTTACAAACAAAACTTTTGTATTATATTTTCATGCAGTTATAGAATTCACATAGTTGACAACACTGCGATGGAAACAGTGAGTTGTTCACTTTCGCCTTATTGGTTAAATTGGACCTTTTCAAATAATAGCTAAGATGAAAGTAGCGCAGAAAGTTCAATATTTCAGAACTACGTAGCTGTTTTCAATAACGCGGGAAAGTATGTGCTGCACCACTAGTTTTAACAAGGAAAGACAATATAAAAACACAAATCCCAACCGATTGGATTTAACCTACGAATACAAGACAATATTTGCGGAATGAGACATTTATAGAAAAACTGTGCCTTGTTTTCGGATAAATACATATTTTCTAAACATCTGAGCATGTAAACCTACAAACCCTTGAGAAAATTAAGAAAAGAGGTATCATCATTAATCATAGCCGAAAAAGAATCTTGACTCACTCAAGGTTGAAAGGAGAATTTCACCACTGACAACCTAGTCGTCGGGACCATGAAAAATCTTGTTAGTTGGGTATGTGTTTTGTCTACTGAAAAAAATAATTTGTTTTGATTAAAAAAAGTTAAACGGAAAGAACAGAAATATTTGTATGATTATTTTAATAGGCTTAAAAAGAAGAGCTCCATAAGCACAGGGACATCCTAGCTACATCAAAGTAGTCAGAACCAAAGATGGTTGTTTCAATTCTCACATAAAGCATGGATACCTTCACCAAGACATTGAATTAGATCTCTCACTACCTTGCATTCTTTCATGCGAACATTAGCCCATCCATAATTCTGGTCTGTAATATGCCTTTTTCCTGCCCTTGAGGCCAAACCAGTATTTTTCTTTTCATTTAGTGTAGATTAAAGAAAAATGTGTAGTACTGTACTCCCCAAACTTTGATTTGTGGTCACGGCAAGGAAAAACAAAATTGAAATTGCTCAAACATTTCAGTTGATTACGTTTGATTATTTGATGACTAACTAACAGATAACTCATTTTAAAATTTAATTCTTGTAAATGAGAATTGGGAATATCTAGTAAATGAGAACACAAAGACTTGTAGCTACCTTGATCGTAACGAAAATTACTCGTGTCCTCTCATGCGCCCCCCCCCCCCCCCGAGAGCCTCTCCTAGCTCCTCATTGGCTCTTTTCCATGTACGCATCAGAAAAGACAGGTAGCCACTCTCGTTACAGTTCTCTACAACTTCAACTCTGAGAATAAGCTGTAAAACTAAGGGATGATGTGCTAGAGGATTGTTTTCAAAAACACGAAGAAATAATGTGTTTTTTGAATATGTAGTTTATATAAATAACTAAAAAATTATTGGGAATACCAAAATATTAATAGAATCAATACAATAGTAAATTTTGTAAGTCTTCATTTTTTCTATTTAATAACTTTTCACATCAATGCAATTTTCAAGATATAAATTAAAAATAAAAGAAACCTTCCACGTTCTTTGTACCCTGCTTACTTTGTAGGTCCAGTGACTTGTCATAATATTTACATCCTAAATACTCTACCCAGCTCTGAAATTAAAACTGGCTACAATAGCACGAACTTCCTCGCCAGTAATGGTAACGTAATATTATAATACCGCGATTTCTGTCGATATTAACTATTTTCAATCATCACTCATAAAACTTATTACAAATCGTAGGACATTAGGTGAGAAAACTATTTCTTTTAAAAGCTAAAACCTGTCAATACAAATTCGACAATTAAAATTGCGTTTCATTCAGCCGTAAATCTCTCCCAACAATGAGGATTTCTGAAAATTTCAAAGTACCAAGTCGCGGCGCGCGGCGTTGTTGCATATTGCAATCTGATA
The DNA here is from genome assembly GCA_031308135.1 of Acheta domesticus. Lineage (NCBI taxonomy): Eukaryota > Metazoa > Arthropoda > Insecta > Orthoptera > Gryllidae > Acheta > Acheta domesticus. The sequence continues at coordinate 85,162,026 of JAHLJT010004567.1, forward strand.
AATCTCTTGAAAGACTCAGCTTTCCACTGTTGCATGCAATGTGATAACTCCTGAAAGATTATAGCTAATGAATAACGGCAAATTTGAATTTGCAAATATCGAAGACCAAAATTACGCTCACTATTCATTATTTTTTTAAATAAAAGTACCTTACCCTTTTTAAAGAACAGACTTTTTAAAAAAGATTTCATTTCACAAACAAATCTCTATGTTGTTTAATTCACCTAACGGCAAGAACGAAATTTCCGATGTGGCGTCTGAACCTACTTCCGGTCAGAACAATCAACTTTTGCAACTATGAATCCGACCACCCTCCTAGAATTCATACAGTTGATTGTTGCCATCGTCTGTCAGGGTCAGACTCTGCCATGGAAGTCTTTTTTATTTTTATTTGAAATTATGTTAGTTCATTGCAAGTTTTTGTTATGTGATAATTCTTCTGGTTCCATTTTCCGATCATCAGTGTCGCAACCGGATTCCATTCACCTCACAGTCTTGATAAATTCGACGCCAATTACGATGGAACTCGATACTGGCGCTTCCTACAGTCTGCTAAACAAGTCGGATTGGCAGCAATTGGGTGTGCCAAAACTACGATCGTCTATAATTAGATTGCATACTTACGGTGGTCAAAGTGTACCGGTGATAAGTGAGTTCCAAACGACTGTCTGCGTTAACAGCGTTGTCGCTACAGTACCAATCCTGATGGTGCGTGTACCGGAAGTCCTTCATTGTTTGGACGTGACTGGAAGCTCAAGTTTCCTGTGGAATGGATGTGTTTATGCCAATCTTTTCAACCAGCTATCCAACACATTTCATTAGATCATGTTCTAGGCGGTTTCCTTCTTTATTTTCGACAGAACTGGATCATGTAACCAGTGTACTGTATGTGCCTATATAGAGCTGCGCCCCGACACAATCCCTAAATTCTGTAAGCCTTAACTAGAACCCTTCACGTTCAAAGAAAATATTGAAACTGATGTGGACCGCTTTACAAAAATAGGCGTGAGTGAACCAGTATTGCGGTCAGAGTGGGCTTCACCTTTTGTACTATTTCTGAACTCCTATTGTTCAGTCAGGATTTGCGGCTATTTTCAACTTATTATCTATTCAAGCCGATTGGTACCCTCTACTATCGACTGGTGATATATTTGCGGTATTATCTGGAGGGAGAGTATTTTGAAAACTGGACTTGTCGAAAGCATATTTACAGATCGAGCCAGAACAGGATGCGAAACAATGTCGTTATACATACACGTAAAGGCCTATAGACTTCCTTTTGGAGTTTCCTTTGTCCCGGGATTATAGTTCCACATACCATCATCGAACGTGTCATCGAGGGTTTAGATGGAGGTAGCTGTTACTTAGTCATTATCGCGGTTGGTCGTACTTGAGAAGAACTTGACAATCGATTAAAAACGCTACTTAATAAACTTCAAGAATAAGGATTCCGACTGTGTGTGTGTATATATATATATATATATATATATATATATATATATATATATATATATATACTGACTGTGTATATATATATATATATATTTTTCTGACGCAAACCCGCCCCGAACTATAACAATTTAATGCCCTCCACAATTGTTGAGCGCCAGGGCGGTGCGCAGATATCTGCTCTTGCGAGCTTTCGTTACCTCGGGGCAGTGGGACCTTTTGGGTCATCTGCCGTGGATTTTGAAATTTGAGGCAGCACGTGTCGTCATGAAGTGAGAAACTCTGCAATCAATATTAGCAGTCGAGACTGCAGATGTACATTTGAGTTAAAGTTTAGTAAATTGACACTGATAGTATGTTAAGAGTGTTTCAAAATTTTTATTGCTTTGTTCTTTTGGTACGTGTTTGAATAAGAGGTTTGTGAAGAGTAAATGCAAAGAGAAAACGTCTACCTCTCTATTATTTGATGAATTAATCAAGATATTACAATAAAAGTTTTTATGCATGCATTCCCTTTCCTTGTTTCAAAATGATAGCTGGTTTCTGCCATAACACACTCAGATCGATTTTTGTAAGTTTGGAAAGGCCTTTATTATTATCGTCCTTTCGCTACAAATTATTTTAATTTTGTTCTTTCGATGAACGTGGCTTTGGAATTTCGTTAGAAGAATTCAATTCAGATGAACAAATGGGAAAAAAAAACTCTTTCTGATCGTTATATTGATGTTTGTTCATACGATCTTCGTGTCAAGACCATGAATTGCTGTAGTTACGCCTCTATCCCCCACGGCCAGTCTCGATGCCGCGAAGGTCTTTCACCAACCGTTCACCAAGGGCGACCGTTGCAAGGGCTGCTACACGAAATATTGTCCGTTTCATTCAAAATCACGTATCAGAAAGTCTAATTTTATACGCAAATTACTATCAAAATACTAGCATATGATACATCATTTTATTCCTCTTTTCATGATCTATCCATTGCTGATGAGAAAAATATATAGTTCTATTTAAAAAATCAAAGATGATTAAATGTAACGAAAACTAAAAATATTATAGACAATTTCTCTACGGCAAGTTACTTGCCCCATGATTCTACATTATTCAGCGAAAACTGCATTCCGATATCCTGAATCGTTTAAAAGTTATGAGGGTGGTCTATAGTTGGTGGGACACACTGTATATTGTCCGGGGAGGAACCGTCGAAACTTCGACAATAAGTTCTTAAGACAATTTTAAGCATATTTTGTCTAATAAATTACATGGATATCCCGAATGGCTGCGCCGCTGTAGGCATTCAAATGTTGGTTTGGAAATATGCTTTTTAGGCAAAAATTTGCATTGCAGAAGCATATAAACACTCCAGAAATATGTAAATTGTTTATTATTAACAAAAAAATGAATGTATTTGACCACAAAGAAAAATTAACCCAGAAATAAAAAGGCATCCAATTTGGCTGCTTTTTTATTTGTCGGTTAATTTTTCTTTCTGAACAAATATATTAATTTCTTTTGTAAATAATAAATAATTTAAACATTTATGGAGTGTTTCTGTGCTTCTACAATGCACATTTTTGCCTAGAAAGCATATTTTCAAACCAACTTTTTTGAGTGCTTATTGCGGCTAAAATGCATCTTGAAATTGTCGACAACTGCAGCTCCATTATACGCTTTAATACGTAAGGACGTGAAACAGATACGGTCATGTGATGGCGATAACTCAAGTCGTTATGTTCTGTAATTATTTCTAAATCTACATTAATTCTCTACCATAATCATCCCTACCTTTAGTCCTAGATTGCGATGCGTCCAGCTGTGGCATCAGAGGAACTTTATATCATATAATGCCCGATGGCTCACATCGCCCAATCACATTCACCAAAGTTATCCGTTACGTGCAGTCTGGTTGGCTACCTGAAAAGTGCAAGGATCCTACCTTGCAACAATTCTACATTTGTCGACACGAACTTACAATGGCTGGAAACTGCCTACCGTGGGGACTAAGTCCAGTTATTCCAACGTCTCTTCGTCCACAAGTTCTCCAAGCTTTACACGGGTGTCATTCAGGAATCATCCGAAGACTACAGTCCGCTCCTATATGTTATATGATTGGTGGCCAAGTATCGATTCTGATGTGGAGGAGGTGTGAAAGGGCTGCGTGGCCGGCGTGCAAGTACAAACGTCACCAGCTAAGGCATCTATGGTAATTTCCGGAACGGCCTTGGCAACGCCTTCACCTGGATTTCTGTGGAGCAAAGTCCAATCAGACATGGCTAGTGCTATCGATGCACATTCGAAAAGGGAAAAGGCCCGAGGTTATTCCATTCAGTAATCTACCATCGTCTGTACGGTCACTGCTTTGCGCACCATTCTCACTCGATTCTGTTTGCCTGAGGAAATTGCGCGTAACTATGTCCTTCGATTTACGGCACAAGAATTTCGCTCATTCTGCGAACATTGCGGCATCCTCCACCTTGCAACAAATGGCAAAGTGGAGTAGTTCTTCCGCTCGTTCAAAAAGGCATGAAAGTATTTGGCCCTTACAATTGGCGGGCAAACGTACATTTTCTTCTCTCCTACGGTACGCCGCACCAAGGATGAATAATCTATGGCCATACGCTACGGCTCTTACACCGTCTGAATTACTGTTTGTTTATTTATTTATTTACGTCAAAAACAGTTAAAAACTGTGTGTGACGAGCTATGGGGAGAAGTGAAATTTGTGCACGTTTTCATAATTCTGTAATCTCTATCCTAAACCATATTCTAGTTGAATTTTGAATACAGAAAAAGAGCGTTTTTTTTTTCAAGTTTTGTTGACGAAATATTCCTCGAAACGCTCCTCTATAATAAAATATACTTTCAAAAGTAAATTAGCTATACATTGGTGCCCTTAACCCTCATCATGTTCTTCATGAAAGAATAATACTTTTTGCCGCGACAATATGGAAAACGATAATTTGAATAACTATATTTCCCACTGAAATTCATAAGACAAATAATGAAGTTACATTTGCACAAATAATGAAGCTACAGCTCGGACGCACAGACCGTACTCGATGGGATTTGCTTTGGCCATCCGTTTCAGAAGTTTCCAAGAATCAGGAGCATACACGGCGTGCAGCAATACAAGATCGCTTGCTGACTAGAGGTCTGCATTCTCCGCGATTTTTACCGACCAGCGCTCGCTCGCCTCTCTTCTCTCGAGACCACGCGCTCGACTGTCCTTCGCAGCCAGTTGCGGACTCCCGGGAGCCGGCGACCGACCGAGACTCGACAACCGGCGGACCCCGTTCAGGCGAACTGCGCCACGTAACAATCGGCCGACACGTCGGAGTAAATATCTAATGCCAAGTTTCAGGAAAAGGAACGGGTAATGAATGATTTTTAAAATAAATGACCAATAATTTCGTTTTTTCAAAATTTAAAATATAGACGAATTTTAATATTAATTTTCAAATAATACATTTTAATATAAAAAAAGAATAAAAAGCTTTAAAAATCGACTACCCGGACGCACTGGAGAACCTCAAGTTACTATTGCAGTTCTGCCTGTTACTACTATTGCAGTTCTGCCTGTGACTTCAAAGAAAAGGCATTCAAAAGTTTTAGAGATAAATTCCGTTCTTTGTAATGACTAGGCATCGGATGTTTCGGAAATCGCCTATTTTATTCTAATGAACCTAAAATCATTAATTTTCCTTTATTTTATATGGTGTATATACAAATGCACTGCTAAATTTAGATGCAAGTGCAATGAAATATATTAGTACCTTTCCCATCCACTTTGGTATTTTTGTTTTCTTTTTCCAAATATTTTTGTTGTTGGTGTTGTAATTTTCAGGCATCTGAGACGCAGGTCTTAGTTTCTTAACCCGGCAGAAGGCGCGCGGGGTGCCTCAGTCACCCCAGCATTGTTTTGAGCTCATTGTACTTTTAGTTTTATTTATAATCTTGCGAGCTTCTCAATACCTTTCGAGGAAAGCTTTGTGCACATATCTCGACCCTTCTCTTTCAACTGCTTCCTTTCCTTTCCTGGAAATTTCGTCGCAAAGGCGATGGCGCGCTGCGTGGGAGCCACCGAGTCACCTCGCACAACCTTTGTTATTGCTTCCTGCCACGCTGAGCAATAGTTCACCCAAAGGAAGGGGCAGGGCCATCTTTAGGCACAGGCAGACGAGGCTCGTGCCTCAGGGCCCCCACAGATAATAAAAAATATATAACAAAACTGAACTAGCGTGCGAAACTACGTTAAGTACCATTGACAAATGCTTAGTTTGTTTTTTACTTAGATCTTATTATGTAAATATTGCTTGTGTTGTTTTTTAATCATATTTTATTATGTTACAATTGTTAGAGTTATTAGTAAAATATTACTATAGAAAATAGAGAGATTAAAGATACTATTTAATTCCGTTTATCTAATTTTTTACATATCCTTCCTTACCTTAAAAAGAGGAATCAAAATGCTTATTAACTGTGTAATAATCAATTTTTAATAACTTATGATCGCCAGAACGTAATTTGTTGAACTAAGAATTAGGGGCCCCGAAATCTCTGAGTGCCTCGGGTACTTTCAAACCCAAAGACGGCCCTGGGAAGGGGGTCTCGTGGAGCTTCAGTACTACTCTACAGAAGCCAATGATTCACAATTTCAGCTTTTACGATTTTTTAATTACAATTAATCGCTTATCTTGCATTGAAACGTAAAATAATGGAGTCATTGAAAAAACATTGTAATCGTACATAAAAAACTTTATATGCATCATTTCGTGAATACTTTTGCCGAATTTAAAATAATGTTAAACGTGTGTATATAATAGTAGATAATGTATTTTGAATTATTAAGATGAATAGGTGCCGTGACCGCTGTTGTTTGGCCGCCGACTGAGTCGACAAATACAGGGGCCATGGCGGCTTACATCAACTATTTCACAAAAAATTACTACGCCCAATGACGACAAGACGTTTTGACGCAAGGGAAATTGTACCCACCTCATTTTTGTTTAACATATGCTTTTTTCTTATATACTCGTGAAATTATAACCAAATATTCATTGTATTTAATAAATATGCCTTATATTCGGGTTTGTAAGAAACTTCAATGACATTACAATTGGTACGCAAAGAATTATAAATATAAATAAATGTCTTTATTTGTGGCGAGGCTCAGGCCATTTGGCCTGCTCTTCCGCCTAACCACTGAATTATCTTCCCTTAAGCACTATAAATATAGAAAAAAAATTATTTTCAGAGTCTTTGTTTGCCTTAATTCTTTCAAAAAATGTATTGTTTGTATCTATAAAATTATTTCCAGTAAATCGATAAATTGTTACTTTTCAACAAATTAATCGTTTAATTGAAATTGTATTTTCTTTCGATTACAATGAATTGAAAAGTGTTGCGATCACTACATGCGGCGACTTTATATCCCGTACATGCATTGAGGGGCGAAGCTACTGTGCAGTCCGGCGCTTGGCCGAGCGGCCGAGCGCTCGAGCGCCCGGGCGCTCGGAGACTCCCGAGTCTCGGCGGGAGCCGCAATGGCCGGTCGAAATGTCCGTTAAACAGCTATCTCTTCCCCCCCAAGCAAGGTCCCCCTCCCTTCGCCGAGCGTCGGCGCGGAGCCCGAGAGTCTCGAGCGGTTGTTTTCGCCTGATTGCAGAGCTCTAGTTGGCGACGTAGTGAAGTTGCGGGATTATCGGTATCCGTCGAATGGGGGACCGGAACCGTAACTGAAATATTGGGGCCACGTCATTTACTGGACTAAACGCGGCTATACATGCAGGAGTGCCAAAAATTATAGCCACCTATCTTGATCTTCCAGACCCCGAAAAATACATCGGTCACTGTTTAAGAACAACTTTGGCTACGGTATTAGCCGATTCATGAGCCTGGGTTACAGATTTGAAACGTTTTGATGGGTGTCGGAGCTCTACCGCAGGCGAATCCTATGTTGAGAAGTCCGTGGTAAATAAGGTGAAAATGGAAACAAAAAAATGACTATCCAGTGACTATTGGCGAGGAAGGTGGCGCGTCGAATTTCAGTAGCAACACAACATCGTCAATAAATATTATTGGATAAGATTTTCATTTCATGGAACGACTTGAAAATGATGCTAATTTATCCAATTTTCTAATTGCACAATTAATAATATTACAATTAGTAACGAGCATTCTCCAAAATAATGAGTTACTTTTATTCCTATTTGTCTTGCAAATTGCCGTGTTGTTTTTTCACAATAAAGTTGGTTTGCGATGAATCAGTGTTTGTTTATTTACATTGCTAAGGATGTTAAATTTCTTAACATACAGGTAGGTACAAGTGTCCTTAACAAATCTGAAGGGTTGCAAGTTAGCAGGGGTTAAAGACACATGTGACCGATAAATGAATTAAAGAAAATAACAATATATAAAATAAACATGCACAAAATACATGGTACATTTATTTATATTGCAATTATATGACAAATTTACACATTTTGTTTTTAATTTATAAAAATGAATCAGAAAGTAAAGCTTACATTCTAATAGAAAATAAGCACCACTCAGACAGTCAATACACAATCAAAACAAAAATAAAATAAGTAACACCAGAAACATTTGTTTTATTAACAATGTATTTATCTTTCCACGAACGTAGAAACTCAGTTTTCAAACTTTTCAAATCAGAAGCTTCAATAAGTATAGGTAAACAATTGACAAATCAAATTTAAAATTATATTACACATTAACAATTGATAAATTTATTGGACAAAACAATTTAAAATATCAGAAAATTCATGCTATAAAGAAATTTCTCAAGGTACCTATGGATACTCAAAGAGAAGGAATCCTTCATATTATAGTTAATGAAAATAATCTGATATGAAACTAAAGTAATAAAATTTTAAATTGATGTTAAATTATGAACAGTTGTTCAACTAAAGACATATTTTTTTAAAAGCCAATCACATTATTGTACAAAAAATTGTTAACCTGCAAAAAATACACAAAAACAACACAAACTTTTTCTTATTTTACTTGGACCCAAACAAGATTTCTGGTGCACAAATCACAGAGAAAAAAAAAGACATTGTCAAAAATAATACAGAGAGTTAAAAGGAAAATTCATTTCAGAGGAAACCACTTCTGTTTCAACTAATTCTCACAAGTGATGACACCTGTATCAATAGTTATAATATTCTTGAAGAAAATGCCTCTAAAACTGGATGTGCAAGGCATATTTCAACTTCAAAATCCTCTTCTTAAAAAATAACAGAAAAGGCATTGACATTTTTCTTTTCAGTCTATTTATTTCCCTTAACTCAGGAAATGTCTAAGGGGTCATCCATGAATTGTGTAATGCAAAAGAGGGAGGAAGGCGTAGACTTCGATCCATTACATCAACTCAGCTTATGCAAAGCTTGTTGTCAAAAAATTTCTTGCCTATGCGTTCTTCCTTGTCACAAAAATTGTCCCCAATCTTAGTATTAAGTGAAGTGTGCATTGCTAACTAATTCTGACTTCAAAAATTATAAATTTTAATACGTAACACAAATAAAATGAAAAACTGTTTCACTGTCATATAATTTATTTACACCTTTTGTAAAATGGGGTGTTGCAACATTACATAATTATTTAGTGTATTCAAGTGTACATTAGAGAAGAGAGAGGGATATTTAAAATACTTTTAATTTACCTTACATAATTAAGGATGACCCCCAAGATTTTGGTAACTAATGAGAACTGATGACTAAATACAAATTCAAAATAGTTTTAAGTACAAAATAACATTGGATATGCAGAAGTACATGTTAGAACAAATGTGATGAGAATACAAGATACCTGCTTGTTATTCAACATAAAGTTCACCAGCTCATCTAAAAATGTTCACTAACTGGCACACATTAATTGACGAAGTAGATTATAGGAGCAAATCATAATATCATTGATGATAATAAAACAAAATAATATAATGCAGGCTGACCAAACAGATATGCATACAAGTAATGAAATCTCCAAGGTAAGACAAATTGTAACCAATACAAGTTTTTTTCACAAAAAGGTTCTGCATTTATCATTACAGCCATCAAATAGTTTTAAAAAATTGAAAGTTATGTGATGTAATTGGAGAAATGAAAAGGTTGCTATTAAACTAAGATAAAAAATCACAGAAGAAATGTGATGGAAAATATTGAGGTTGTATGCAATGTCTAACATATTGTTAATTAATAACCTATATTTCAATTATAAAAGTTAATTGATGCAATTTCCTTATTTTCTGATTCCATCTCAATAAATAACGTCAATAAAAAACTTATTGGAAGTTAAAGGTAAGGTTCCCAACCAAAAAAGAGTCGACTCAAATTGCCTGGATCAGAAGCTTCCTGAATGAGTCGATTAACCTGAGTAGGAATAGACACTCCAGCCCCCATTTCAGTGCCCAGCAATTTCTGTTGCAGACGTTGTAATGCACGCTCTGCCATGCGATTAACTTCAACTGTATCTGAAACAAAGTTTGACAAATCATAAGAAAATAAACAAATTTTCTCGCATAAAAGAAAAGAGCTTGTATATAGCTACATATAAATGGATTTGTCCAACTTAATTCAAGCTGAAAACGATACCTCTAGGCCAGGGGTCCTGAAACTGCGGCCCGCGGGCCACATGCGGTCCGCCGAGGACATTTTATACGGCCCGCCGGGTTTTTATGGATTAAAGAATTTTTTCTTAAAATCCGCACGTTTTTTTTTATTATGTGTTAGGGTGTATAGGAATGGCAAAAAAATCTATGGTTTTAAAACAACGATGTTTTCCACCAGAAACATCGATATTTTGCTTTCGATGTTTTCTTCACATCGATATTTTTTGCCAAAACATCGGTGTTTTTTAAAAAATTGTTTTTAATAAAGCAATATCGATGATTTGCGTTATCCTCTTTACCACGCTGTACATTTCGCCAGCGCAATCTGAGGAAGTTTGGGATCTGCTCTCGTTATGACTGTAAGTTATCGGTAGGCCTGTCATTGCCTGAACTCTGCCTCTCAAGGCCTGATGGAATATGTCACGGTACCTCGAGTCTTTCTCAGTCATGCCGCTAGATATCGCATGATCGCGACCGTATCAAGCAGTGCTTGCGACCATGCGACATCTAGCGGCAGGGCCGAGAAAGACGCGAAATGCCGTGTGATCGGCCAAAGGGGCTTGAGAGGCAGAGTTAGAAAAATCAATCCGGCCCTCCGACGGCTTGAGGGACAGTGAACTGACCCCCCGTTTAAAAAGTTTGAGGACCCCTGCTCTAGGCTCTCACATGAACTAATTTCCTAAACCCTACTTTCACAATAAATTTTTGAAGCATCAAATTTCATTCTGTGGCATAAGAAACACTAGAAGTGACAATTATTGTAAAACTTATCTGCTGAGAAATCTGATTTTCTTTGAAGTAAGTTTAATGACAATCCAATTCTTGCCATAATCTAAAGGACTTTCTTGGAGAAATTTCTCAAATCTCAACATCAATCTTTCTCAAATCAGCAACATCATTCACTATTTCTTTTAACATTTCTGTTCTCCCTCTGACCTGTATATTTAATATGTACCCCCAAATGTTGAATGCAATGGAAATTAATGTTATTGTTGCTTCCTTTGAAATAGGCATTCTCTATTTACTTTTTGAAGATTACAAATAAATAAGTAATCTCTCTTAATAGATGAATATGAAACTTACCACTGTCATCCATAATTTTCACATCTTTCTTTTGTAGTTTATAAGCTTTTGATGGTGTAATAGTCCATGCATACAATGGATCGTACAGTAATACTTCCAAAACAGTTAGTAGAATTGTTTGGTGTTCACGCAAAACAAACATTGTCTTTTCACAAGATCTGTCAAAAATTAATACAATGGATTTAGAAAGTAAGTCATTATATGGCTGGCTTGAATTTTACACATTAATACCTACTTTTGGAATACTCCTTCTGTACCTGATACACCCATTCCATCAACAATATCTCTTGTCAAACGAAATGGAACTGTTTCAGGTGTGGGCAAAACATGGCCCATTTCAAACGCTATTCCTAGAGCATACAAACATTGCATTAATAACTGAAAAACTTTCACAAAATATTGTTTTTGTGATTGAAAGATATCACAAAGCAGGCAATAAATAATAATAACAATAATTACTATTTATTTATTTAACAGGTGTTAATTATTTAAGCAACTCCATCACTAGCCAAATTGCTTAATTAAGCTCCATGAAGTCATGGAAGTTAAGCAATTCGTGATTCCACAGATCCCTTATTGCATGACTTTCTAAGAACCCTGGATACTAATGGCACTGAGCCCTTGGCTAAAGGGATAAAAGGCACTGACTTACTGCAATGAGTTGAGACTTGACAAAATCGAAAAGGTTAAGTGAGGATTATTCTTACACGTGCTCAATGCCCAACAGGGATTTGGAGACGTGTTGCACCAAAAAAGATGCAACACTTCCTATTTCCAAAACAAGTTATACAATTTGAATATTCTTCTTCCAGCTATCACACTCTGCAGTTCTTTTCTGTTAAATTTCTGTCTTTCATAATTCAATTAGTTTTCTTCAAACAGTGGTCTTGGCCTTCCTCTTTTCTTCCTACCCCTTTGCAACTACTCAAAAATAATTTTTGGAATCCTATTTCCATAATTCATTTTACACATTTCATTTTAACATTATAAATTTCAGTTGTTTTGGACAAACATTTTCTAAAATTAACTTTTTCTTATTTGCTTTCGCTCTTATAATTTCATTTCATAATATAAAATCATTTAATTTTTACACTCTGGATCGTCTACATAAAAATATTTTAAATTTTTTCTCAATTTTCAAGTTTCTTCTCTGAATAAAATATTCTTCATAACAGATTTCTATATTTTTAGTTTACTTAATTTAGATTTTTGTCCCACAGTAATTACTGCGCACTGATATAAATGATCTATGCAATAATAGTTACAACAATAAAGACAAGAAAGAAAGAAAATAATGAAACATTTGTCTTTACTTGAAATACCAGTAAGGTAGCTGCGATTCCAAAACTATATGAAATTTATTAGAAATCCCTTAGGGGGCTTGAGTTCGTTTAAACTGATATGAGAAAATAAATTTTGGAGAAAATCAGCTGAATGGTTTAGCCGCTAGTGTTGTTCACAGACAAAGGAACAGATGTTCTGCTGTCAATCAATTTTTCTGTATCAAGAATCAATTATACATGGATTCTTGCTACACCACATGTTAGAGGATTTCTTTTCTCTAATTTTAGCATCTGGATTTATCCACTTTTTCGTTACCAAGGCCCGGCAAAAGTTTTTGTGATGAAAATTCACTGTTTCCAGTACACAATTACAATACTTTCTATTCTTAGAATGTAAGTTAAAAAGTTTCACATACTAACGAGCTACTTACCAAAATCAATGTGGATAACTTCTGCAGTACTTTGGTCAATTAAAATATTCATTAAATGCCTATCACCCAATCCAAGAATGTAGCCAATCATGGAAGAAGTAGCAACACTACACAAAATAAGTTTGCAATTAATTAAATAACTATTCTAGACCATCTGAAGTGTCCAGCATTGAGTATGTGTTTATTTATCACATTCATCAATTAGGTTAAAAAAGGAATGCATTATTTACAGTGTCGCCCTTTCATCTACAGAGTAAAAAGGTTGAAAATTTACTTGCATCTTCACCCCACTGCATCCCTTTCAAGCATGCAGCCCTATTTAATAATAATAATAATAATAATTTATTGAGTCACATATACAATTACAATCGTGTATGACGAGTCAATGTATATTGGGTGGAGAGAGGGAAGTTACATTTACTGTCCAGAAGCAAAGCAAGGGGCCATCTCAGCATTTGCTCAAAGGACCAGGGAAACTGGACAGAAAAACCTGATCGAGATGGAGTCATTGCCCTAAGAATTATACTACAATACTTTTTACAGGTAGATTAAGATATTATACAGTATACAATTATTTTTAATAGCAAAATATTTAACATTTTAGAATTGTAGTTTTATGTTTAATGTAAAATTAAAATTTACTTGTTACTGTCATTCTACTGCTACTATAATATAATAACTATAATATAATAATAGTAATAGTAATAATAGTAAAAATAACACATAAAATAGTACATAATATTAATTATCATAACAGCTACATATAAGTAATAATGTTAGCATATAATTGTCCAATCTTGAAATGGTAAGGAGCAGGAGGCAGGTTTTGGCCAGGTTTTTTTCTATTCCTACACCTAGTCCTACTGCAGCACCTGAAATCAGTTTGTACATATTAGTTACTGATGTATTCCTGAACATTATAAAAAAGTTTTTGGCCAAGGAAGTGTTTAAGTTTATTCTTGAAGTTGTGTATTTCTGTTATGTTTCTCAGATATATAGGTAATTTATTGAAGAATTGTATTCCTGTAGAGAATGTACCCTTTTGGCATAGTGTACTTGTGCACAATGGTTGATGAAGGTTATATGCTTGTCTTGTGTTGTATGAGTGTAAGTTTGAGTTAAATTTGTAAGGTGTGTTGTTGTTTATTAGATTTTTCTTTACAAACATGAGAACTTCGTAAATGTATATACAAGGCAGTGGAAGTATGTTAAGTTTCTTGAATTGAGGTCTACAGGACTCTGTTCTTTTTGTATTTGTTATTGTTCGGATGATTCTCTTTTGTAATTTGAATGTCTGCTTAGCCTCTGGTGCTTGGCCCCACATTATTATTCCATATTTGAGAACAGAGTGCACATTCGCAAAGTACACTGTTCGGGCTGTTTCGATGGTGCTGTTTCTAGTTATTATTCTAAGAGCATAATTAAGTTTGCTCAATTTTAAATTAATATCTTGTAGGTGTGAATTCCATTTGAGGTTGGATTGTATGGTGATTCCAAGAAATTTTGTATTCTGTGCTTGTGTTATGCTGTTGCCCTCTAATATTAAATTTGGTGAGTATTGTTGGGAGTGAGTGTTGCGGAAATGCATTGTGATTGTTTTGTCTTTGTTTAGTACTAGTTTGTTTTGGTGGATCCATTGAGTTAGTTTGTCAATGGCAGAATTGGCTTTGTCTTGTAGGGATATTGTTGTTCTTTCTTTGAATATTATATTCGTGTCATCAGCGAAAAGTACTGTTTTGTTGTTTTCCATTATTAATGGCAGGTCATTTACAAATATGAGAAATAAAATTGGGCCTAGTGTAGATCCTTGCGGGATCCCATAGGTCACATCTCTTGGTTCTGAGTGATGATTGTTTATTTTGTTATCTTTTAGGTAAGGTAACACTACTATTTGTTTTCTGTCTGTTAAATACGATTTTATCCAGTTATAAGCAATTCCCCGGATTCCATAAGATTCTAATTTTGACAATAGAATTTTATGGTCTATTGTGTCAAAAGCTTTTGACAAGTCAAGGAAAAGACCAACAGGAATTTCTTTTTTTTCTAGTGCCATAAGGATTTCATTAATAAAGGCGAATATAGCAGTTTCAGTTGATCGATTTTCCCTGAATCCATGTTGTGAGTCAGTGATAATGTTACAGTGTATCAGGTAGCTTTTTAATCTTTCATAGAAGAGTTTTTCTAATATTTTTGAAAATCCTGACAAGAGTGAAATTGGTCTATAATTCATTACATCTTGTTTGTTACCTTTCTTGTGAATAGGTTTAATTACTGCAGTTTTGAATATGTTTGGGAAGGAGCCCTGAGTTAGTGATTGGTTGTATAAGTATGTTAGTGGTTTGATGATGTATGGAGCAATCTTTTTTATTAAGGAATCTGGAATGTTGTCTATCCCAGCAGATTGTTTATTTGCATTTTATTTATAATTTGAAGTATTTCCTTTTCTGTTGTTTCTGTGATATACATACTAGAAATCGAGTTTTTAAAGAAAGGTGGTGATTGTTGAGATGTAGTTTTTGGTTTGCTTGTTTGCAGAAGTTTGCCAGCTATTTCAGAGAAATGTTTATTGAATATATTCGCTGTTTCATTAGGGTTTGTTATTCTTTTGTGTTCATGAACTAGTTCAATATTTTGTGTTGTTTTGTCATTTGCTGTTAAGGTTTTTTTTACAATGTTCCACATGGCTTTTGTTTTATTTTTAGATTTTTTTATGTACTCATCATTTGACAGTTGTTTGGCCTTTATTATAACTTTTTTAAGTATGGCTGAGTATCGCTTATAGTAGCTGACTATTTGTTGATTGCAAGAGTGTTGTTTTGTGAGTGTATGAAGCTCTCTTTTTCTTTCACAAGAAATTTTTATACCTTTTACCCCACCCCACTCTGTTATTCCCACTCACAAAAAAAAAATTACAGAGTTGCCACAAACACAGTGAAAAGGCTATGAAATATAGCCAGGTAGTTGCGACAATGAGCCAGGAGGCACGAGCTTTCAACACCATTCATGTCGTGACATTCGCAAAAACTAATCATTACTATTACCTTTTCATGATACTATTTAATGGCAGGTACCTAATTATTTGCAGTTTTAACACCAACTAGTAGTAAACGGCTAAACTACTCGCATTGATAAACTTGTGACTCTTGCAATGGTAGGAGTAAAACACTCAGAAAGGTAGATATTTTGTTAAATATATTCATATTTATAGTATATCATAGCCTTCAAATGAACGTTATGATAAACAGGCCTTTAAATGAAATTAACACAATCAAGTTCAATCAATGTTCAAGTAGCACCCAATGACTATCAAAAATGAAAATTTTAAGGGATTGGGTTGACAAGCTAACTCAGCAACTTCAGCATAACAGATGGCAGTCACGTGCATAATGATTTCTAAAGACAAGAATGCCAAATCACTAAAACGAACTAAAAGAAGCAATATCATGACATGCTTTATTAATGTTATAAATTATAATTTCAACATAATTTGTTTGCTGTAAAGAAATTAAACTAATAATTAGTGTGACAATTATTGCAGAAGAATAAAATAAATAAAACAAAGCCTACGAAGTTGGGATACCATTAAAAGAAACGGAAAGAGTAGAAATGGATATGTTCTGGCCTCAGGGGATTCTAATATGTCCATTTTGGAGACCCCAAAGAATGAAGGAGGGATCAGATTATAATGATAACAACAATAATAAAGAGCAAGAAAACAAAAAGAAAGATAAAATAAATGAAGTGACAGCATGGACCAATAGAGGAATTACACAAAAAGAACAGCAAGCACAACTAATACCAAGAACTAAAAATTTCTACATGGACTTTAAGAGGATTGGCTTATAAAGAAGAAAACCTTGAAACAGAAATCAAAGAAAGAAATATTGACTTTTTAATTCTATTAAAAACAAAAAAGAGAAGCAATGGGACTAAAAAAATGCAGAATCACATTTTAATATATTCAGGAGTAAAGCAGGAATAAAGAACAGCAGTAGGAATTGCAATAATGATACACAATAAATGGAAAACCTGTATTGAAGATTATAAGTTTATTTCCCCAAGAATAACAACTCGAATAAAATGCTTGAATGGGTAACCAGATGATTGGCAAAATTAAAGGAGCGGAGAGGGAAACAATAGAAAACTGCTTACTGATTTCTGGGTCTTTAACAATCTAAGAATGACAAATTAATTTTTTAAACATAAAGGAAAACATAAATTTACATGGGAAGCAAGGGGAACAAAATCAGTCATTGACTATACAATAGTGAATGAAGAATTATTCAATACAGTAAGGAATACACAAGTTTTCAAAGGAAAACAACTAGATACAGATCACTACCTATGAGAAACAAAACTTAAATTCAAACAACAACAAATTAAGAAGAGAAGTCAGAAAATTAAATCAGCTCCAAAATTGAAAACTTATTTACTAGAGGAAGAAAGTATCAGGCATTTATATAAAAATCAACTTACAGAGAAATAACAGATGGTGTATATACAAACTATAGACTGTTTTGAACAACACCGGAAAAAGCAATGTAACTTTTTTGTAACAATGTAACAGGTTTTAAAAGGCCAAAGAAGGAGAGATTGGTAAGAACATGGAATAATGAAATATAAAAAACCATAGAAAAAAAAAAGTTAATCAAATAATATCTTCAAACACATAGTACAGAAGACTATACTGAATATAAAAGATACAGAGCTCAGACAAGAAGAATAATACGGAGTGTTAAAAGAGAAGACTTGAAGAAATTAGTAATAATGCTAGAAAGGGACAATACAGGCCCCCAGAGAAATGGTTTCAAAATATTAAGTGCTGAGATCGGGGACAAAATCAATTTGGACCTAAACCCAAAATGGAAGTGGGTAAACCATTACACAAGACTTTGGGATAAAGACAGCCTGCCAAGTATAAGCAGAAATGATACTGATATTACTGAACAAAGTAGAGTACAGGAAATAATGATAGAAGAACTAGAAGCAGTACTAAAGAAAGCCAAAAATAGGAAAAAGCCAGGTGTGGATGAAATTCCAATAGAATTTCTAAAATATGGAGAAAATGAAGCTTGAGAATATCCTAACGAAACTACTTAACAAAGCTTGGGAAAAGTACTGTATTCACTTCCAAGAGAATGGCAGATAGTTATAGTGATAAATAAAGACCGGATTTTCATACAGTAAAAGTCTCTAAAATGTGCAGTAAAAACACCAAATCATGCAAAAACATACAATAAAAAATAAAAACTCTCAAAAATGGTGTTATGCTGCCCGAAAGCTTCAATTAATCCACTTATCAACTTATTTTTGAATGTTTTCAAATCAATTTTTTTTTACTTTTATATATTTTGAGTGAATGAAATGTTATTTTGTGTTTTTATTAGAATTAAGTTTGCACATATTGTTTATGCAAAACATATTTGACATTTTAAACATTATTTGCACACAAAATTAAATTAGCATAAAAACAAAAAAATTGAAAAATACAAACATACCTTCAAAAATCACAAATTATTAAATTACAGAAGAAATGTTCTTAATTTTTTCATTGTAATTTATAACTGTATATTTCCAAATTATTTTCTGAGAAATTATTATATCTTCTATCAACTAATGTATGTTTTGGATAAGAAAATCTTCATTCTATATTTACACTAGTCTCTGTGCTGTGCCTCACTCTGATGTACGTGTACATGCAGCTGGAAGGGGGCAAAAACTGTGTACCTTCTCTCTTGTATCTTGCAGGGCAATGTCTGTTCCGAGAAATTCGATGAATTTGAAATGCAGTGTGCTTGCCACTGGGCATTGTGCCCATACATTAGGTCAAATGTGACTTGCACATGCAGTCTCATATTGCTAAGCTCAGCGAAGAGTGACAAAACAGACATATGATATGATTGGGAAGATAGACCCTGACCATAGCGTTGGCTGAGCAGTCACAATCAATAACTGCAGACCTACTTCATGATAACACTTTATGCCTGCTGCAATAACTCTGAAATTTTAATTAGTCAATAGGCATCATGAAAGGTACAGACTCACAGTTCATAGGGCAACATGCAGAACTGATACATATTAAATGGCACTCGGTTTTAACAGACACCTGAATGTACTGCTGGGGTCATAAGTACTTTTTTCTTACATGAAACCTTTAAAAAAGAAGATAAGAAGTTGATAATATAAAAATTACATTATATGCAATAAAACAATCTTGAAAATTCGTCCAGTAAAATCCAAAAATATGCAATTTTCAAGCTGCATTGCCTAAAACATGCAAAATAAAACAAGCACTACAATAAGGTCTGTTTCATGATTCAAATTTCTGTCAAGGTTTTATCTAATTTCAAGTTAGCAAAGAAAAGATGCAGTTACATGGCAATCCAGTCTTTAGTGATAAATTTACACAAGAAAGGATCGAAAACAGATTGAACACTCTCCTGACTACAGTATCAAAACTTTTTGCTAATATCTTAAGAAATAGATTAAAGGAATACAGTGTAAAATTCCTGGAAGAAGAACAAAATGGATTTAGAATGGGCAGAAGTAAAAAAGATGCTATTTTCACAGTACAGACAATCCTGGAGAAACAAAACAAAGTGAACCTTTCCTCCTCTTCACAGACTGACAAAGCCTATGACAGGGTGAACAGAAACAAAATGTGGGAAAGAAGATGAAGAGATACCTACAGATATAATAAAAGGAATCTACAGTCTGTATACAGACTCTCAGATAAAGTAAGAATGAATGATGGAAGCAATACAGAGACTTTTGGAACAAGCAGAGGACTGAGATGGGTGTGGCATATCACCATGCCTGTTTAACATATCTGCCAACCACATGATCAAAAAGTGGAAACAAAAAGTGAAAACTGATATAAATGCAAACAAAAGACAAATGGTCCAAATGATTCTCTACGCAGACGACATGATCCTAACAATGGAATCAGAAGATTTTTGACAAAATAAATAAAAAAAAAAAAAGATAACTTACGAAGGCAGCAAATGAACTTCATAAAATGGCCCTACCAAACAACATGAAAATCTCGACAAATAAGATTAAAGCTATGGCATTCCATGGTAAAGAAATGAGAAGGGTTAAAATTGTTACAGATGGAAAAATAATAGAAGAAGTAGAAAAATATATGTATTTAGGAAATATCATTGGACAAAATTCAGAAGATCAAGAGAGAAAAATTCAAAAATATAATTGGCTAAACGGAATAATCAAGAAAAACTTTGAAAGAGATATGACAGCAGAGACAAAACTAAGAATACACAACATATCATCTGAGCCAAAGTTAATGTATGGATCAGAAATATGCACCCTAAAACTAAGAGACTGTCAGAGATTACACACAAATGAAATTTTTCCGGCACCTGGTAAGAATAACACATTTAGAGCGACAAAGAAACGCTGAAAAAAAAGAGAGAGGGAGAGACAATGGGAGAGAGGTGGGCGAGAGGGGGCGACAGGCAGCGAGCGAGCGAGCGAGCGAGAGGGAGCGAGCGTGAGGGAGCGAGCGAGAGGGAGCGAGAGCGAGGGAGCGAGCGAGAGGAAGCGAGAGGGGGAGCGGGAGGAGGGAAGCGAGCGAGAGGGGGAGCGAGCGAGGGGGGAGCGAGCGAGAGGGGGAGCGAGCGAGGGGGAGCGAGCGAGAGGGGGAGCGAGCGAGAGGGGGAGCGAGCGAGAGGGGGAGCGAGCGAGAGGGGGAGCGAGCGAGAGGGGGAGCGAGCGAGAGGGGGAGCGAGCGAGAGGGGGAGCGAGCGAGAGGGGGAGCGAGCGAGAGGGGGAGCGAGCGAGAGGGGGAGCGAGCGAGAGGGGGAGCGAGCGAGAGGGGGAGCGAGCGAGCGAGAGGGAGCGAGCGTGAGAGGGGAGCGAGCGAGAGAGGGGGAGCCAGCGTGAGAGGGGAGCGAGCGAGAGGGGGAGCGAGCGAGAGAGGGGGAGCCAGCGTGAGAGGGGAGCGAGCGAGAGGGGGAGCGAGCGAGAGGGGGAGCGAGCGAGAGGGGGAGCGAGCGAGAGGGGGAGCGAGCGAGAGGGGGAGCGAGCGAGAGGGGGAGCGAGCGAGAGGGGGAGCGAGCGAGAGGGGGAGCGAGCGAGAGGGGGAGCGAGCGAGAGGGGGAGCGAGCGAGAGGGGGAGCGAGCGAGAGGGGGAGCGAGCGAGAGGGGGAACGAGCGAGAGGGGGAGCGAGCGAGAGGGGGAGCGAGCGAGAGGGGGGAGCGAGCGAGAGGGGGAGCGAGCGAGAGGGGGGAGCGAGCGAGAGGGGGAGCGAGCGAGAGGGGGAGCGAGCGAGAGGGGGAGCGAGCGAGAGGGGGAGCGAGCGAGAGGGGGAGCGAGCGAGAGGGGGAGCGAGCGAGAGGGGGAGCGAGCGAGAGGGGGAGCGAGCGAGAGGGGGAACGAGCGAGAGGGGGAGCGAGCGAGAGGGGGAGCGAGCGAGAGGGGGAGCGAGCGAGCGAGAGGGAGCGAGCGAGAGGGAGCGAGCGAGCGAGAGGGAGCGAGCGAGAGGGAGCGAGCGAGCGAGAAAGCGAGAGCAAAAGAGCGGGAGGGGGAGGGAGCGAGCGAGCGAGAGGGAGTGACCGAGAGAGAGCGAGCGAGCGAGAAAGCGAGAGCAAAAGAGCGGGAGGGGGAGGGAGCGAGCGAGCGAGAGGGAGCGACCGAGAGAGAGCGAGCGAGCGAGAGAGAGGGAGCGACCGAGAGAGAGCGAGCGAGCGAGAGGGAGCGACCGAGAGAGAGCGAGCGAGCGAGAAAGCGAGAGCAAAAGAGCGGGAGGGGAAGGGAGCGAGCGAGCGAGAGGGAGCGACCGAGAGAGAGAGAGCGAGAAAGCGAGAGCAAAAGAGCGCGAGCGAGAAAGAGCGAAAGCGAAAGAATGAGTGCGAGAAAGAGCGAAAGCGAAAGAACGTGAGCGAGAAAGAGCGAGAGCGAAAGAACGTGAGCGAGAAAGAGCGAGAGCGAAAGAATGCGAGCGAGAGCGAAAGAACGCGAGTGAGAAAGAGCGAACGCGAAAGAGCGCGAGCGAGAGAGAAAACCAGAGAAGAGAAAGCTTTTACGAAGAATGCAGAAAGATTTCCTAAAGCAGTTTGCGTTTCGATGTATCTTTGCTTTTTCGAAGTATAAACCTATAGAGTGAAGAAATATATGAAGATCCAACAAAAGATTGATGGCTCAGGAACATCTGGAGAAATGATGATGATGATGATAATATTAAAATAAATTTTACAAGTGTTCCATGACAAAAGTATTTAAATCACACTCACTCATTCACCACAACTTATGCAATCTAGTGTTTCAGAATTCTGTCAGGCAATTTCATTTATCTTGTGATTTAGCAAAATAACTGCAGACTTAATTAGTTCAATGTACTTCCCACAATATGAAATATAGAACTGTTTCTTATTGGAAGGTACTAGTCCTGTATAAAAAACAAAAAATACTATTTAAAAGATATTTAGAAGGCATTCTCACCTATGAATATATGCTAGTCTTCTTTCAAACCAAGAACCTGGTGATGTAAAATGTTCTAAAAAGAAATATCGAAATGCTGGGTGAATAGAACAGCAAATTTCTTTGTAAGCTTCAAGTCTTTTCTCGGCAGATTTAGTGCAGACAGTCTGAATAACAGAAAAAAGATCAGTGTTGAATCCAAAATTAATTATTTCAAAATCATATTTACAACTCTCACCCTCATTGTCTCTCTACATTGCATTGATGGTTTGTCTTTTGGATAATATTTTTTGTGAGCTCCAGAACGATGATCACTTCCAGTCAAATAAAAAAGAATAGGTATAGTATTTTCACACCATTCTATAATGCCACTTCTCTGGGACAGAGGTAAAACCTACAATCAAAAATTAGGGTGATATTCTATTTCTCCCAAATCTCCAGCATAATTATTGTAATGAAATGAATAAACAAACCTTATATGTTCTTATTAGAAGTTTGCGTTTCGATGTATCTTTGCTTTTTCGAAGAAACGTGTTCATGATAGTGAAAACTTGCTGCATCACAGCATCTTGACGCAAGTCATCTTTGCCCTAAAATTTTTAGACATAGCATACACAATACACAAGGCATTTAGAATAAAGCACTTAAAAGACCAACATTGAAGGCAATGCTAACAATAAGCAGTATCAACATCTTAGTTTTATTTGTTTATTTTTTTAATTTATTTTAAATTGCTGTGAAATGTTTTGGTCATAAGCAATCTAAATCTATTCTACAATTTTACATAATACAATTTACATTATTGATGCATTGCAATGTTTTTTAACATTATCTTTTAACAATTACACAACAATTATTACATTTAATATTATAAGGATGTGAGAATTTTTTTTAACAAGAAAGGAACCATTATATATATTTTTCTAAATTTGTAGCACACAGAAATTTAATAATTTTTTCACACTGTGAAGTAGAATTTAATAGAGAATGGATATCAGTATCAAGTTTTAAAAGTTTCCTAATATCACTTGTGAAAGGACATTCAACTAATAAATGCGATGTAGACATAATTTCACTATAATTTGGACATGGATCTGATTTTTTATTGAAGTAAATCTTGACAAATATTCTACTAGTGTAATAGTAGAAGAATTAACGAATAATGTAATATCCCCAGCGACAATACATTATACTTCGGTTTTTCTTTCTTGGCACCCGGGGGGTGTCAATAAAATGAAATATCTTACGGTATTTCGCGTCGTTCTCGGTTGTGCCGCTAAGAGTCGCATGATCGCGACTGTATCGAGCAGTCCTGGCGTTGATGCGACTGCTGGCGGCCACAACGGAGAACGACGCGAAATACCAGAGTATATATAACCAATGCAGAGCTTTGACAGTTTAGAAGACACAGTGCTCACAAAATTTCTTTCAAAATCAATTTTGTTTCCAGATTTTTACTTTCTTGAATAGGTATGGAGTAATAGGCATAGTACAGAGAAAATGAAAGAGCTATGAAATGCTGTGGAAAATAGATTTCAAGATTTTAATGGAAAACACTTTTGGGGACCCCAAAACATAGTTTTGTACTTTTTTGCGAACTGTTTACACAGTATAAAGTAAAGTAATGTAAGGCCCTGCTAAAGAAAATGTGGATAAATCTTGTTCCTCCTATTAGCAGTAAATTACTTCCTCTAACACATTGTGTAGCCTGAATCCATGTTTTGTGGGTCCCTGCTCTTGAAAAATCGACTGATGGTAAACGTCTGTCAATGCTCTGAGTGAACTCAAGGCTGTGCTAGTTTGAAATAGATATTTTGATTTTCGGGGGTAAGAATGCCTAAAAAAGACTCAACATTTTAAAATTTATTTCAAAAATGGCTCCAGATTTTTGGATTAAACATTGTCCTTGAAGAGCATGAAGAACTCTTAAATGGCATGGGTCTCATTTTCATTGAAATCCCAGTTTTTAAAAATTGCAAAAGTTCAAAATTTGTTCGTCTCCTTATAACTATAACAAAGATTACAAATGTTTTCCTTAATAAAATCTGTTAATCAAAAACAGACCTTAAAATAAGGTCACGTTCAATTTTTCCAAAATATGAGTAGTTTTCGCGTAATTTTGCGTGAAACAGGCATTTTCTATTTCTTCACTGGTTATATTGTATTTAAATTTAATGTTGATATATTCATAATTTTACTTAAATCGGTTCATACAGATGCGTAGAAAGACAAGAAAGATACGTTTTACAAATCCAACAAGAGATGTAAAAAATGTTTAAACATTAAAATTTCAAAAATCACATACAGACATTTCCAATTTATTTATCTCAATGTTTTTTGTAATTAGAATTGCTTCAAATGGCTTTCAACAAAGTTTTTGGATTTTTCAATACTTTTCTGCAGCAAAACAGAATTGGGACAAATAATAATACCCGACCAAGGCTCGAACAAACTTCCTGAGTTGAATCTGTAGCTGCCAGTGGCGTGCAGTAATAATATTAGTGGGGGAAGCCCTTTTGAAATCCAATGTATAAAAAACGTAAACAGTTAAAGATTATATGAATTTTCACAAAATGTTAATATTAACCCGGGCGTCTTGCATACGAACATAACTGATCGCCCGGGAGTAAACAGACCTCAGGGAAAATTTCGTTGCCTAAATGCCGTCTAACATTATAAACAAATATAAATCGGTATTAATGTGACTTACAACTTAACCTTATTTATTGAGTACTTATTTAAAATTATTAACAAATTTATAAAATCCATCAATGCATTAAAGCATATTTTTTTCTTTCATAAAATGAAAAATAAGTGCGTAAACTTTAATACACCGTGAATGTTAATTTGAAAATGCATCTATAGAGTTAAGTAATAATGTTTTCACGATCTATACAATGGATGTGATGTCCGTTCTACTGTTTCTTACACTTTTCACATTCTCTGGATGCTCTGCGGTTTAAATTCCTCGGACAAATTTCACGTCCTGTTAGTTCTCTTTTTTGCATCTTGTGTTTCTTTTTTTGCTCAGAATGCAAATATTGTATATTTTTTGGTATCAACTCTCGCAACAATCCTGGTAGAATTTATCTTATAATAGACCAAGGGTGAATATGATCCAAACTTCTGTCTGCAATTCTTGTGTGTAAAATGTTCATGTGTGGTGATTCCTCGTGGTGATTGTGTGATGATTCATCGCAATATCAGTAATGTTTTATTCTTCTGAAAGTTGATCGTGCATACTTCGAATGTATCACCGGAAACGGAGATTATCGCAAGGGATCCGTGGGCGTTGCGCCGTGCCTATCGGCTCTGTTTGTCAACGCGGGTTGACCCCACTTTCCTTGATAAATGCCATGACTACTGAGCGGAATGACTTCGCCAATGCATTCTCTTCCCGCATGGGAGAACTGCAGAACGGTACGTAAAGAATTAGTTTGTTTAGAATACTTTCTTGAACTTAATATAAACATTCTCGATATTATTAGGTGCTTTATACTTTCATTGTATTATAATGTAGTTAGCACGTTTATCAAACGCTCTCAAAAAGCCAAAATAATAAATTCTTTCGAACTTGAAATAGCTACCAGTCGATCACAACGGAACGGATTAGAATACTCATTCTGGCGCACTCACGGATCGACCCGACTTTTCACGAGGCATGACGAAGTGGAGCGCCTGCACCTTCCAAGAACGAAGCTTCGCTAACGTCACAAGACGAATCTACACACCGCGGTGTGTAGATGCACCGGTGCGCCGGTATCAGGTGCACCGTTTTGAAAACATCGATTGTTACGATTCAACCACTAGTACTTAGCTCAGAATCTAAGTTGAGTAAACAGTTTTACTCTGGCCATAAGCAACGAATATTTTCAAAATAGAAAGTATTTTTCTATGCTTTGCTGAGGGGAATGACTCATCCCCTTCATTCCATGGAATGCACGCCACTGGTACCTGCTAATTAACTACTTTGGCCATCCAGGTAGGACATGGAATTTACACTTCTATAATAATAATAATAATAATAATAATAATAATAATAATAATAAGGGCATGGTTTCAGTTCTAGCATTTTGCAGCTAAAAAAATTGAGAATATGTGAAAAAATGTCCTTTGGGCGGCAAAAGATGGCAGCCGGGACAAGACAAAAGCATAACCCAAAAGCTAGTCGAGACTAAAGAGTTTAGAAAACTAACAAGTGCGAGAAAGTCTGTGCCATTCTACAGCACCACCAGTTTTTTTTATTTAACGTATGCTGTTACATACGAGGAGAAACTTTAATGAAACCCTCTCGTGTGGGTTTTGAGAAAATAATATTTCTAGAAATTACTAATTAAGCGAAACCAGCTCGTTTTTAGGGGCTTTTTAAAGGGCTGAATTTTTACAACTGACTTTCTTTACAGCAAAAATCGCTAACTCAAATTTTGTAGTTTTGAAATGTTGACTTTTTTTGTCATTTTCGAAAATACGAAGGAATAGCCGAAAATGGAACTAGCACCACATATTTTTATCGTTCCTTATTACATGTGAGGAGAAAATTAAAGAAAAGAAAATTTAAAGAAAACATTTGGAGCAGTTTTTTAGGACAACAATTGCCTATATTTCGTGCAAATTACACGGAGACTATTCATATTTTCGAAATTGAACCTGAACTTATTTAAAGATCCGTCTTCATGGAACAGATTTCATTAAGGAACAAATCTCTATCTTCAACATTATAGTCGTAGGAAGATGCCCAAAAAATGCACTTTTTCAATTTTCAAAAAATCTCTGATTTAACAAACATGAGACCACGATCGTTCTCTTAACCGTTCTTAACGCTACCCACAAAGTTTGCTCAAAAATTTGGTGCCGTTTTTGAGAAAATTTTGAAAATGTTTTTTAGTCTTCATGTGAAGTACCCTCAAAAATCAAAATATCCTTTTGAAAATCCTAAAGCCACGAGCTCATTCAGATCGATCGAGGAATTCCAATTTTGAAGAAAATCGGTTGAACAGTGTAGGCGCTAGTATTGACCATGGATGGACAGATGGACATTTTGCCGTCAATCAATTTTTCGGTATCAAGAACCAACAAAAGGATTTTTGTTACACCATGTGTTAGACTATTTTTTTTCCAAATTTAGCTACAGGATTTATTCACTTTTTCGTTACCAGAGCTCGGGATTAAGAGTTTTTCTGGCGAAAATTCGCCGTTTTCCGGCGTACGATTACGGAACGTTCTACGTTTTCTTACGAAGAATTTCTAAAGACGAGAAAGTGAAAAAAAGCTCCAATATTTTACTTTCTCGCCTTACGAATACTTCGTAAGAAGAGAAAGTTATGTAATCGTGCGCCGGAAAACGGGGAATTTTCGCCAGAAAAAACTCTTATAACAGGGATCTGGTAACGAAAAAGTGGATAAAACCTGTTGCTGAATTTAGAAAAAAACTATCTCGTGGTGTAGTCAAAATCCATGATTTGTTGCTTCTTGATACTGCAAAATCGATTGACGGCAACGTCCGTCTGTCCGTCTGTGGTCAACACTAGCGCCTAAACCGTTCGGCAGATTTTCTTCAAAATTGATATTCCCTGATCGTTTTTACTCGTCTCAAGGCCTCTGGAATTTGAAACCGATATTTTAGTATTGAGGGTACTTTACATGAAGCCCATTTTGAGATTTTCAAAGTTAAAAGAATATGGCTCCAAATTTTTTGATTATATTTTGTTGATGAATAGCGCGAAGAACGTTGAAGGGAATAACGTAGGTATCATTTTCGTTGATAGGCCCAATTTTTTCGAAAATTGTAAAAAACTGTTTAAAAACTGCAAAATTGAAGATGGAGATTTTTGCCTCAAAGTCGGTTGTATAACATTAGCACTTCAAATAAGGTCATGTACCATTATTTGGAAAAACGAGTAGTTTTTGCGTAAATTGCGATTTAAATTTACAAAAAAAAATTCTCAAAAACCGCTTCAAATATTTTCCTTAAATTTTCTGTACGTGTGTAATAAGGGATGGTAAATATATAAATAAGCTAGTGGTGCTATAGAATGGCACATACTTTCTCGCAGTAGTTATTTTTCAAATGCCGATCATCGGATAAATTATTTGGAGTAAGCCATTCACCGCTACCTTTCTTGGTCATGTTTGAAAGACATGTTTTTCCCATGTTGACAATTAGCGGATTCCTAATGAAAGAACTGATACAATTACGTTTTGACTAAAATATAAGTAGTTAGTCCACATGTCAGTTCCGTGGCGCGGCTGGTTGAAGCGCCTTTTGGTTGAGATCTTCAGTAAGGGAGATGCCGAGTTCGATCCCCAGATGGGGATTTCAATTTGATGAATGTGATGTTGCAGGAAAAAACATTGAAGAGTGTAGACACTTTATTGAAAATTCTAACTTTCGTAGCATCTAACTGCCTCCAAGCATTTTCAAATTACGTTCACGAAGCGTGGAAAATTCGAAGCGGGCGACTGTATATGACGCCAAATTCAACAAAAAAAATTAAAAAAACTTTTTTGTAAAATTTGGAGTCATATACAGTCGTCCGCTTCGAATTTTCCACGCTTCGTGAACGTAATTTGAAAATGCTTGGAGGCAGTTAGATGCAACGAAAGTTAGAATTTGTATAGTATTCCTTTCTTTTTTGGTTAGTTTCTTACATTTGGGCTTTTGTCATACGTTTACAAATTAACCTTATAGAAAAGATTTAAAGCCTATTTGAGAATCCATATTTTTGGTCTGAGTTGCGACGAATGTATTTGTATTCTCAATGTATTTTCTTTCAAGCAATCCGCAAACGTTAACCCTCCAAGGACGAGTGTGAAATATACGCCACAGCAAACAAGTTATGACAGAAAACAATTCCTGTCATTGTAGGTCAATATTTCTGTACGTGCCAATGTGTTCTTGTGATGCAGAGTGCAGAGTGATCTAGCATATTTTTCAAGAAGTTTGTTTCTATTTTATTCTCAATATTCGGTCACTCGCGCGTCCATTCGGAGCACGATACTTCTACGCAGCCAGTCATGGAAACTGATGGAAACGAAGATATTAAGTACGAACCGGTTGGACATTCTACCCACCTGAAAGGACATATGAAACTAGGTTGTTACTTCTTGAAAAATAGGCCATCACGAGTATAGTGTATCTGTGGTGATTTAAAAATCATCACCATTGTCAAGGAAACATCTGGCTGGGAACACGAAGAAATGCTGTTTTATCTGCGAGTGGGACAACAGAGATAACTAGTGGTGCTACAGAATGGCCCAGACTTTCCCGTATTAGTTTTCTATTTCCTTGGGTCTTCGCTAGCTATTTGGAATTGCCACATACTCTTTCTTGCCAGCTGCCATCTATCACCTCATACATTAGTAGTACAAGTACATTTTTTTGTCATTTTCTTAATTGTTGGGTTTCCTATTGGTAGAACGGAAATATTAATTTTAGAATATTAAAGAACACAAAAACCTAGTCCTAAATGGCAATTTTCTTTTAAAAATTATGTGCCGTTTTAAAGAAAATTGCGTTTTAGCGCTACTAAAAATGCGAAATTTGAAGCTCATTTTCACAGAAATTTTTTGAGTGTTCAAAATACTTTATTTGAAGTTATTTTAAGCACATATACTAACAAATATAATAATCTTTACACATTTCTGGTAATGTGCATATTAAAGATGTGAGAGATCTTTAAAAAAATTACATTTATGTAATTTAAAAAAAAAAACAAAAAAATAATTCAAATTAAACTTTACGTCATATTAAAGAGTGTAATTAGCACTATCTGTTCCAAAAGTTTGAAGAAAAAAATTGCAGCCATATATGAGGAAATGGTGTTTGAGCGTTTCTGAAAATGTGTAATTTTGAGCTAGTTTTCACAGAAAACGGTTGTGTTTTCGAGAAACTTTACTTGACATTATTTAAAGCACATGTACTCGTAAATATAATGTGAAAAAATCATCGCTAATGTAAATATTAACGACGTGAGAAACAAGTAAAAAAATTACATTTTTCCGATTTTTGAAAAAACAAAAGAATATAGCAATATGGCATTTCGTCATCTCATAAATACATTAGGCACTATCCCTACCAAAAGTTTAAAGAAAAAAATTTGGAGCCGTTATCGAGAAAATCTAGTTTTTATATTTTTTTAAATTGCACATATTGTACGCAATATTGCGCGAAAACTACTAAAATTTTCAAAAAAATACACATGACCTTAATGAAAGAACTCACTTTTGACAACAAATTTTATTTGAAAGAAAAATCTCTATCTTCAATTTTGTAGTTCCAGAATGACGCCGAAAATATTTTAAACTTTTGCAACTTTCGAAAATTCAGAGTTATCCTCAACAATCGGACCTATGCCACCTTAATAAGTGTATTTTACTCTATGCTTACAAGAAATTTAAAGAAAAAATTTGAAGCCGTTTTTGAGAAAATTTTGAAAACGTCCGTGGGGTTTCATGTAAAGTACCCCCAAATTTTACAGAATATTTTTCAAAATCTCAAAGCTTCGATTAGAACCAGATCGACCGGGGAATATCAATTTTGGAAGAAATCGTAGGTGCTAGCAGTGTTGACGGACGGACGGACGGACGGTTTTCCTTTGAATTGGTTGTTCGGTATCAAGGAACCACAAAAGAGTCTTTCTGGCTACACCATGTGTTAGGAGATTTTTTTCTTAATTTGGCAACTGGTTTTATCCAATTTTTCGTTATCAGCGCCCGGCAACGATTTTTTTCTGGCGAAAATTCGCCATTGTTTTCGCGCAGCATTACATAACTTTCTTTATACTACGTATATTACTCGGTGTATACGTACGTATACGGAAAAGTAAAAAGCACAAGAACATAAAGAAAATTTGGCCTATCAAAACTAGAATGAATAGGAAATAAAAATATCCTTCGAGTGCCATTGAATGATCCTGACAACATAATCATACCAGAGCATTACATCAAGCTGGGACTCTTGAAAAATTTCGTGAATACACAATGACTTGGGCACTTTCCGGTACCTGTGCAACAATTTTTCCAGAATTGAGTTATGCGAAAGTGACAGAAAGTGTGTTCACAGGTCCGCAATTAAGGAAGGTATAGCTGACAGTCACTTCCAAGACTTACTGAAAAAATGAGTATGCATGGCATTCAAATCAATTGAGGCTCATTTCCTTGGAAATCATACATTTGCTATGTAAATGTTGTGAAGAAGTGCACCAGTGCTTACACACAGCTGGGTGTTTACATATTCCTCAAAAATCATCTCCTCGACTCACATCATGGCTTTTCCGAAACCCTAGCTTCACACAGTGACGAACATATTTTTCGCCAGGAAATCTCGGTGACGGAGTCACGGTATCAGGGTCAATGAAGTTCAGCAATGTTGGCTGACTACTGCTGGACACTTGAGCGTGACATGCCAAATGCACAGCAAAAACGCGAATATACAGCCAAGAAATTGAAACCAAAATCTTAGATTAAGTATTTTCAGTGTGTATGGATTTTATGTGTGTATTGCATCTTGAACTTTATATTAATACACAATACTAGGAAAACCCGGTAGACATTGTTCTGCCCTTCATCTCCCTATTTCCCCTTCCATCACCCTTCTCACTGTGTCTCCTGTCCCTGTCTATCTGTCTCTGCCCAGCAGGGTGCTGCTCTGCCGCTCTCTGGCCCTCTCATTCACATTTAATTATAGATTCTGCACGTCTCTGGGCAGGTGAGGTAATGCGCCGGACCAGCAAAAATGTAAAAGAATGTTCAAGAGCACATCCTGTAGATTACGGTGTGAGAAACGTTTCTGGCCTAAAAATTTTAGTTTTTAAGGCCCTAGAACGCATCGTTTAGGAGTTATTTAACGATGCAGATTCAAAATCTTGCCGACCGTGTTGCGGGTTGCATGTGACGTAAATATTTAGTTTTGTTCTACAGCTCCATGTAGTGGAGTTACGACAGAATTAACAGCACATAAACCTTCTGAGTGAAGAAGAAAAAGAAAAGAAGAAAAAAACAACAACGTAGAAGTGCCAACTTTAATGGAGATCGGTCGCACGGTCGCTGAGTCTATCTCCCGCTCTCCCCCCTCCCAGATTAAATGCAAAACTACGTGAAAACTGCTTCAATTTTTGAAAAATTGTTCAAGATCTTATTCATACTAGATATACCTTTGAAGAACAGATTTCAATACGGAAAAAATCACCACTACTTTAATATTGTAGGAATATGCTGAAAAAAACTTTGAATTTTTGGTATTTTCAAAAATTCAGGAAGTTTAACAAAAATGAAGTTTGCACCATTTTTTAAGTATCCTTTGCTCTAAGAAAAAGATTTGATCCAAAAATACAGAGTCATCTTTGAGAAAATTTAGAAAATATTGTTAAGACTGCTTGTTAAGAAATCCCAAAAATTAAAATGTTTTAAATTCAAAGACCTCAAGTTCAACAAAATCGATCACTGAATACTTGAATACTTTCTGGAGAAAATAGTCAGAACGGTTTAGGTGATGATGTTGACAACAGAAAGATGGGCAGATAGGCAGATGGACACAGACTCACTGATAGACAGACAGATTGGTTGAGAGAGGCAGACACAATCAGGCAGACTGATTTTTTTTGGAACCAAGGACCCCAAAATGTGGATTCTGATTTCACAACTTGTTAGAGAAAGTAATTTAATACATATAGGAAGAAGATTTATCCACACTATTGATATTAGGACCCCTCAAAATGAGTTTTGCTGATAAAAAATTGCCACTTTCCATTGCAGTATTTCAATACTAGCCCTTTACTGCATAAATACATAGTAAGTTAGGAAGTGAAATAGAATAAAATAAACATGGTCTCAGATGTAATGTCAAAACTTGCCCTGAAATGTGTCTGACTGCCAGTATATGAATATTCTTCTCTATTTTCAGTATAGAAAATTCTTACATATTTTCAACAAATGTTTTGTGGACAGGCTTACAGGCTTCATACATTGGGCAGGCTTAAAAAAATTATTAAATTTGTTTTTTACAATTTCTCTTTATTCCCTGATAGCATACAATGTAGTTCTCATGGAAGTGCACTGGCCTTGCTTCAATTGCAAAGAATTCTTCCTTCCCTCCATAAAACACAAACAAAACAATTCATTTGGTTTAACATTTGATTCATTTGTTTTCTGGTTTGAGATTTTTTAAGTTTTGTGTAGCATTCATACAAATCATCAAATACAGAAGAATGCAAACATCCATATTCACTGAGATATGAACCAGCAACTTTTTGAGACAAGGTAGTTACAATGTTCTTTATAACGTTTTTAAATGTTTAATAGAACTGTCTCTATTAATTACTGTTTATCTAGATATAAAACAGGATGTTGGTATGTATATAAGAGCAAAACTCCAACACCATTTCTCCATGAAAGTTGGCACTTCTACGTGTTTTTTCACTGAGAAGGTTTATGTGTTGTTAATTCTGTTGTAACTCTACTACATGGTGCTACATATTCACTACATATTTATGTCAAATGCAACCTGCAACACACTCAGCAGCATTTTGAATCTATATCATTAAATAACTCCTAAACAAGGCATTCTAGGGCCGTAAAAACTAAAATTTTGAGGCCAAAGGCCTTTCTCACATTGTAATCTACAGAATGCACTCTTCTTGAACATTCTATTACAGTTTTGCTGGTACTGGCACTTCCCGATACTACCTCACCTGCTCAGAGACGTGCAGAATCTCCAAGTACATGTGAATGAGAGGGACAGAGAGCAGCAGAGACAGAGACACACAAAGACAGACAGGGACAGGGTAACGGAGAGACAGAAACGGTGATGGGAGGGGAAAAAGGGAGAGGAATAACATCTGCTGGATTTTCCTAGTTTACATGTATATATATATATATATATATATATATATATATATATATATATATTATAATAATATATATATATCAAACAATTTTAGGAAGACAAATCATATAATTTAAACATTTACATATCTCTCTTTGAACAACATTTCGGAGCTCTTTGTGCTAGAGATCATCGGGTACAATAAATCATTGTTCTTTGAAATAACGATTTATTGTACCTGATGATGGAGCCACAAAGAGCTCTGAAACATTATTCAAAGAGAGATATGCAAATGTTTAAATTATATGATTTGTCTGTCTAAAATTGTTTGAGGTATATATGTGAATATACAATGTTCTTGCCTTAGTGACCTTATTTAATGAGTTTAATTCAGCAAATTGCTCAGCTTTATTATTTTGAATAAGCACCATCATAATGTATTTGGTAACTTTTTCTTGGACTTGCTCAATTTATCTAAATCATACTACTTTGCAGATTTCCTTTCAGTCAAAACAATTTAGAACAAGATTTAACATGATGACTGAGGATTCCTTTGTGAGTAACTAAGTTACCATTTGATGATAGCACTTTCTTATACATATGATTGGCAAACTTTACTTGGATATTTAAAAGAAATTAGAAAAAAGAATTAGAGATTGAAAAAAATAATCAAACTTACCCTTCTTTTAAATGTGTTTATATAATGCCCATGCATAAGCAGGATATCCACAAGCATACAGTGAAGACTCAAGAAAGCAAGAGTTCAAGTAAACAACAGTAAGCAACAGTTCAAAAAACACTGTCAAACTCTCCGTTGTCTTATTCCAAAACATCACAAACATTTATAACTGTTTCAACAACTAAAAATCACTTAACTCGATAAAATAAACAATAATTTAAATTGTTTAAAGAATTGTGGCAAGGGTGGTAACAATCAGGATAAAAAAAAAAAGGAATTTTTTCTTCATTCTAAAGAATGTAAATAATGTGCCAATCAGAAAAAAGCCATAAATTGTCTAAAGTAGGCCTACCTTGATCAATTGCAGTCTCTTCACACCATCTGTACCAAGGCAAGTTAATTTCTTAGGAGCATTTATTCCTCCAACCAAACTATAAGATGGCTCGTATTTAACAATTCCTATGAAGACAAATATGTTTTAAGCAACAAGTGAAGTTATGCATTTAAACAATTTTATT
This sequence comes from Acheta domesticus, assembly GCA_031308135.1. Classification (NCBI taxonomy): domain Eukaryota; kingdom Metazoa; phylum Arthropoda; class Insecta; order Orthoptera; family Gryllidae; genus Acheta; species Acheta domesticus. The sequence continues at coordinate 85,197,352 of JAHLJT010004567.1, forward strand.
TGCACGTACCCAATTTCTACTTGCCTATTATACTTGTATATTTGCAACTCTTTTCTACTGGAATAGTTAATGTGGGCACAAGAACTGCATCCACCTTTTTTAATTTCAACAATGCTTCTTTCTCTGGGATGACACGATCTATAAAATAAACAAAAATTTATAAACATTTTTTTATTTATAACGAAAAGCAAATTTTAATTCACTGAATTGGGTAGAATGACCAGGTGGACCTCTTTTTATTATCATTAATATTTTATTTATTTATATTGTTTATTTGTTTTATTTACTGAATTATAGTGGCAGTAAGAAGCTGTTATACACATATCTCATAACGCTGTAATATAGTTAATATATTTCTGTCTATATTCATTTTAACATAATGCTCATTAATCACGTCTCATATCTCATTGGTTATCACATTTTTTGTTGTATCACTGATTATTTGCAAACTTCAGTTTGTCTTTGAACACATTCAAGATAGTTTTATTGATAACGTGTGTTGGTAGTTTGTTCCAAGTGTTGATGACCCGATTGACAATGAAGTGTGATACAATTCTGTTGTTTCTTTCCTTAATCTAGTACAGGTCTAACATATTTATTATTTTATTTATATTTCAGTTTGTTGTAAATACATATTTTCAACATAACATTTACAGAAAATACTGCAGGAGGCAATGCCTGTGCACGGGACCTGAAGAAACTTTTATTACAAAAACTTTTCACTAAATAGTTGCATAAACTTTTTCATACTTAACATAAAATGAAACAGAAAAAGAGACTATGCCCCCCCCCCCCAGTGGAGGAAGTAAGTTGGGGGGGGGGGACCAAACTATTGTAGAAAAACAAAAAGAGATGGGAAGCTTTTGTGAATAAGAGAAAAATGAATTTAAAATATTTCTGTCCAAATGAATAAAGAAAGCTCTCAGTATTTTGTCATTTTTAACTTTTTACTGTAGTAGTTTCTAAGATGTCAGTTAACGCATTAAATGCTTTAATTCCAACTACAGTATGTCTTCTCAGGCCCAAGTCTTTGTTATCTCTTGTTGGTTGTATATTAGGTAATCTTTTAATTTTACTCATACTTAAATATTGATCTTGAAGCATGCATAATTATATAATACATATTTTTCAATAAAGTAATGCTTTATATCTATTATATTGGTTTCTTTATATAAAGATTCTGTAGAATACGATATATGTTTTTTATAAATAATTTTAATAATCCTTTTTTGAACGTTAATTAATGGTACTAGTATAGATTCATATACTCCACCCCAAGCTACTATACTGTAAGTTACAGTTGACCAAAATAAAGCATTAGCAGTTGTTTAGTTTTGAGAATAGATCTGAGTTTGCCAAAACATATATAAAATATCTACTTTTTTGCATTATTTGTGACACATAATGTTTCCATTTCAAGTTATGGTCAATATAAACTCCCAAATATTTAGTAACTTCAGCTCTCATTATAGTTGGACAATTACAGCCTAAGTTAACAGTTATACTCGTGTCATCAGCATAAGAAATTAAATCAACCTTTGGCAATGTTTTAAAAATGTAATTTATATATAATATAAATAAAAGTGGTCTCAAAACCGTACCTTGAGGCACCCCACATTTCACTGTCAAATTCTCACTATGTTCTCCATTTATTTTTATACATTGTGTTGTGTTTGTTAAATAGCTTTTGATGTATTTGCAGACAACCCCCCTGAATCCACAATTTGTCATTCTTTTAAATAAGATCTCATGGTTTATGGTGTCAAATGCTTCTGTCAAGTCTAAAAATATTGATATACACAGGATATTATTATCTATTAATTTACTCATTTCATCATTTACATAGACAATAGCATCTTAAGTACTTTTTCCTTCTTGAAACCAAACTGGTAAATATTAATAACATAATGTTTATTAATAAAACTTTGGAATCTGATTTTCAGAATTTTCTTGAAATTTTTTGCAAAATTAGAGATCAATAAATTTGGTTTGTAATTCGTAGCCTTATCTTCATCACCACCTTTGAATACAGATATCACTTCTGCTTTCTTAAAAATGATTAGGAAAAATACTAGTGTCCATGATTAAGTTAAAAATATAGGTTAAAGCTTTAGCTATACAGAGTCTTCAGTTTATCTCGCAACCCATGATTACTAGCGCCTGTTCTTGTTTTGGCCATTTGGCAACCGCGTGTCTCTGCCTTCTTTCAATACTGCCGTGGCTGACTCGTCGGGACAGCAGAGAAGGAAGTGAGCTGCGCGTCATAATCTGCAGCAACTTTCCTCCTTCTGTGTTTTTCCCGTTCAAGGGATTCGACGGGCAGGTACGTGGCTCACAAGCTGGAATCTTTTCGGCTGCGCAGGGTGGGTGGGTTGGGGTGGATGGAGGCATGAGCCAGCAAACAAAACGTCTCTTCAGGCGAGTCTGAGTGCTTAAGAATGGCACGTCTGTATGCTTCAGTTTGCTTAAGAAACAAAACTGTAACACTGAAGATGGGGAGGGAAGTTATGACTGATTTTTCAATTTATTAACAGCAAAGTAACAATAATTATTATTTAATGAACGCCGGCTCGAAGAGAAATCACAAAGATATCAATTAAACAAATTGGAACATCATAATAAAATTAATAAAAATATTAATAAAGTAAATCTCTTGAATTTTCTAATAATTTCTCCTCCTTTAAAACATGTACTGCGACTTCACTTCCTATCCACAATGTTCCCCGTGTCTCTGAAGCGCTGGATTAATCTACAAATTGTTGATTTGTTGAGAACTGGCATTTCCAAAAAATTTTCTTGAAACATTTCCTGACTCTTTTAAGAAAGATTTAGTGCCAAAGTAAACTTCCACCAAAAATACACGTTGAACCTTCGTCAACATTTTCAAAGCAATTCTTCTTTCCTAAACATGAGTTCCCACGATAATGAATGAAACGTGAACGAATGACTGCTCAAGGACAGAACAAGTGCTTGCTCTTTCTTCCAACTAAAATACCACTCTACTCCTACCCCAAAATCTGCGACAAGGGGTGGGTCATTAAAAGTGAAAGAAAAGCCAAAGGTATTTCACGCATTGCCAATTTGCAAAACAAGTGGTTTTGTTCTCAGATATGGGTTGCGAGTTAGACTAAAGACCTGGTGTATTATGTTATACATTTAATTACACTTACGGGAATATCATCTATTCCAGCAGATTTCTTAGTAATTAAGTTGTCTATTATCTTTTCAATTTCATTTTCATGAGTAAGTGTTAAGAACAAAGAGTCAATAATTTCATCATTATATAATGAAATTATATGAAAATATCCAGGATCATTGGAGGAACCAGTCTCAATTTTCTCAGCCCTATTTCTACAAAGAAATTATTTAAATAATTTGCAATTTCAAGTTTATCTGTGATATACTTTTGGTTTTGTTCAGCAAATATTTTTGCAATAGGTTTTTTATCTGTTCTATTTTTCCCTATTTTATCATTTATGAAATCCCATAGAGTTTTAACATTCCCACTAAATGTCAAAGGCAGTTCATTATAATATTTTCCTTTACCTAATTTTAAAACACGTCCAAGCTTATTATTGAATGCTATTTGTTTATCTCTAATTGCACTATTTAGTTGTTTGGCTTTCATTTTCTAAATAAGTAATTTTTAATTTTAAATGACTTGATCAAGTTATCTTTCATAGGTTTATTTCTATTTTTCTTTTTAGGGATTTTCTTAGATTTATTTATTGCATCTTTTATCTCAAAAATAAACTTATCGAAGATAGATTCCATATCTGTGCTTCATAAATAAAATTCCAATTCACTTTACTTATTATGTTAAGTAGTTTTTTATAGTCAATTAATTTGTTTATATTGTTTTTTACATTATTAGACTTTTTTATTATATTTACTGATTTGATATTAATTAATGTCGGTAATGATCAGTCAGATCAAATATACACACAGCAGATTTAACAATACCAAAATTATCAATCTTACCAAATAATTTATGAAGAATTTTCAGTTACATGAGTAGGTGTGTTTATTTAAGATTTAAAACCAAATTCTAACACATTGTTTAAATTTTCCCCAGTTCTAATATTAACTTTAATTACATCTATGTTTATATCTCCCAATATGAAATGATTTTTAAGGTCTTGTTTTTCATGTAAGTAGATACATAGATGATTAATAAAAGTTTGTACATTGATCTCATGTGATCTGTATATAGTAGTAAAGAAAATCCTTTCCTTGTCAGTTATTATTTCTGTACAGATAGTTTTGATATGCCAAATATTTATTTCAGAATTTTTAATTTTTAATTAATCAAACTATTACTTATGTATATTATATGTATGTATGTATGTATATTACTTTTAATATACATACAGGTTCCATAATTTTTATTAATTTCACTACGCTAAACAAAGTATAGTTATCAATTTCATACAAACAAGGTAGATCTATTTTATAGGTTTTCATACAAAATATAATATCTGGTTTTGCATTCAATGCCTTTATAGTTAACTTTAAATTATCACAATTTTTGTTTAGATTTCTTACGTTTATGTGTAAAACTTTTAAGCTCATACTGTTAAATTATTATTCAGATCACATATACCTTCCAAAATGTTTGTATCCACGATGTCAAGATTGTTTTTCTAACAAGTCCATATTGCATTAGACTTCAATGCAAGCTCAACACACATTTGCAATACACACACTTCTAAAATATTTATATTTCTCATTTATCTCCTTCATAGACATAATGGTTTGTTTTATACCTTGTATTCTACTTTCCATTGGATTCAATGCACTTTTACATATTTTCTTTTCCCAATTTTCACAATTGTTTGAGTCATATAGTCCCGCGCAGTAACAACGTTTTTTATTTCTACAATTTTTCACATTATGCCGTAGATATGACATTGAAAGCAGCAATTTATATTGAAGTCTTCATTGACTTTACATCTCTGTCATTCAATGCATACCGATTTATCCTCAATTACTCTATGAAATAGAAAAGGTTCTAATTCAACAAATATTGTCTTAGCAGGAATGTTCCTCACATGAAGCACTTTTAACCTGTCTGAGTCATAGTCTTCAAAATTCTGTCACATCAAGGCTTGTTCAGCACTTTGTATATTGAAGTCATTTTCGACTCCAACTATATTCACTCTGGGTTTGACTAATATCCTTTATTCAACAGTAATTTTTTCTCCAAGGAAATGTTCCATTTCTAATTTCATTAATTCATTTTGATCCATGTCTTTACATTTAACAATTACCATTCCATCTTTTTTTCCTTCAAAGAGTTTATTTTAATCTTTTTGGCACTGATATCTAAACCTTTTCTCAGTTTAGTTGCAATCATTCCTTTTCCTGCTGAATCCTCTGACTTGATTATCAAGGTTGGAACTCGATCATCTTTTTAACATTCACCTTTTTGCATAGCAACATCTGCGTAACTGACATAATTTTCCTTGTCGATTTCGAGACATGCAATCTTTTACTCTAATAGGACATTTCTTTTTTTCATTTCATCTAATAAATCTTTAAGCTTCTTAACTTAATTTCCCAAACTATCAACTTTAACTTCTTCTATCGTTTCACAGGATTTAAACCTGGTGTTATCAATAAATGTCACTTTCCTTCTTCTCCCCAAACATGATGTGCGATATGCAGCTCCACAATTTATACATGTCAATGTTTTACATTCCTTGCTATTACAGCATTCATAAACTGGTGCATCACTCATTTCCAATAAAAGAAAGAAAATAAAAATTTATCAGAAAATGATCAATAAAAAGCAAATAAAACCTCATAATCCTTGAACCTGTTTGATACAGAGGTTATGTTATGATCAAAAGATATGTGCACTAACAAAAGCGATTTATACTAAAAGAAGATGATCCCAAGAATGAAAACCCACTGATGATCTGTCAGTGGGTTTGCAAGTACATGGGTCACTTTCAAGCAATTCCATCCTGCAGTTATTCCTTTGCCCAGATCACATGTGTATAAGATGAACAGCATTGGTCCTAAGGCAGATCCTTGAGACCGATGTAACCTTGATCCGCTTGTAACAGTTTGAGAGTGGAAAGTTTTTCTCCGATACGCACATGGAATGTTCTACTGAGAGGGATTCTTGGATCCATGCTAGTACTTTGCCTCTGACTCCCAGCGATTCTAATTTGTGAATTAGTCACTTGTGGGAAATTTTGTCAAATGCTTTCCCACAGTACATGTAAATCACATCTGTGGGTTGGCCTCAGTCCTATGCCTTTGTTAACACATTGAGTGAGCTAATCACATTAGTAATAGTTGATCTTCCAGGGCAAATCAGTGTTGTTCTTTGGGGATCAGATCATTCCTTCATGTGTGGTCTCGGAGTCTCAGAACTATTAATTTTTCCATTACTTTTCCCATGGAGCTAGTCAAGCTAATCAGTCTGTAATTCTCAACCAGTTGCTTATTGCCTTTTTTGAAGATAGGCATAACCTCCGCCATTTTCCATTTTCCATGTAGTTTTATTGTCTAATGACTGTTTAAAAATTTTATTAAGAATTGCAGCAAGTTGGATTGCAGTTTTTAAAATAAATTGTCGGGATTCTATAATTGGCACCAGCTGATGAACTAATATTCATATCAAGAAGGGTTTGAGCTGTTTCAATATTTATCAATTCAATATCATCAATTGCTTTAGTGTATCCGAGTCCAATGTTTGGTAAATGGTCTGCAGGTACTACTTGCTCTTTGTATTCTTCTCTTTTTGTTCATGTATCTGATGTGAGCCTGTTGGAGCTTATTGTATATTCTTTATAAGTACTTCTGTTCCAGTTCTTCTATACTTGTACCATGGTCTGCGCTTAAATCTGATTTGCTACTTAATTTTCTGGTTGATCCATGGTTTGTCAAAGTTTTTCTTCTTATATTTTTGTGAATGATTGGAGAGTAGTTTTTCAGACATATCGCTGAATTCATTGTAGTTTACTTCAACTTCATTTCTTTCATCTTCTCTGTTTTTTGAAGTTGTCAACCCTTGATGTTCGTTAAGAGGTTTTGCTATTGTTGGAAAGTCTGCTCCAAAAATTTTCATTGATAATTTCAGGAGGATCTCTCTCCTTGGTTACAGTTTGTAAAGTTGTGACAATTACCAGATGATCACTCTGTCCAATGTTTGGTCTCAGAATAGGGGACCTTCGTACACTAGTACCAAATCTAGAATTGTGGGAGTTTGACTCCTCCTACGCCTTGTGGATTGATTAATTTTTTGAAGATTAAAGTTGACACAACGTAGAAGAAATTCTCATCCCACTTCAGTTTTGGAGATAACTCCATGTTTAGTCCAGGTAATAGAAGGAAAATTAAAATCCCCCACAATTATAATTGGTTCACATCTTCCGCAGACCTTTTTCAATTTGATCAAAGAGCTTGAAGTCCTTTTGTCTTGGTCTTGTGTTGTGTCAGTTGCTGTTTCCCTTCCCATCGATGATCCTTGGGTTACCCTTGGCATACCTGATGACCAGTTTTGTGTTCGATTTCTGTTTGTTGATAAGTTGTTCCGTAAGGTCTTTTACAGCTTTTTTTCTGCAATGGAGTAAGGCCATTATTGGCTTACTAGCTTTCATCTATTTCTCAGTACATCTTTGGCTTTTAAGGTATTTTTCATTACAACCTTGATAGGCTTGGGGTTGGTGCCGCCTTTGTCTAGTTTATCCAGTCTCGTGTGCATCATACAATCTTCAATATTCTTGTCCAGATTTCTCAGAATAGCTTTCTATGATTATCTTGTCTTCAGCTTGTGGTCTCTTTGCACTGGGACTGTCTGCTTCTCTCACTCTGAAGAAAAATTACGTTTTTCTTGCGCAGATCATGTTCCTCTTTGAGAAGCCCAAAATCAGATGTAGTGGCCGCACTGGCTACCTTCAGATTTTTAACTTCCATTGCGTGATAAGCCAGAAAACCCCGATTTATTTTGAAAAGGAAAAACTGCATCAAGCATTATAGATACAATGTAAATATACGCATATTGTATGCATATAGGATACTTGGAGCCAAAGAATATGCGTCGTTAGGGCAACCGATCAACAAGTTATAGTATTCCATGGTTGATGACAATGTTATTCATTTGTGAAGCATGGCCTGAGGTCATTATGCAGGATGAGACATTGGAAGTTATGGCTCTGTAAAAATATTGATATAATCACTCTCTCGCCAGCCACACACTAGAATAGGTGCTGCAAATGGAACAGAATGAATATTATTTCAGTTGAGATTGGGTAATAGCTTAATGGTAGGGAAGCAGGGACTTATAATTAATTTTGACATCTTTGTATCACATAAATTAAGAAGTCAAAGGTATCATTTTAAATTGAGTAAATTTGTAATTTAAATTAAAATAGAATCCATGTTCGAAGAGGATTTATATTAGAATAGATTCGCAGATGGTGAGTATTTTTCAGTAAGTTAAATTGAAGACAGACAATCGCACATAGGTGTTTCATCCAAAACACAGATAGGGCAAGTCACGCTCACGAATTAACTTAAATAAATTTATTGAATTGTATGAAAGTACCACACTTGTAACTTTTTCTGCTGTTAGATAATGTCATGATAGGTGGGACACCAACTAGGACATCCTATAGAGGCCATCAAGCCCAAATATGTGGAAGTCAGCCAAGAAGTCATCATAGCATGCGAAGATCACAGTAAGCCTATGAACATTACTCAAAACAATACGGGACTTTAAGTATTGTACAAGTAAAGTTTAATTACATCGTTGAGTTCAACAGAAATTTGTTATTGAATCATAATAAATATAAATTCCTTATTACTGAAAAAAGAAAATACTGATGATTTGTAGTAGTTGCCATCAATTAAATAGCAAGTTTCAACCAAAAGAACTTTCAGGAATCGCAATTCTATACACAGTTGCAAGTTCACATACTAAAGGTAAAAGTGGTAACAGGTTATATGTTGAGATCCTTGAGCAAAAATCAAGGTAAAATCGTGATAGTTATAGTTGAATATTGAAAAAGTTAACAAGCATAACAGGGCAAAATAAATTTAAATTATTTATAACATTGTTAAATGCGACTTTAGTCAGGCAATGAAATTAAGTAAGCAAATGAGTGGAAGCAGACAGTTATTTCACAAATTCAGAATTAAGTAAATAATTAAGTAATAAAATATTAGGTATTTCACAATTGTTACATCCTCAACTTTATAGTCTCTCTTTGTAGTGATTCCACTCCATCAGGCCTGTTTTCAAGACTTTTTTGTTTTTCTTTGCAATTCCTGATGGCTAATGTCAGCCTGTTTATAGAATCGGCTAACTGTTGGACATCATTTTTGACACTCTTCAGACCTTCTTTGGTTAGCTTTTCCTAGAGTTTGGCTATTGTTTCCCAAATTCTTGGTTGTTTTTTCTAATTTTTATTTGAAGATTTTAATCAGTTCTTCCGGGGCAGTTCTTTTGGTTCAGATTTGTAACACTCAAATTCATTCAATTCTTATTTTCTTCTCGCCCTATTTCCGCTGTTGGGATGATATGACACAGGACTGTTAATACAGTTTACTACAATTTTTGACAAATTTTTTGCAAGTACTGACAGTTAACTATATCATTACTGTTCTTTATGTTTTTCAAAATCGTAGAGCTTTGACATATTGACAGGGAGTTATTTTGTTTGGAAAAAATTCTATGTTAGGTGCTAGTATTACGCATAGACGATAAATGGATGGATGTTTAAAAAAAAAACACTTTTTTGTACCAGGAGACCCCAAAACGTGTATTTCTGTTGAAATCTCGAAATCAATTTTCCTCATCATTAGGTAACTTTTCTCTTTACCACATAGGCTATATTACTCCTTGTATACCACATCATACAGAAACCTCACTTTTGCTTCGCAAAATAATTCATGATAAAGTTTTCTTAGTCACTTCATTGCCTTAACTCAACACAACTTAATGCAGTGCCGGCATCTTCCTAGTTCCATCGGCCACTCAAATAACTCATTTAAGAAGTTTTTATTTGTTTTATATAAAAAAAATAAAGCCCTGAGTTCTTGATGCACTAGGTCATTTTACCCATCTAATTTGTATATAAAATGAAATAACATTTTGAATGTAATATTCTATACATACCATTTCCTTTACCAGTCTTAGGATCCATATATGCTATACTAATTAAGGCCAAGTAGACTTCATTCATTTTCTGTAACAGTCCTCCTACATTTTTATGTTTGGAGAGATCTTGAACTAGTTTTTGTGCACCAAGTACACGAGGCTGAAAATAATGATCATACTGTTACAAAACTCAACTAGTTTTAAGGGCTCACAGATAATCCTAGTAACCAAATGGGAAGAAATTCAATATAAAGAAAAGTGCAATTCAAGAAGCATAATTTCAAACTTAAAATTTCTATCATGTTTTATTAATAAATTAGTGGTGCTACCAAAGCACATACTTTCTCGTATTGTTCCTAAATGCCTGGCAATATTATACTACGACATAAAACAGCATTTTTTTCCCCTCCGAGACGCGATCCCAAATCCTTTAACTTGCCGATATTCATGCCATTATGCCACATAAACGTGCATGGACTGAACTCGGGCAAAGACATAAACACGTAATGTAATATATATAAATATTTGCGTCTCGGTGCGAAAAAATATTGCTGGTTTATGTAGTAGTATAATATTGCCAGGCTTTTAGGAAAAATGTGAGTAAGTATGTGCTTTGGTAGCACCACTAATTTAATAATAAAACATGATAGAAATTGATATATATATATATATATATATATATATATATATATATATATATATATATATATATATATATATATATATAATAATTCAGGACAAAGTATAAAAGATTGCACTTTTATGCCTCCTCTCTCTTCATATTCAAAACGTCAAATTCAACACGAAGAGCTACCACAGCACATACATTTTAGAATTATTTAAAATGCTCCGCAACAACATACACCTACATAACACAGCAAAAGTGTTTTAACCAGCAAGTTTTTTTTTCTATTCTGACACCTAAACTAAGTTTCTCAGAGTTAACGTGCTGGTACTGATACCACTATGCCACACAAGTGCGTGCTCTGGAAATATCATTTTCTGGCACATGATTACATAAATTTCTCTTCTTACGAAGTATTCTTAAGGCGGGGAAGTAATAATAATAATTTCGGAACTGTTAGGGATATGTAAGTGGATTGCATGGGTTCTGGTTAAATTGTATTTCAATTTAATGTTGAAACACTCATAATTTTACATAAATCGGTTCATACAGATGCACACAAGACAACTATTGATTTGACATGACATACGTTTCAGAAATTGAATAACAGAGTTGAAAAAATCTTTTAAAAGATGCAACTTGGTAAAACACAGACAAGTCCTTTATATTTTGCTGCATTGATTTTATTACTGAGTATAAGTACTTCAAATGATTTTGTTTCTACACTCTTCAATAGGTTTTCTGCAACAACACTTTCATCAAATTAAAATCTGTGTCTCGGATTAGAACCCAGCATCTTCCGAAGTGAAGCACTCAGTTCCAGCATGCCTTAACCATTTTGGCCAGAGTTGTGCACTGAATACTTATATATTAGTCAAAATGTAATTGTATCAGCTCTAGCATTAGGAAACTGGTAATTGTCAACATGCAAAAAACAAAGGTCATTTGGGTGACAAAGAAATGCAGCCATGAAAGGCTTACTCCAAATCCTATATCTGACTAATGAGATTAGAAAAATAACTACTGCGAGAAAGTCTGTGCCATTTTATAGCACCACTAGTTTATTTATTTATTTACCGTCCTTTATTACACATGTGGAGAAAATTTAAAGAAAAAATTTTGAGCGGTTTTTGAGAAAAATATTTTTTGTAAATTTGAAGCGAAAATTACACAAATCGACTTGTTTTTCAGAAAATTCTACATAACATTTTTTAAAGAGCTAATTTTGTACTACAGACTTTGAGGTAAAAATATCAATCTACAATTTTGTAGTTTTAATTTTTTTTTGCAATTTTCAATAAACCAAGTAATTCCCCGAAGTAGGACTAAGACCATATTTTTTATCAACCCTCATCACATAAATGAAGAAAATTTAAAGAACAAATTTTAGTGTAGTTTTTGAAAAAACATTCAAGCACAATTTAAACAAAAACTACACATTTTTTCAAAACATTGTACATGACCTTATTTAAAGTGCTAATTTTGTACAACCGACTTTGTCTAAGGCAAAAATCTTATATCTTCAATTTTGCAGTTTTGAAATTGTTTTTTGCAATTTTCGAAAAATTGGGGATATCAACAAAAATGATACCTACATCATTCCCTTAAACGTCCTTCGCAACAACAAAATATAATCAAAAAAGTCAGAGCTTTTTTTTCTTTGAAAATCCCCGAAGGCTTCATGTAAAGTATCCCTCAAAATTAAAATATCAGTTAGAAATTCCAGGAACCTTGACAGCAGTGAAAACGATTGGAGGATATCAATTTTGAAGAAAATCAGCTGAACAGTTTAAACGCTAGCATTGACCAAAGATGGACAGACAGATGGACGTTTTGTCGTCAATAGATTTTTCAGTATCAAGAAGCAACAAAACATGGATTTTGAATACACCACGAGATAGAGGATTTTTTTCCTAAATTTAACAACGGGGTTTTATCCACTTTTTTGGTACCAGACACCAGCTATAAGATTTTTTTCTGGCGAAAGTTCGCCGTTTTCCGGCACATGATTACAAAACTTTCTTCTCACAAAGTATTCATAAGGGGAGAAAGTAAAAAGAACAAATGTGTCATGAAAACAATACCCGATGATAGTTTAAATACCACTATTTGGGGTTAAACATACTTCAGCTTTTCTTTTCTCACTGGTGCTGCCTTGGGTGTAGTCTTGGTCCTTGTAGGAATTAGCCAGAGCCAAAATAATTGGAAGAGTGTGATGAGGGTGCTCCTCAGCACAACACACTGCAAATACATATATTTTTTTATGACCATTACCCCAAACAAACCATTTACCTTTTTTTTTACTCACGGCATAGTAAATTCAAGTAACAATAACAGAGAAATTAAGAAAAGAAAGAAAGTACTCTATTCAGTATTTCTGGAAATTCAGACAAACTACATTCAATATCAGCTAAAAATCAAAGATCAATTTTCATTCTAATTTTCTACTGTTTGTATGAAATGAATTTATTACTCATTAAGAAATGATGATCAAATCATCTATATTTTGTTAATGACTACATCTACCTTAAATATTCAGCCAATAAATAAATAAATATTAGAGTAAAAAGGTGGATATGAAATAAGTAAAATATTATACACGAGAAAACATGTAAGGCTAACACTGATGATACCAATTTGTTACAGAAGATTATAGTCCTCGATACATAATGTTCAAGTCCAAAGCCCACATCACATAATAAATGCACATACAGAAAAATTAGAGTAAAAAGTTGGAGAATGTCTTCTACTTTAATATAACATTTGTATTATTATACAAATAAATAGCAGCAATATCCTTTCAGAAATTAATATTGTTACTGAATTTTATTAAATGTAATAAAGTAATAGATATGCAGCTTCAGATGTCATTCATTTCTCAGAAACTGAGAACTCAATTTATTTGTATTCATGTGTTTTGAGTTATAGAACAATAAACATATAAGTAACAAACATATAAGTAACAAAACCAATTTGTTTTAAATTTAAATGGGTAAGGCAATTTAGAGTAAAGGCTAAACATACGCATGTTTACAGACTTAAAATTTCAGGAAATTGAAAATGCACAAAACAATTACAAAAACTTACTCAGTAGTTTGTTGAGTTTTATAGTAAAATCATCTTTCACATTGGACATTCGTGGAGTCAACTGTGGTAAAATAGGAACAAACTTGTAGGATGGAACATTACACAGATAGTCATCTAAAACAACTTTGAGAGAAGAATGAAGCATGTTTTCAAGCCATATAGAGGCTACTCGAAATACATCCAAATTGTTCCGATCACCGTAAGCCAAGCATTGCAAATAATACCTATTAAAAGTGAAAAACATTCAACAGATATAAAATTAGTAAATCTGACAATTCAAAATTCACAAATAAATTCTGCTCACTTACTTTACAGCATCCGCAAGATAAGTGTCTTTTTGTTTTCTTGTGTTGTATAATTCTTCATTATCAATCTTGCTTTGCCTTTGCTTTAAAACAATTGTTCTGTCATCATCTTTTGTACGATTTGGTAATTTTTTCAAATCTTCTATATCCTGAACAGCTTTCTCTATCCATTGCTTTTTCACTTCATAAGCACGGGATTTAAAATAATTTGATAGAGTCTGATATTGGCCATCAGCAAAACGTGCCAGAGCAGAATACACATCTAAAACATTATCACTGCTACTGTCCCCAATATCATTCAAGATTTTTAAGGCTGTTAAATAATGTCTATCAATCACTACTTGAGGATTTTCCGACTTTGTTTCTACCATCCAATCACCACTCAATTTCAAAGCTTGAGCATACATTACAGGCAACAGAGTTTTTAGATTTTGTTGATCAAAAGTTACTATCAAATTTCGCATGATGTGTTTGCCTAAGGCAAGGTCTCCACTGCTCCATGCAAGCTGTGCTTCCTCTATCTTAAGCAAAGCACTGACATCTGAAGGTAAATTGGTGACATTGAACAAACCTACACATTTGGCTGCAACTTGCAGCTGATTTTCTTCACGAGCAAGGGTAGCTAGTCTGGCTGCAACTTCAGCTGCTTTTTGATTCAAATTTTTGTCACGAGATGAATTTAACATGACAATCCTCTGCCAAAACACAGGCTCTATATCTTCAAATTGATTACATGCAATTTCATCTCGTTGTAGCCACTTTTTTAATAGGTCATCCAATTCTAATTCATTTTCAACTGAATGAAATTCGCTCATTTCTTGAATTAGTTGGAATTGCGAAAGCGGTTTGTAAATACTTTTGCAACTCTCCAATGATAAATTCACCAAAGAATTGGACACACTTTTATGAGCCTCTTTCAAAGCCTCTGCAAACCCTACTTTATCATTATCAGATAATGCTCTTAGGGCCAAAAAGTGCCATTGCTCAAAATTACCCTGATGCTTATGAGGATTAACAAGCTGGGTATCCCATTTTGAAAGGCGCCATGCACATTCATATTGTAAATCATCTGAACACTGTGCATTTGCTACAGATCTCAAATACACATCTAGAACATGTTCAAGGCCAGCTTTTTGCAAAGCATATATTAATCCTGAAATCCAAGAATGTTTCATAAGACCATCTCTCAGAAACAAATAATTCTTTGGAATTTTTTAGAATTAATCATAGTTACACATATTACTGTAGTGCCTACCTCTGGAAGACTCTGTATGACCAGATGACAATCGAATGTCATGAGAAAGAATAACTTTATCCCATTCACCTCTTAGTTCATAATGCAGAGGTCTTTTATTAGGATCAAGGAGAAGAGATGAACCACATCCATAAATTGCATCAGTATCACATATTCTCATGTATGCCTAAAAGCATGTATAAAGCAAAATGTGAGTTTTAAACATCTATCAGACTTGTTCAAGTAGTCACCGAGATACAATGCAAGGAAATAATTCTGGAGATGATTACACCAGACACAAAGTGTGGAGTCTCATCAACACTAACCATCTTTCTGTACTCCTATGTACTATCTTTACCTTCTTACTTTTTGAAATATTTATTAAAACATGTTCTTTCAATATGCTCTTGCAAATCTTAAGATACACTACATGCTCACCTCCCACAAAATTTTCTGTGCTTTGGAGCCATCATCAGGATTCTTTTCACATATTCTTTCCAAAACTGTTTGGGACTGACCATAAATTTCTTCAGAATTTTCAGTCCTGAAAAACACAATACTTACAGCAAGTCAATCTCACATATTCTTTTAAATACAATTTTTTGAAAAAAACCTTTCAGAAAATAATTGGAATCATCAATTTGATGTAAATGTTTTGTAATGACATACAACTAAACTCATTCTTAGGTTGATTTTCTGCCTTTGTGGTCTGTAGTGTCAATGTCATTCACGAAGAAAGGATATCAGAATATACTTAATAAAGTCACAGACAGTGTTTTCCTTTTTTAATCTCCAAAAATAATCATTAAATAGGGTATGTTAAATATACATAACTATTTGAGCACTTACAAATATTCTTTACTTTGTAAATCATTATTTTCAACATGAAAATAGTTTCATACTGGAACCCAACTTTGAACAGACAGGTTCTGATTGAAACATTTCATCATTTAAGTCTAGGTTTTGCATGGGTAAATGTTACAATATTGCAAAGCATTTATAAACCAACAAAATAATTTAGACTCATGCTATTAAATTGCATAAAATATCAAAGAGTCAATGTAATTGTATATATTGTATGCACATACATTTCGAGATCCTGTTTGATTCTTGGCTGTGGGTGATGGGCTTTATTTCAGTCAACTGAGTTGACATTTTGGCCATCATGTTGTGGCCTTCTTCAGAGCTATACTGCTGAGCATACTAATCAGCAGTTCAACTCTGAAGAAGGTTACAACATAATGGCGAAGATGTCAACTCAATCGACTGAAACATGACTCATCCCGCACAGCCAAGAATCAGATGTCCCCAGCAGTGGAAACCTACGAATCCATCCTGTGTTTTTCCTCACTGTGCGATGAAGAGCCCAGAAGAGTTCAAATTAAAAAAATGCATCAGAAGGTTCAAAGAGCTCTCTTTTTGTAAATTATGGCATAGAAACATAACTCTAGTTTCAATAAGAACACAAACACTAGGTTTTAAAGACTTAGATTGTATCACCAAGAAATACAGGACATAAATGAACTACAATCTGATGTGTGTTCCAAGTTGTATGTGAGCCTAATTATTTCTTCATATCATGATCTACAAAATTCTTCATTTCTCATCTTCAATCTAATGCACCTCTGGCAGTGGTTCCCTATCCAGCAGCAGCTTATTTTCAAAGTTCTGGGTCAGTAGTGTCTTATATATTATATAAAATTGTCATCTTTAAATTAACTACGAAGCTAATTTGATTTTTAGTTCTATTTTTCAACTCTCACATCTGAAACACTAATGCTAATTTAGCATTGTATATCATTACATTCTAAGCTCATTACATTCTAAGATCACTTAAGAAGAAATCCCGGATAGATACTATTAACACTGACTTCAGTAATACTTTCAATTCAGCTTATCACAAAAGTCTCTTACAGAAATTGCAATCTTTTAACGTTATGTGTAATCTTCTTCAATGGTTTTCTAATTTTCTGACAAAAATAACTCAATTTATTTAACTTGATGGCATTATATCTGATGGTTTCACCGAATTGTTAGGAGTATAGGAGGGTTCTCATCTGGGACCGCCTTATTTATAATTTTTATTGTTGATACATGTGAATTGTTTAAGTAAATATTGTCTACATTTCACTTAAATTTTTTGAATTTTTATCTTTATAAAATTCCTGTTTGTTTAAGATAAAACTGATGTTATAACTCTACAAAATACAATTGTTGCATTTGCTAAATGGTTTGTTGAAAATGACAATTTGAATCTAAATAAATGCTTTCACTTTCTCCTGCTCGAAAGCAGTTCTCCTTTAACTAAAATATTAATTCAGTTGTTTTAGAAAACGTCACATCTCTTTGCGGTTGTGGTGCTATTTTACTTCAAAATGTCATTCTTGGATCATTCCACATTAAATCAACACTATCATTTTACATCACCATCTCACATTCAGATGAAATTCGACACATAGGAAGTATGAATAAAGAATAAGAAAACTACAAATTTTGAGTAAACTATTTCCAAACGTTTGTGAAATACAGCCATGTCAAATTTTACAAAATTGGGTTCCTGAAAATTTTTTAATTGATGTAGAACCTCTCCAAATTAAGATAGAGAGCTGGAAAAGGTATCATTTTGCAGCTTCCTTTATGTCCTTCTATATGATATACAACACAACAGGGTTTAGGTTAAATCAAATTTTTGTCAACAGAATGAAGTTAGTTTAAAATTATCAACTCAAAACTTACGCATTTCCTTAAATTTGAAAGCAAATATTTTATTGTGGAATTACATACAAATATTGATTCATTATTTCACTTTTTAGGCATGTCAATTGTTATGGAAATTAGTCACATATTGTGGCGGCACAAAGCTTGAGAGATTATTTTTATACGAAATTACATGCAGTTCTTGCTCAATTTTTCTCGAAATTACGTAACATCAGGAAACGCGTAGTTATTTGTGTGGAAAGCGCAGTTGCGAGGCAAGCCAGGCGCCAGCCTCCGACTCTAGGACGCACCCCCTCGGGACGCATACCCGCTGCCGCGGACGGCACTGGCCCGGCCACTGCTTCTTTTATTTGCCGACGGCGCAGACCTACTTCCACCCTCATTCCCCACCTGTGACCCTCCACAACGCACCGGCTAGGGCGAGGACGATATTGTGTACATGGGAAGTCCCCATGGTGGAAATAACCACCATGGAAGTACCCGACTGCGACGGACGAAAATTATTACGAGAAATAAACAAATACGCCCACTCGTGTTAAACTCAGCACGCCGCTACGGAGCTCGAGGCTTGCATCAGCATTTTCGAAGTGACAGAGAAGGCACTATAGGAATTTTCCGCTCTGGAACATTCGAGAACTTTACGGGGATTGGCCGAGAAAACTTCGATGCGTCACTGATTTTGACAGGGATTTCCAGGGATAGGGAGAACAAGGGACTTTTAGAAACTTGGAAAGAGAGTTAACCGGATTGCAAGGAAAGAGACGGGACTGCCGAGTTGTGCGGTTCGCTGATTTTACACGAGCATTCTTTGCCCCGCGACTGAGCGGGGCGTTCCTGACCACGAGCTAGAGCGCGCGCAAGTGCGCGGGCAGGACCGTGGTGCACAGATGTATGGCTCTTATTACTGCCTCGCTCCTGTGCGCCACTAGGCGCGCGCTCAAGAACGATTCGAGTAAAATCGTCCGTGTAAAAGATCCCAGCAGCGTTCTAGAGCGCACTCATGTGCGGCGCGTGGTAGTCCCTAGATACAAGGACCTGTATCTAGGGACTCTAGCGCGTGGAGTTTCGGAAATCCGACGGTCCCGCACGTCGGTCCCAAGGTTCTCACTGCTTGTAGTCTGTGCTGATCGTGTTGCGTGCTGTAGTTGGTTGACCGCGTCTATAATATCCTAAATTTTAGAGAACCGAGATTAGTTAATTAGTATTTTATTATTTGTTAAATCAGACATATTGACCGTCCACGATCACTGTAAACGCAAATTGATTGCAGGTACTAGAGATACTGTGCTGATACCTGGAAACTTGGTCTTTGTGCCACAACAATGTACGAAGAGGAAGTAAATTGCACGGAAAAATCACTATTTGAGTGAAAAATGATCGAGAAAAATTAACATATTCCGTTATTAAAGGAAGAAACCATTGAAGGAAAATCAGAAATTCGGTGTATATACCCTAGTATAAATCTTCAGCCGCGGCACTTCTCTTTCTTTCAACTTTCTTAGTTCTCTACGCAGGCCCACGCCCCACGCAGACTGAATTTTTTACACACGAAATCCTGATTAACTTCGGGCAAAGCTCTTTTATACAAATTTATTACCTTCCCGTATCCCTCATATTTTACTTTTTTGTTCATATACACTGAGCTCTTCAATTTCCATAAACTAGGGCACTCTGAAAACGGAAATTAACTCCCTCACCATATCCCGACTCCAACGAGTATCCGACATTTAAAAATGCCGCCAGGCTCGTCGCTTCGTCTACACACAAGATTCCACGTGTAAATGCGACCCACACTTTTGCGCGCTACGCTCCGGACCGCGTTGTTGCGCGCGGACTGGAACTTCCCTTTCGACGTGCGTTCTGGAACGAGTACTTGAGAGGCTCGTTGCCCGGCGAGCGTTCAAGATCGATCGTGTAAAGCCGTCGAGTTGAGCGGATCGCTGTGTGAGAGATTACGTTCTTGTGCGCAATTGTTTAGTACAATGGAACTTGAGTAAAGATCGCTTAGCAGATCGGAGCTCGGGGCTCGCTGGGGCGTCTGAGGGTGTTAACGGACACAATGAAGCCGGAACGTCAAGTGCACAAGACGTGATTAGGCACCTGAATGATCTTGGCTGTCCGGGTGACGCCGCGTCGAAGGCTGTGTGGCCGACATTTCGACCATCTTTTCGTGGTCTTCCTTAGGGCTGGTCTGCCCCTGGGTGATTAGGCAGCCATTAAATGTTAACTTCAAAAGCTAGGTGCACTATCTCGCACCTCGTCAAAGTTATGGACTGTTGCTCATTCGTGAAGCTCCGTGAATTATTCAAAACCTGCCACACTCATTTGAGGACAGAGTGAAGAAGAGTGCGCTAATGACTTCGGCATGGCGTGTGGTGTGGATCTGCAATCAACCGCGCACCGTCGCCTGCACTGAATGGCCGTCATCACTGGGCCTCTTTCAAAAGCCTACCCCGACCTTGCGTAGTCTGAGAGACCGCGCAGCCTGGACCAGCCTCCCCCAGTGGCAAACAGCTGTCGGGCCAATGACAGCCCGCAGCCCCCGCGGCGGAGCACCCCGCCGCTCAAGAATACGGTGGTGTTTCGAAGTAAAATCACGCAACGGTTTATACACACTCACAAAGAAAGAAGAAGAAGAAAAAAGAAAAAAAAGAAGAAAAAAAAGCTCAAGAGACTTGGGTACACAAAGAGACTCTTGGTTGCTCCTGAAAGAACAGAAAAAATTTAAGAAAATATTTATGTATGACTTGGCATGGCCGCGCTTTAGCCTTTTAACTTCTCTTAAACTAAAACGACAATG
Source organism: Acheta domesticus (assembly GCA_031308135.1). Classification (NCBI taxonomy): domain Eukaryota; kingdom Metazoa; phylum Arthropoda; class Insecta; order Orthoptera; family Gryllidae; genus Acheta; species Acheta domesticus. The sequence goes on from JAHLJT010004567.1 coordinate 85,218,235, forward strand.
TAATCGTAAATTTATTCCAATACTAATTCAGGTGTAATATGTAGTGGACTTGTAATGTGTAATCTTGCAATGCGTAATCTTGAAATGTGTAATGATATCGTATAGTGTAATATTCTTTTAATGTGTAATTGAACTCGTGGTGTAACTAAATGTGCTTTGTAACTACGATGAGCCTCTCCTACGGAAGACGCGCCTCACGCGTCTCATTGGAACATGTTGCACACGCACCACTTTTATTGTTCGTTGTCAATTTGTCTGTCAAATAATATGTTTATGTTCTCCGTAGCCAATTCATAAGACTGCGTTCAGTTTGGAGTTCACAACATGTCAAGTAGTATTTTTATTTGATGACAACATGCCAAGTGATACCTTAAGATTTCTCTTATTCAAATTCATGTGACAGCGTAGAATTGCTACTTTTTATTCGAATAGGAAGCAGCATCCGATGCAGGGACGTCGCAAGTATGGGTCAGGGGGGTCTGAGCGACCCCCCAATCGTAGAATTGGAGGGTCGCCGACCCCCTAAAATCAAAATAAATGGCAATAAAATCTCACGTTAAGTATCCGACTTTTCTTTTTTTCGTCGTTCGAAAATATGAACGTTCTCAGAAAACACTTTACCCAAATAGACGATACGCCGCGTCCGATGTCCTATAGTTAAGAAAGAATAAAAAATTTAATAAAAAATGGCACGATATAAAAGTGTTATTTTCTTCATGCTAAATGTGTCATCGGCTCGAACGAAAACTTTGTTGCAATACAACAAAATTCTCTGCTGAATATATTTATAAACAATTACTCTAAAAGTATAAATAGTTACTATATAAATTATATAATTATAATTTATAATCTATATAAATTACAATATATATATATATATATATTGATAGGAAGGGGTGAGGATTAAAGTGAGTCTATAATCGCCCCCCCTATTTGAAAATACTTCCGACTGTCCCTCATCCGATGATAACTGGCGGACGCACATGTAACATAAATCTGACGCAGACAATCGACAGCGGCTCCTCGCCACTCAGGCGAAGTGGGCCGAATCCCCACACTACTAAATAGATCTATGCAGGTGGCGTTGATTAACCTCCAGTATCAATAAGGACGTCATTGAAAACGAAGAGAAAGGCGAAGGAAAAGGCATTAAGGAAAATCTACATAAAGATGTAGAGGAAGACAGATGAAGACGGAAAGGAACACTGTGAGGAAGACGAAGAGAAAGATGAGGGCCAAGACGCAGAATAAGAATACGAAAAAGACGAAGAAGGCGAAGGAGAAGGCGAAGCAGAAGAAGGTGAAGAAGAAGAAAAAGAAGAAGGCGAAGAAGAAGCGAAGTAGAAGACGACGAAGGAGAAGAAGACGACGACAAATAACACAAAGAAGCGAAGACGACGAAGAGAAATACGACGATAACGAAGAGTAAAACGACGATGACGAAGAGGAAGACGACGACGAAGAGGAAAACGACGAAGACGATGACGACGGAGAGGAAGACGACTGACGACGGAGAGGAAGACGACGACTTCGAAGAGGAAGACGACGACTACGAAGAGGAAGACGACGATGAAGAGGAAGACGGCGACGACTGAAGAGGAAGACGGCGACGACGAAGAGGAAGACGACGACGACGAAGAGGAAGACGACGACGACGACGAAGAGGAAGACGACGACGACGACGAAGCGGAAGACGACGACGAAGCGGAAGACGACGACGACGAAGCGGAAGACGACGACGACGAAGAGGAAGACGACGACGACGAAGCGGAAGACGACGACGACGAAGCGGAAGACGACGACGACGACGAAGCGGAAGACGACGACGACGACGAAGCGGAAGACGACGACGACGAAGCGGAAGACGACGACGACGAAGCGGAAGACGACGACGACGAAGCGAAAGACGACGACCACGAAGCGGAAGACGACGACCACGAAGTGGAAGACGACGACGACGAAGTGGAAGACGACGACGACGAAGTGGAAGACGACGACGACGAAGTGGAAGACGACGACGAAGAGGAAGACCACGACGACGAAGAAGACGAATACGAGGAAGAAGAAGGCGATGAAGACGACGAATCACGGAAAATGAATTAATTAAGCGTAAGGCCTATTAAGTTGCCCGGTTTAGACGGCCGTGGGTGCACATCTCCGAGACGAGCATAGCTATCTCATCGAACCGGTCGCTGCGTCTGGTCTGCGGGGATCAATTTTATGTCTTCAAAGAATATCGAGAAGATAATTTTTCATACGAGAAATCAAGATAAGTCAAGTGACTGGAGCCGTGTTAACGCACGGGTCCGTAGGGCCTGGACTCAGGGCCCCCAACGTTCTGAAAAAATCTAACACTAATTTTGTTTTAAAAAAATAAAAGAACGTATAAAACCTGTTATGTGTGATTAGACTAAATGCAAAAATTGGCATAATGGAGAGATGTGTCATGCATCATTGAATAATATTTATAATATTGGGTGTTGCTGGTTGACGCGTTTCAATTTTAAATTGTATAATTCAATAAAAAAGCGGTCTTTTTCAATGTAATTATAAATATATGTTTAAATTTTGTGTTTGAATAATGTTAAAATGAAACATTAAGAAGTGCTTTCAAAATATTAAAAGAAACTAAATACAATATGAATTGATAGTGTTTTCTGTATATTTCAGCATCAAATTTGGGGGAAAGAGATTGGTAAAAGTAAGAATAGGGGCCCCCCCCGATGCTGATAAAACAGCCCTTCAAGTGACCCGGAAGTGCAACAAATAAATGCGTGTTTGCGATCAATGTCATGCAGTTTTCAACCTGATTTTTAAAATATGAACAAATTGAAAGAAAAACATTCTGAAATAACTCCTGACGAAGTCAATTTTATGAAACCGTTACATTACCTAAGTTCTGGAAAGCCAAAGGTAGAAATCGTGCTTAATATCACAAAATAAATGCAAAATTTAAGTGTTCAGTCCACAACGCTGACAAAACATCTAAACTGAATAAAAAGAACTCTAAACCGAAAAAAGAAAAAGAAAAAAAAAAAAAAAGAAAAGAAAGAAAGAAAAAAAAAAAGGAGGGAAAAAATCAAACAACTGAAGAAAGTTTAAAGCATCGGCGACACCACATTCAGCCACTTTAAGAGTAACTGCTCATGCATGTAACGGCCTTTGAGTATGAGGGCTTATGAGTATTCACAACACCAGAGTGTATGAATGTAAGTCTGCAAGAGAGGGAATGTGAGTGTAATATCAGTGAGTGTGCGTGCGAGTGTGAGTATGAGTATGAGTGCAAGTGCAAATGAAAGAGTGAGTGAGAGTGTGTGAACAAGCGCATGTGACTGTGAGTGTGTGAATGTAAGAGCATGTGAATGTGAGTGTAAGTGTTTGCATGTATGTGTATGGGGAGAGGAGGTTACACTTATAAGGAAGGAAAGATTGAGTGAAATCTGTAACCCACTTCATGGGGTTGGTTTCTGGCATTCAAATGATATTGATCAGAGAAACTAACGATCAGAGCAGTTAGCTGCTAGAATTCCCCTCAACATAGTGACTGAATTTGAGCTAGATATCTAGCAAGGGTTGAAAATCTGCCACCATCAGAATTCAAACCCTAGTAGTATCCTCATGAGAACATGCAATTGCATCAGTTCTTGCCCTGAACTGTTGTATCTCAGTTGGTTGAGGACTTCATTGGATGGTTTGGCTTTTATTTCATTTTTGGCATTAATGGATTCATAGATTTAATGGCAACTGATTTCACATTGGGTAATGGCAGATGGGACCCCCCTTTTGGATTTGCATGAAGAGCTGCTAAGAACGTAGCTATGCAACAGACCCCACTTGATGCAGCCCCCAGTCCTTACACACATTAATACATAAATAAATAGATTTTTCCTTTCCATATGGTTTATAGAAGAGATCTGAAGTGGTAAAATGTCAAAGATCAAGGAAAAGAAATTTCAAAATGATGCAAGTTTTTCATTGATAAAAAATGAGACCAATTGTACAATTATTTGGAAGGGATAAAAATAAATGTTAAAAATGTAATATTGGTCATATTGTGTGGCATAAAAAAATAATGTTTTGGCACTGAATATTGAACAGTGCCAGTAATAAAGGTGAAATTCTGCTTCAATTCTGAACATATAAGGTAAAACAGTCCTTACCTCAACCACTTGTCACTCCACAGTTCAACATATAAAATGGAACTAAAGTACGCATTACAAAACTGTGCAGCTTGAGCAATACTGAGGTAGTTTAAATCTAGCTGGGCAGGATTCCTGAAGAAATAAAGTACTTTAAATCCTGTAGGATCCGCATATCCATGTACAGCATATCAATGTCAAAAAATTTAAATTTTTTCAGTTACATACCAATTATCTTCCAAACTGTTATGAACTCGTAAAAAATGTACTAAGTTGAGCATACATTGCACAGAAGCTTTATTAAGGCACACATTGTTTGAAGTTTCTAGAATTAAAAAAACACACACACACCACATTAGTGAGAACTACAAACAGAATATCATTAAATTGATTAAAGAATATATTTACAAATCTCATTACCTGAATTTTGTAAGTAAGTGCAATCTTACATGTCTCTCAAAAAATTGTATAATAGATTGCAAAATTATTTTATTAAATTCTGCACTCATGGCTGACAATTTTGAAACGAACAAAGGCAAAATCTTTTCAGAAAATTCTGCCTATATGTAAACAGAAAAAATAAGAGTTGTTAAGAACATAATTCTGAGGTGATGGAGACAAATGTAAGTCAAAAGCTCACCTTTACTTCACATAAAGGAATTAATGTTGACAAGAAATTATTTCCTTTCGAAAGATAATGAAGGGTAGTAGTAGTTAATTTTATCACCCAAGATTCATGATCTGAGTCTTCTCTAGGATACCACAAATTTTCATTAGAAATTTCTGCTTTGGAAAGAGATTCATCAATTTCAAAAGACAGAGTTTTGCTTTTCTTGCCCACATTAAATGGGTGCAGAAAATCAGTGCAAGAAATTCCACAACTCAAGTTAACTTGATTTTCTGAAAACAAACCAGCAAGGAGAAAATTATACATTATTCCTATTAATGTATAAAAAAATACAACGAATCTGTACTGGATTTGTGTTAACAAATGAAGTATTTCCTTCTTACAGAAAACTAATTTTGGTATTTTTTTTTAAAACAAAAAAAAACAAAAAACAACAACAACAACAACAACAACACACACACACCCTTTGCAAGAATGAAGTAGCATGAAATAATACAACAATTATAGTGATACAGCATCAAAATGACAAATCAATGCACACTCTAAATTGAACTTTTCACACAGCCATAATTTCATATTATTGTAAGAGAGTTTTAAGTAAAATAATTAATTAAATTAAAATGGCAAGTCTACCATTTGTATGGCTACAGGCAAAATTAAGTTCGTGAATTTGTTTTGTTGCAAATTTGCAAAATTGCCAAAATAAATTAAAATTTCAAGAAGAACCATAACATAAAATGTAATTTCCATTCTTAAAATCACAGAAACAAAAAGGGACATTACCTGCAAATTTATTGCAATCTTTGAATTTGATGAGACAATACATTGCTTGGCTTGCAGCTCTTACAACATCGATATTTTCGTCAAGTAAACACTCAGCAACTAATGGCACAACATCGGCACAGCTGGTCACTTGCTGCCCAGCATCAGGTCTAAGAACTAATGATCCTAGGTCTGAAGGTCCTATTTCTCCCAAACAATGTCCAGCATGAACACTCACCTGTTGATAAAATGTACAGATGGAGATACAATCCAGCTAAAAATAAACAAATGTTGAATGAAATGGAGAGTCCCAAACAAAGGCAGGCATTCGATAACACACCATTAAACAAAATGTATTGTGTCAGCTCAAGAGTGTTTATTAACAAAAATTATATCAACAGTAACTCATCTGTATTATAACAATACAATCTCATCAGAAACATTTATTAAACTAATCTGATCTGTTCTGGCACAACTACAACACTAAAAACCTAGTGGTGCTACAGAACAGCTCAAACTTTCTCATAGTAGTTAGTTTTCTAATTCCTTTAGTCTGGGAAAGATATTCAGTTTCATCCCACCCTCTTCCAAGTTGCCATCTATAACCACACAAAAAACATGTTTTCACATTTTCTCAATCTTTCAGTCTCCTAATGGTCAAACTGAAATATAAATAAGAATATTATAGATGAGATAAACCTCGTACTGTATGAAATTGTTCGTTAAAAAATTTGGAGCAATAGTGTTTTAGTGTTTTCCAATTTGTTGCATCTTTTTCGCAAACGTTTTTGGGCATTGAATACACAAACCTGGAGTAATCCTCTGTTAAATTTTGTGTTTTGTCACGCAATGCCACAATCAGTCTATGCCTTTTATCCCTTCTGCCAGGGTCTCGGCGCCGTTAGTAACCGGGATTCTCTTCTAACAAAGAAAATTGATCAATTAGCTCACAATTTATTATTTTATGACTTATAAAGCATTTTTATTTTGAAAAATAAAATTATTTGATGTATAATAAAGCTTTCCAACAATACCAAGACATTTTCTATTATTTTTTATCATTTTTGGCAATATTACATATTTTATAAACATATTAAAACATTATATTATTTAAGACACGGAAATTGAGAAAAAAACATGGTTACAAAATCGGCCTGCCAGGTCGTAAATCAAATCCTAGACATTTGCCTGTTGGAGCAGTCAAAAGCATATAAAATTGTCTACATTTTATAAGTAACGCTATCTGAAACTCCTTCTGGAAGTTTAGAAATTTGGTGAATTTTTATTTAAAAAATTAATTTTTGGTTAACATTTTTATAGAAAAAAAATGTTTTAATCAATTTATCATGCTATTTATGAACTGAAAAGCAACTAAAAGTCAATTTTTTAAACAATTATTTCAGCCAAGTTCATATCAGAAGCAAAGAAATAAAATGAATGCCATAAAATGATTATTTTCTTAATTTAAACACGAAAAAATGGGTTTTTCACTGTAAGTACCTGTGGATATTTTAACCTCATATTTTGAAAATAATAATATTTTCTACATCCAAATATGTGGGAAAAATCTGAGTCGAATTGCAAACTAAGGTCAGAAAATCCCCTTATCCGGCTAGAGCCTTTGACTTTTTTGAATAAATATAAAATTCCAAATTGCTAGTTCATTTCTGTGGAAAATATGCAGTGACAGTTATTTTTTCTCCACTCTTCTCACACTTATCAAGGTGTCCCAAGATGTATCAGTGTCTCATGAGATGCATCAATGTACCCTTGGGATGGGGTGCATTGATACAATTTTTTTTTCACGCAGAAATACTACAAAAAACAATGATTGTGGCTGTTAATTACACACCACACAAGTTTTGCTGTCATCGCATAGAAAATAACATGAAAATTTCTGTTTTCTGGGCACCAATAATTTCTTAGGAAAAAAAAAGTATCAAAGGATTCCAGTTTCCCTACTAAAGTACAACCATAGACTAGATGGTTTTAATGTTTTTGATTGCTTATTCGAAAACATTAGCCTAACCTCTTCATTAATGCCTTGAGTATTCCTTTTCATTCGCCAATCACAAAACAAGTCATCAGCTTTCTCATTTCTAATAGATTTTGAAAGCATCAAACTAGAGCTTTCAGCTTTCGCTTCCTCCAGAATATCATCTGGCATGAAAATATCTGCTGAAACTTCGAAATTCCAGGACAATTTTTTTTTTCAATCAGCTTGAATTAGGAGAACTAGTGGGCCTACAATAGGACATACTTTTTTAAATTCCTGGAAACGGTTACATAATATTGAAGTATTGCAATTTCTATGCCACTAAAACCTCAGCTATTATTTGAAAATGTCCACTTCGACCAATTCAAACAAAGTGTCTCAGGTGCATATCTGCATTAATCTTGATAGTGAGAAGTAGCAGTCATGTCTTGCTTTAACAAATGAAACACACAGGAATAAATTTAACTGTTACAGTATTTGTGACATATTGTACAGAAAAGCAAGAATAATTTCACATGAGTTTGCCTTGATTATAGTCAGTGCAGCGTTGTTAAAATAACAATGGGCGATTTGTTAGCATATAAACTTGGTGAATATTTTCCTACCATATCTTGCCAAAAATGCTCATTTCCATCTCTATTCAGAATTGAACTTGTTTATGGGCTTGGATAGCATAGAATTTAAGAAAATGTTCGATTCTCCTCATAGTACATAATTCAGAGTTTGAACTGTTCATTGGAAAAATATGTCCAAACTTGCATTATAGATGAATTTCTCAAAAACACTACTAAAGCTTGGAAGCATGCATGGCAAAAAGTAAGCATTTTTAAAAAGCGCTTATCAAGAAAAATATAATTACAAAGTTTGGACTCTCTATGGAGCTCAAATAAAAACATGTGTTTGCTTGGAAATCCTGTCTACTCATTACATCTTAGAAGATTAGGTATGAAAAATAATTATTTTCAAGCAAATTTGAGCACAAATTTGACAATTAAAATGGTGATTCATACAGCTATACAATGTCCCAACAATGAGAAGGGATTCTCAGAATTTCCAACTGCCTCAAAGCGCCTCTCAAATTACTTTCAGACCGACAAGGCCTAAAACAAAGCGTGGGAAATTGGAATTTACCATTTTGATTTTTTCCCTTACCATTTTGATTTTTTCCCCAATTTTTGAAAATACTGAGAGTGTGCCACAAATGAGACCAACAACACTTTCTTTACCGTTCTTTACTAGAGACATTTTAAAAAAAAAATAAAGAAAAAATTTGAAGCCATGTCTAAGAAAATAATTGAAGCCATGTCTAAGAAAATAATTGTTTAATTTAAAAATTGCCTCTTTCATGCAAAAATACACATATTTTCGAAAAATTGAACATTACCTTATTTGAGATCTATTTTCATTAATAATAATAAAAATAAAATTATCTTAACAATTGTACTTTGTAGGAAGACTCCGAAAAAAATTTTAATGTTTGCGATTTTCAAAAAATGAGGGATTTCAAAGAAAATGAGATCTGCATCATTCTCTTTAGCATCATTTACACTATCTGAAGACAAAATTTAATCAAAACTGGTACCATTTATTAGAAAAAACTTTGAACAAAATTAAAAATTGCTTAAATTTCACACAAAATTATGAAAAAAATTGTTCATGTCCTTATTTCAAAATCTATCTTTAAGGAACAGATTTTGTGCAAGGAAAAGAATCTCTATCTTTAATGTTTTAGTCGCAGGAAGATGCTGAAAAAATTTTGAACTTTTGCAATTTTTGAAAAAACAGGATTTTCAACAAACATGAGACTTGCTTATTTCTGTTTAATGAGTCTTAAAGACTAATTTGGAAGACTTGTGACAAATAATTATAAAAAGACTCACAAATGAGAGATCATGGAAAGAAATGAGAAGTAGGCAGACGGTAGAGGGAGAAAAATGTGGAAAGAAAGGAGAGGGTGAAAGAGGAGAGAGCAAGGGGTAGAGAAAAGACAAAAGAGAGAAGGAAGAGGGAAGTGTGAAAATAGGAAAGATGGGAGAGAAAAGGGAAAAGAAAGGAAAATGTGAGAAGAGAACAAAAGAGAGATAGGCAGAGAATTATTTATTAGTTGCTACATTGATTTACCTCAAATTCACTAGAAGCAACTAGTTCCACTAATCTGCATACAAGGCAATGCATCAAACTTTTGCCACAATCTTCGGAAAATCCCCGGCAACCAAGGAAGTGATCGTACATGGATTTAAGTTCTTTCTTTTCAGTAGATAACTGCAAATAATTTATTTTATGATATACACATGCAAAGTCAACAAAGAACATGTCAAAATTATCAAGATCAAAAGTTAGCAAAACAATTAGTACAAAACAAGGAGAATATTTAATATTAGAAGTTTACATTCAAGTTTTCTAAAATAGAATTTTTATTACAAGAGTGTAATAAAATGTACAGAAGAGTGTACAAATATGTATATGATTTGAAACCAAGACCCCAACCATCTAGGGAACAAAGCAGCAAATGCAAAAACTTGCGAATATTTTGCAAAAACTTGTTCTGCTTTTTGTAACCATGAATACAGATGTCTTTATGAACTTGTATTTATTTTGAATACTCATAATACATACATCTTTTGAATCTACAAACTCAACAAAGGGTAGGTATGTCCAATTACTATTGTATAATTTATATAATTGTAATATTTGTCCCATGGAATAAGGAACATACTATTACATACCAGCTGATGTAAATGTTTCAAACTTTCAACACCCTGCTTTCCAGACAAATAACGCATTTGTAAAAATCTTGTTATTTCTTCTTTTAAACTTGAAGCCTGCACTTGATTCTTCAGTTGAGTTATATTTTTAATTTCTTGAAATTCTGAATCACTTGGTAATATATCAATTAATAAATCTGCTTCAGAGAAATACTGGCGTTTTTCCATAAATATAAATTTCAATAATTTCATTGCAGCAGTTCCCACTTCACCCCCAATTTTGACAGTTGGCACTAAAGTATCAGTCATCAGAATTAACAATTTACTAAGAATATCTGCATTTTGAGGCAAACACAATTCACAAATGTATTCCAAAAAATGGCACACAGTTATTGCAAGATTAACTTCCAAAACTGTGGATTCCTTTATAATATGAGTTAATGTGTGCACAATACAACATAATATGTGAGATATTACAGGTAATCTTTTTCTTCTCATATCTGATACAACTGTAGAGGTGAAAACTGCATAATGGTAAAAAGAAACTAGTTTATCTTGGAGCAGCACTGCTTCATAGATGTCAACTGTCAGATCAAGAAGAATCATCTGTATGTAGTTCGGTGAGTTCTGGCATAAAAACTCCAAAACATTAGTTTCTGGTGATGGAGAACCTCTCTGCAAAACAAGAGTCTACAGAAAATCAACAAATTCTTAAGTTTAAATTTCCAAACAAATCAACTGACAAAATGACATGTTTGCATTTACCTGAAGATATTTTATGCATTTTATAGCTGTATCAAAAGATATACTAGACCTATCTGGTTGAGATATCTTCAGTCTAGTTCTAGTTAAATCCATAAAATGGGCAGGATCATGAACTTTTCTGAAGACAGCTACAATTAATTTTGGTAATTTAGAATTTAACAGAGTTACCATACCATCACTAGAAATAATATCCTCCAATTTTTTATTTAATTCTATTGCTAATGGATCATCAGCTTCCAGTCCAGGGACAAGTTCTCCTACTATCTGAGGAAAACAATCCTGAAATATAAGGGCAAAATAACTTCAAATACTATCTTTCTGTTAGACTTAAAAGTAATAGAAATATGAAAAAATAAGCTTGTTACAATGATAGACATATATAAAATTAGTGGTGCTCCAACAGCATATACTTTCTCAAATTAATTATAACAGATGCATTGCAAGATCTATCCTACTAACACTTCACCCATCACTTTAAAAACTTCTAATCAAAAAAAAGTATGAAAATTTCGGAAAAATACACATTTTTATTATTTGATAATTCAAAAGTTTAAAGAATCTGGCTTTTTGCTGTTGACTTCACAGTATTGAGGTCTTTTCTTCCAAAACTTTTAAAGAGACCAAATGGTGTTCCAATAACACATACCTTCTCTCATATTATTGGTAATGGTTATTTATTAGGGGAAGAGGGGATAATGAGAGTCACTTTTTGTTTTTTCAATAAAAATCAGTATGAATTATTCTACGAACAAGTATGTTCTTTTATATCACATGTTAGTTATTAAGCTTGGGTTTTCATCACAAAAAATAATCAAAATTTCACTAAAATCCTCTCAAATATTGAATTTTTAAAAATTTGCATTGGACCCACCATTACCCTTACATGCAGGTAATGAGAGTCACTAAAGAAATATGAAAGAAAATAAACACATTAGTACTTTATTATTGTACATAAAAACAGATTTTTTTATGTACAATAATTGTATGTGTCTAAAGTGATGTGACTCCCAACATTGCCCAAGATCAGCAGCACTGAGTCCAGGGCAGTTAGCCGAGTAAGGCATTTAAAGTGTTTCAGCTATTTCATGAATTCTTCATTTGGCCAGCCATTCTTGTTACATATGTAAATTGCACCAGGGAGTATTTAAAGTCACTCGGATCAGAAAAGTATTTTGTTTGGGATAATGGCAGTCACGCTGTGTTAATGAGAATCTCTGACCACCATTACCCCACAAGCACATTTTTATCTGAACTACTCAGAAACTTATAGAATGTTTCAAATTACTCACAATTGGTGTCAATTGATTTGCTGAAGTACTTCCTTTCCCACAAATTTTAATTTTCCAGAAACCTCCAAGTTCATGAGAGTAAGACCTTATTTTCTGAGAGCACTTTCTAACAACAACCACTCTCTTTCCTGGTATTATCATTGATAATTGTCGATGTAAACTTTCTTCAGTTGTGACAATCAACTGGCTATAGTTATCATGACTAATGGTAGGTAGAAGCATATGTTTCTTCCTTTCAAAATGGTTTGATTACAATATTTATCGATAATTTACCACTGTCTCCCATTACCCATTACCCCTATTACTCCCACTTCCCCTACACCTATGATTCTCATATTTCAGTCGTAACTTGAAAAATCAATTGATATAACTCAAAATCAGGTGAAAGCTCCTTCAAAAACGGTATACATGAAATTAATTGAAGATCAAATGTTAAGAAACACACTATATTAAGAAAAAAATCTGTTTCAATGTTGAAGGTATAGAAAAAGTAGAAGCAGTGATTGGGCAGAGATGATTTATTTGCACTTAACCAAAAGTCAAAAGTAAATCTTACCTGAAACATTGCTTTCAAATTTTGATTGATAAACCCACTGATATCCTGCAAAGCCATCATATCATCTCTCAACAATAGAATAGGAACTAAAACACCCATGTAGTTCAAACAGAAAGAAGGTAATGACATCTGGAATAAATATTTTGCTAAATCCTGGGAAAAAAACAAAAACCTTAATATTAATGCTAATAAATTCCGGATATATTACATTAAAGGATGCAATCCAACAATAAGAGCACCCTGTAAATTTCACAGAAATTCAGAAATTGCTCACCAACCCATTCAGACATATTACTGAACCAATTTACTACGTAAAAGAAAATTAATCAATCATACCTTTTAGTTTTGGTGCTACTGATTACAACTCTCTGAAGCAATACATGCGACTCATTAAATAAGTTTGTACCTGCAATGGGAACTTGTTTTCCAACCATTCGCTCACCAAAAATGGAAGATTTCTTTTAAGGAAAGCAAAAGAATTGATTTCATTTACTGAACAGAAGTAAGTTATAGCTCTTTTAAATAATTCTGAAAAATATACAAATACATAAAGATTCAGTCACACAAATCTCAGGGAAAGAATATTCATAATGCGAATTAACTTTTCCACCTTACCAACATCTAGATTTTTCTGCTTGCAAAATTTTAGTAGTCTAAATAAAGCTTGTTTGTACAAAATAGGATTGCCAATTAGAACACCCACAAATGCATGGAGAGCACAAGCAGAACGATTTGCAGCCTCATCAATGACTGAACACGTTCCCAGCTCACCCTAAGTCAAAACATGATGCAGCAACAATTGAAGGAAATTGAATTTTTTCTGAAAAGTCAAAAAATTATTGTTGACACTTACTTCAATGATAAAGGATTCATCAATCTTTTCACAGACATTCAAGAAAATTTTTAAATGCCATGAATCATCCATATGCCCAACTGACTCTGACATTACAATTCTCAAACTTCTAATGGAAGATAAACGAATTTCATGTGATGAACTGTCCAAAAAATTTAAGATCTTCTCTACCATTGGACCTTCTTCATTCCTTGACCATGAAGCAGACGGATCCACCTTAAGAAGAAAAACTTTTTTGAAATATCACACAGGCATATGTTTGTCAAAATCAATTGATTATCACTCACTTTTGATAAAGCTTCCAAGCATTTGATAAAACCAACAGTTACTTTTACTCCAAACTTATTTTTTGCAATACATTTAAGAATACCTGACAACAAAGCCCGAAAATTATTTTTTTCTGGCTCTGTACCATTTCTATGAACATGTTTCACAATTCCTGTGAAAAGATAGAACAATGAAGTTTTAATATTACCATTAATTGTCAATCAATACATCAATTATTAAAAGAAGGTGAATGGATAGAGTTGAATTTTAGGGTGTGCTTGCTTTACAAAACTTTTCTCAACTGCCAATTTTCTTAAATGTCAAACAGAAAATGAGACCAAACTAGTATGAAAAAGACCTTTTTTCCACAAAAAAGTGAAAATAAAATATTACTGCAAAATTTTGTTTTACTCTGATGAACCAGTAATTACTTCATTTCTCAATGCTTGAAAGTTATATCTGTATATTTCTTACTGCATTATATGATATATTACAAATAAGTAATAATACAAAAGACTAGAGTCCATAATTTCATAAAATCACCATTTTATATAAAATCTTTTACTGTTTCATCTTTATTTTGAGTAGAACTCTCGTGGTAAAGCAAGTCATTTTCTAAATGAATACCTAGATCTCTTAGAACTTTTACAACTATAGCGAAAGGAGCAAAATAATAAATAATAAATTCTGATATATGATCAGTTTATAAACCATGTGTTTTAATTTTAACATTTTCCAGAAATTAGGCCTACCTTGCACCAATCTCAAAATTACAAATGTGGTTTCACTGTCATTAAACCAAGTAGTAAACAAATATTTCAATCGAATTATTACTTCAGAAATGACTGATGTATCCATTGTTTCATTATTTTCAAGGCACCATATGATCCACACAACCTAAAACAAAAGGAGATGAAATTCTGTTAAATGTTGCAAAATTTTCCAAAACTACAAATAATCCACAAAACATTGAATGAATATACAAGTGTTTACTTTCTTGTTTTGTCCCAATCTACGACTAGTGGTGCAAGAACTTACAGATTTTCTTGTATTATCTGTAATAGTTACTCAAAATTATAATTATATATATTATGTCAGGGTTGAACTGGTCAATTAAAAGTTTATTTCCTGCGTCTTCCCTGTGGTTTCCAATTTTCTCTGCATTAAAGCATCTCCACCGCTAAGTAAAATTGTAAAACATTTTGAAAAATGATTTCAACAAACAATAAGCTCTTGTTAATCTGTTTCCAACATGAAGTTCTTCCCAGCTCTTCAAAGAAATTATTTCTTTCTAGTTTAAGATAATTTAAATTTTCTATAACTTTGCACTTCAAAATTTTGAAATAAAAATTATTCTCACTACAAAAATACATTTTTCACACAATAGCATACACATAATAGCTCTTTCAAAGTTATGTACATCCGCTTCATGGATGAATGTAATACTTCAGCTTGAAACTAGTGTTGATTTCATAATCTCCAGCCTATTTGCTTTATTTTATTTTATTGTTTTCTGTTCGTTTTATTTACAATCGTTCTTGGTAACATGCTTTCTTAGTTTTTTGTTGTCGTTGATTTTTCGGGTGGGGGTGTGGGAATCTTGTGACATATTAAATCTGTATCATGATATTTCACACTGTATTGTTAATTTCTTTGATTGTTATTATTTCATTTTACTTTATTTTGTAAAACACAATTTTTGTATCATTTGGTGTGCTACATGCACTGAATCAGTAACTATCTGTATTTACTGTTGCCTTTATTAACTAATTAATAGTATATTACTTAATATTGAAAAATGCTTCCCTTCTCCCCCTTCTATTCTCCTAGTTTCTAATAATAATGGCCAACTCAGTTGGGTTTTTTTCCCCTCTTTCCCCCCCCCCTCCTTTTTTGTCTTAATAAAAAACTTTATTAAACATATAATCACAATGCTAAGATATCTCAGGGTTTTATTTTTCCAAGATGATTAAAAGAGTGGGTCTGGAAATGCCCTGCTTATTACGAGTTCTTGGCTGAGAGAATCTTTATTTAAGGAATTTAGGATCAATGTACACAAATTTTAATTTAACTCCAAATAATAACACCAAAATTAATGCCAATAACTGTAATGCAACGATGACTTACACTGTTTATTGTCAATACACTGTCTTCAAGGCAACATACATTGACCTGCATTTTAAATTGACATTAACACACATATAAATATTTCCAATTACTATATTAATGAAAATAAAGCATCATATTCACTTGACATTAACACACATATAAATATTTCCTATTACTATATTAATGAAAATAAAGCATCATATTCACACTATTTAATAAACATGAACCATTCATTTCTGTGCAACCTTAGATAATACAAAATTAATTTAATGGCCATTATTAATTAATTCTACTTTAATTAATTTAAATGAGTTCTAACCTTGGCCTTCAACAGATTTAGAATATATTTTCCTCTATAAAGTTTTGCTTCCCGTTCTGAGGATTACACAGTACACTTGAACGTCATATTTATATCACCAACACTTCTTTCCTCAGTTCCACCGGACAGGCTCCATCCGTTTTATCACAAACACAAAAGTTATTTAAATTCCAATTTCCTTGCATGTGTGAATTTCTAATTAATATTCCAAATTTCCATTCTCTTCGTCTTGACCACCTCAATTATTGCTTCTATCAGGAAAAATTACTCAAGTCATCAAATGCAATGTTTCAACAGAAACTCATTGTCATGCATATCTGTCTCCATGGCGACTGTTTATGCTCTCTCTCTGACTGACTCCTATGGCGATTTTTTCTGATCTCCCTGTTGCTTCTCACAATAATGCTTTTTAGTTCAATTGGCCACTGTTCATCTTTTCAGCACAGTTGGAGCTATAACTCATTTCTTTTTCATAACTTTCACGCATCTTTATCCTTTTGACAATCCATCACTCTTTCCCATCCACCACAACACTTCATTGTTCTTTTCAGGTATATTAATGTATAGGAAAATGTATTTCATCAATAATTATCTTCTCATTTTATTAAAATTTAATTCAATTTGACATTGAGATGACATGGTTCATCTCAATATGTATGTACATAGTAAAAGAAAGTAAAAATAATCAATTCAGCTCCTTTGATGAGAGAAATTATACTTACTCCATTGAAACGATGCAACCCATTTTGAGGCACGGAATTCAGCAACTCATTTGCAACGTCATTTACATCATCAAAGTGACCATTGCCTAAAAAATACAATTATTTTACAAAAAATATAATATTAGTAAGAGAAATGGTCATATATGAATATTTATATCAATTGATATGTAGTCACACAGCATTATGCTGGTGTTCATGCATTTTGCCTCATTTCTGAAAGCCTTCATACATTCTAAATTCTAAATAAATTGTGCAACATCAGCTGCTTCCATTCAAGCTTATTTTAAAATTTCATGCTAGTTCCCAATACTTGATTAACAATATTTAATGTGCACATTTCAATCCTTTAATATTTTTAAGAAAAATAATAAATACTTCAATACTCATTTTAAAAACTTACCTAAGGAACAAAAACAACCCAGAAATTTCAAACATTCCATATGCAATTTCTGATCTTCTGAGATATCTTTAGTACAAAATTGAGGGATATGCTCTGCATCATAAAATCAGTAAACAATTATTAGGTGACAATGAAATTAGTAAAACTATAAAGCATGTATCTATTAAAATTAATGAAATTGGTAACATAATATTATAAAATTACAACTTCTAATACCCAACACTTCAGATATCACTTAAAAATCTCTGAATTGCACAAAAAATAAGTGACTTGAAAAAATATATCTATTTAATTTCACTTCAGCTCAATTCAGTAAATTCCGGTCCATCCCTAGTTTCAAAAAAATAATTCTTGGACAAGATTTTGAACCTCAACACTTATACTTGTAAATCCCAAGCCTTGACCACACATCTATTAATCCAATGCCCAAGCCCACAATGCATTCTTTAGATAGCAGTGCTTGTGGAACTTAGCAAAATACTCACAACTTTTCAAAATTATTTAAATTACTACTAATATTTTGAAACTTCTGATATTGCGAAAAATTGTGCATTAATGATTTACAGAACAAACATTGAGGAAGAGATTGAATTAATAAAGAAATCTCTAGCTTCATGGTGCTCAAATCTCTTTCCAAAGTGTGGAACTGTTTCAAAATAAAGAAAGTAAAAGAAAAAGCTGCATTTTTGCAATATTAGAAATTTCAGGAGTTTTAGTGGAAACTGATCCAATACCATTTTTTAAGTGCACTTAGCTCTATTTGAGTACAACATTTTGAACAATTTTTGAGAAAATCTAATTAACATTTTTTTGGTCAAAATTTTACTCAAAACGATGTGAAAACTACTAATTTTAATAAAAAAATTTCCATTATTATTTAAAGATCTAATTTTGATGAATAGATTTCATTTGAAAAATAAAAAATCGAGTCATTTGTGAAAAAAGTTTGAACATTTTTTCCTTTGGGCTTCATGGTAAAGCACCCTCAAAAATTTCAAGATTTGTTTCAAATTTGCATTTCCAAAACTGCATCTACATAAATAAACAAATATCTCTTTTGGTGAAAATTCTGTGAATTGTTTAGGCACTACTGTTGTCCACAAGCAGAGAGATGGACATGTTTGAAAAATTACTTTTTGGAGTCAGGCATCTCCAAAATGAGTATTTCCATCAAAATTATCAATTTTGTGTAGAATTACAATGCATTCTCTACTCTCTGCTTGTACTAAGATAAAAGACTAATGGGGCTACGGAATGGCACAGACTTTTCTGTATTAGTTTTCTATTTCCTTGAGACTGGGCTAGCTATTCAGAATTGCCAATCGTGCCTGCTGCCATCTATCGCCGCCCGTTGATATTTTTGATATTTTCTGGATTTCTTGGTTTCCTAATGGTAGAAAGGAAATATTAATTTTAGAATATTGAAGAACACTAAAACATCTTCCTAAATGGCAATTCTCTTTGAAAAAATTGTAGTCATTTTTAAGAAAATGGCATTTAAGCACCACTAAAAATGCGAAATTTGAAGCTCTTTTCCACAGGAAATTTTTGAGTTTTCAAAACACTTCATTTGAAGTCATTTGAAGAACATAAACTTACAAATACAATAGTGTTTGCAATTTGCTGGAAATGTGCATATTAACGACGTGAGAGATCTTTTAAAAAAATTACATATATGTAATTTTTGCAAAAACAAAAACAATACCCCAAATTGAACTTTACATCATATTAAAGAACGCAATTAAGACTATCCATTCAAAAAGTTTGAAGAAAAAACATGGAACAATTTATGAGATAAATGGCGTTTGAATGTTTCTGAAAATGCGGAATTTTGAGCTAATTTTCACGGAAAAACGGTTGAGTTCTCGAGAAACTTTACTTGACGTGACTTTATTTAAAGTAAATGTACTTGTAAATAGAATAATGTGAACAAATTGCCACTAATGTAAATATTACCAATGAGAGAGACAAGTAAAAAACGTTACATTTCTGCAATTTTTGAAAAAACAAAAAAATAGAGCAATATGGCATTTATATCATCTCATAGAGTACATTTAGTACTATCCCTACCAAAAGTTTAAAGACAAGATTTGGAGCCGTTTTCAAGAAAATCTTGGTTTTGCAATTTTTAAAAATTGCAAATATTTCGCGCAATATTGCATGAAAACTACTATAATTTTCAAAAAAATTTGCAATACCTTAATGATAGAACTTACTTTGTCAAACAAATTTTCTTTGGTGGAAAAGCCTCTATCTTCAATTTTGTACTTGTAGGAAGATGCTGAAAAAATTTCAAACATTTGCAATTTTCGAAAATTTAAAGTTAAACGTGAAAATGGGACCTATGCCATCTTTAGATGTGTATTTTATTCCACCTTACAAGAAATTTAAAGAAAAAATTGCAAATACAAATGTAAACACAAAGTAACAATCCTAAGTGATAAAATGTAGACACAAATGTAATTTTTTGAAAGATTTATCACACCTTTAATACGTACATTACCAGCAATTTGTGAACACAATTGTATTTCTATGTTAAGTTGCTTCAAATTACTTGAAATGAAGTGTTTCAAAAAGTTAAACATTTTCTGTGAAAAAGATCTTTGAATTTCACATTTTTAGTAGCACTTAAAGGTCGTTATCGTAAAAAACGGCTCCAAATTTTTCAAAGAAAATTGTCATTTACGACGAGATTTTAGGGTTCTTTAATATTCTAAAATTATTATTTCCGTTCTACAATTAGGAAAAATTACGAATATGTGAAAAAAAGTAATTTGGTCTGGGATAGATGGCAGCTGGCAAGAGAATGTGGCAATTCCGAGTAGCTAGACCAGACCCAAGGAAATAGAAAGCTAATACACAAAAGTCTGAGCCATTCTGCAGCACCACTAGTTTTCAATTTTTCGGACCCCTAAACGTAGAGGTGAAACATGTCTTTCAGTATAATACAGAAAAGTAAAAACCTTGTCACATACGACAATTCTCATTGAACAATTCCTTTTTTTTTATTTATATAAATCACTTATGTAATGGCAACTTTTATAGTCATTCAGTTACCTTTACTAAAGATACAGCTTTTATTTATAAAAAGAAAGATATTAACACACTGTACAATGAAATAACTACAGATTTATCATTTCGTAGATTCTGGTTTGATAAGCATTTTATGATCCTAAGTGATAAAATTAAGTATATTATATTTTGTCCAAGGACTGAAGTTAAATTTAAGAGTCATGGGGCATGCCAAAGGGCATCATGTTAAGTACCCTAAAAATTGCAGAGCTTCAACTGGGGTCCACATCGACTAGGGAGTACTCATTTTGTAAAATGTCCTACACTTAGTTTAGGCGCTGGTGTAGTTCAGACAGACAGATGGGCAGTTGTAGTGGGAAAAAAAAAAAAAAACACCCCAGTAGATATTCTTTTATTGTAATGCTGTACATTGGCAAATATCATTATCACCATTGTGAAGAGTGTTGATCAAGTGCAATGTGGTGCATGAAATCTCATGGCGTTTGCTTCTTCACAAAAAATTACTTGTCCATACAGCTCAGATTGTGAAGAATAAGGAGTACGGCTTCTGGGATTTAGACCATCCACCTTAGTTAGGATTTGACACTCAGCCTTCTCTCAAAATTGAAAACTTCAGGGAAGAAAATTTTCTGATGTTAATGAGTGAAAGAAACAGATTTTGACCATTCAGCAAACAAAATATCAGAGAATTTTCTGGCATAGAAATGTTAATACATTGATGCCAAAAGTGCGTTGAAATAAAGGATGAATAGTGACAATATTGTCTTCTTTGTACCACAACTAGAAATAAGTGGGGCAACAAACTTATGGAACCCACCTCACACGAAAAATATACCAAGAAGTATACTGTACACTTGTTTTTTGTTGTTTTTTTTTGTTTTAAAATTAATTCTCAGCCATTTTTATTGATCTACTTTGCACCCCTTAGAACAAAGAGCAGTTATTCACCACCCTGTATAAGGTTAAAAACTGATTAACATCAACAATTACAAGAGAATGATTCAACAGATTATTCTTTCTGAGAACAAACAGTGTTTCAAAACAAGAGGAAAAACATAAAAGTGAAATTTTTAAGATACTTTTCTTCACAAAATCTGCAGAAACTTGTGATACATTCAAAATGTATTTCTTCTATTACACACAGAATAACATTTTGTTTATTTTTATCAATAAAAAATTAGAAAATGGTCTGTTTTTAGATTGTATGTATACCATTAAAGATTGCTTCATTTTAAGAAAATGTAAGACAATTTTATCAATTTCATCTTTAATATAGGAATATCAAAGTTTCTTTGTTTCTTTGAATTTTATACACTATGGTACCATTCATCCAATCATGATAAAACTTTTTCAACTTATTGTTTGCACTTGCCCGAAGGCTATAGACATAGTACAATGGGAATGGGCATGTCTGTCACACGTATACGCAAAGTGAGATGAAAGACTGAACAACGCAAAATCAGTGCATAAAATTTTCAGAAGCGCCTAAAAGTCAGAGGATGTCGCAGCATGAAAGGAAGACCAAAACTAAACATTAATAAATGTGAAGATGATTAGGGTATTAGGGTATAAAAACATGATTGTGATGATTTTAAGGAACAAGAAAATGATTGTTCAGGTATTTAAGTCTTAACACTCTCATCAACAAGGCAATTTTCTAGTCAATGAAACAATTTGCAATTTTATTTTGACTAATTCTTAAGTATTAGTTGAAAATTTTAAAAAGTTCTCAGGAGACCTCATTAAAATTAGGGGGGTCATCTTACATTTGGGCAAATATGGTTGTGTCGTTAACAAGGACCTCCAAAACCTGTATTATCATCCAATCTCAACGTTAATTTTCCGTTGCATTAATATACTTTCGTTTAGTGTGTATGATAAAGTTAAAAGGTTAACAATCATCTTTGCTTCTAAAGTCCAGTAGGTACATATTTAGTGTCACTTTGCAATGAAAATTTTCTCCAGTAGTCTTAAGTTTATTTTCAATTCTTCGTATCATAATATAAATTAAAAGTTTTAGTTCAAGAAGTCTGCTTTTGCAATGAGAAATAGGCAAAATAAAATACTTGTTAAGACATAAATGTACATTGCAGATTGCATAGCACATATTCATTTAGTTCAGAAACAAAATGAATGTATGAAGAATTAAATAGTACAATGTAAATTACAAAATTACAATGAGACACTTGGAGACTTCACGAACAAAAAATATACGGTCATCTAAACAATATTTTTTTCAATAAATTGAAGGAGAAGTTTCTTGAAGAATGAAAGAAATGTTTGTCTCTAATGGTTAATTATTCCAACTGAATTAGGTTATTAAAAATCCTACCATGTTCTAATTTAAAACATTCATCCAAAACAGAAGTAATATCTTCATTCTTGGTATTTCTATTTGAAAATTCCTCCATTCCAAGAATATCTAAAAGAACACAACCATTAAATATTTTCATTATTACATTCACTAATTTGCCAAATTATTACAACAAATACAAGATTTCATTCAAACTACTTACCATTTTCAAGACAAAAAGAATTTTCTTGGGTAACAAAAGAAACTGTGGATTCCACTAACTTTTTCAGTCCAGAATTGCAAAGCCATAAACTAATGTGCCTCGAATATTTAACCAATAAAACAGATTGAAATTCATGGAATATGTGAACTATTTCAGAAGGACAGTTTCCAGCATTTTTCAGCTGATTAGCAAGATGTCTATATATATACTGCATAAAAAAATCTATTGTTTCTAGAAACCTGAAATTCCATTGAAGCATACTCATTAGAAACTTTCATCTTATCAAACTTATTAGCATTTAAAATGAAATTATAATTCAATAGCATGGGCAAGTAAAATGTATACAAAAAATAAAAGATTAGCACACTCACATTGGGGAGTTTGGAATGTTAGCATCAAAAACTCGCCATACTTCCAACAAAAGACTGAAATGATAAAAGATATTTTTAAGATTTGAAGTGCTAAAGCAATTTGGGCTCAATGAAGTTCTCAGGAGGTTGCACTGGCGAATTAGTAATTCATGTATACAACCCCAAATGAGCGTATCTATGCTAATATCATTTGGAGTCGTTGAGCAGCGAACAGGGTCTTTCATAATTCCTTCTGGTACAAAACTGCTGATCATATAGTCATTCTCCATTTTTTGTACCATGATTTCAAGGTTTTTATTATCACCTGGTAAACCACAAGAAGATTTACTTGGTCGTGTGGTTTTAGAACACAGTTGAATTAAAACTTCAACTAAAGTTGGTATAATTAGGGTGCTATTTTCAGAACTGCTTTCCGGCAAGAGCCATTCAAGAAAAGTGTTTCTTATGGTGCTGTGCCCAGATGCAGAAACTCCACCAATTGGGCTTAAGGCTGAAAGATCATATTTGCCAAGGAGGACATGAAGTGTTTGAACAGTTGGAAGACATACTTGAAATGTATTGTCAAAAAACAAATTTACAAGCTCAGGTAAATTTTTAGCTTTATCATGCAGCATTAGAGCCTGAAGCAAAGAATGACTAGCTTTCTCACTCTGAGTTCTTCCTACAGATCTGAAAGAGAAAATAACAACAAATCAATTAGAGAGTGATGTATTCCAGTTAAAAAAATAAACAATATTTTATTATTTATTTACCTCATAGTAGACACCCAAATCTTATCCCAAAGAACATTAACAATACTTTTATTTAATTTTTTGTATAATTTTTCGTTCTCCAACAACATAATGCAACATCTGGAAAGCACATTCAATAGGACTTGGAGTCATCTTTTATATATAAATAACTTATTTCATGAGCTTTTGCAAATAGCTGTAAAACAACAATACTTAAATACAACTTACAAGGAAATATTTTGTTCGATTAACACATCCCTCTTGCAGGAACTTTGGATATCTGCAATGTGTTCAAGCACAAGAACAAACTCTTCTTCTTTTAAAGATGCTGGATATTTGGAAATTAAGGTGCCAATGAGCAACAACACAAACCTGGAAATATCATCACATTCAACATTTCAAAATGAGTTTTGAAAAGAACTGAAAATAAACTTGGTAAAATAAACTAGATGTACCATTGATTTGTTTGGGTGTCATTTGGCATTTGTAATCGAGCAATGAGAGACATAATGCCCACATCCAATTTCCTTCTCTTAGCAGAAGAGCCTTCTATGTTGTCACTTTCATTCTCCAAGAATTTAGTGCTTCTATTAAAACTCTAAGGAATAGAATAGGTATCATGTTCAATCAAGAAGCCATCATTGATGCACACTAAAAATGCATCACTGAAAATTGCCCACATATTCATAATTCCAAATTTACAATAATATATGTATATAAATATTTAACTCATAATATTATCATTTCACTCAGTGTCCGATGAGAGTTGTGTATTAGGATGATTGATTATTTCATATTTTGAAGCTTGTCAACTGCATTGCTCATAATCCTTTAAGGGTAGGTTTTGTTCAATCTCAGGAAGTAGCAATGCTCTTCCCTTGCCAGAAAGTGAGATCTAGCACCTACATGTGACCTTGTGGAGGTTTCCCCTTCCAGGAATCTCCAGCAGCAGGGCACTGCCCCAGATGGGACAATTTATAAGTTTCTGATGTGTGTGGCAAGTATGGGGTGTAAATGTGAGCGAGTGTGAGAGAGCATGTAAGTGTGAGAACATGTGCATGCAATGTATGTGCAGGTGAGGAGGGGACAAGGATAAGGAAGAAAATATCTTCAGCAGTCCATTACATATTTGTTAGCGTGATGTGTCAGTACCAGCTTTCGTCTGGTACTGACAAGAGAAACCACAGAAAACTACCAATCTAAGCAATAGGACACTAGAATTCCTCTCCAGATAGCAACTGAATTACACCTAGCTATCTAACTAGTGTCATAAATCTACCTCTGCCAAGACTCAAACCCTAGGACCTCCCAATGAGACACTGGAGAGGACAACAGCTATTGCTCAGAGTCATCTCAGCTACGTAGTTTGTATATTAGGGGGCATGATCACCTACAAAGGCTCTAGCCGGATAAGATGGTAAAAAGTGCCCCCGCTTGAAATCGAAAAGTGAATCTTTCCTGAGGATTGTGACCACGAAAAACATTTTTTCATGGACTTTTAAATTCCTGCCCCCCTCACATCTGCCGTAATAACGAAAAACGTGTTTTTTGAACTTTATTTTTTTCACCGACTCTGCTGCTTGAATTTTCATGAAAAATAATGGTTTTTTATGTAAACTTTGCTGAATTTTTCAAAAATAATTTTTAAAAGTTTATTAGCCGCGAAATTCAACCTTTTAAATGGATTTGAAAATTTTGGAATTTTTTTAAAGAAAGTTGTTTTTCCATCGGGAGCACGAAAAAATTCTCAAATGTTGCCCTAGAAATTATCTATCTTCTGGAATTTTTTCAGATTTTTATGATTGGTGCGCCATGTCTAAAAAAATTAAAATACGCATTTTCATCCCATTCGGCGTATTTTCATGTACAGGGTGACACACAGGACAGGAACGGTTTTGAACTGCGTAGAACTGATAGTGCAGTGGTGGGAGGTGGGCGTGGTGGGATAGTTCTGCTCTATAAAAGACGCCATTTCATTTACTCAGTCCTTATGGAGCAATGGGACAAGCAACGTCGATCAATGGGTGGGCAACAATCCTCATATGGGTGAAGAAATTCAGATCGGCAGGAAACATAATGGCTAAGAAGTCTGGCCCGAAACGCAGTGTAACGACACCAGAAATATAGGCTAATGGAAGTGGTAGTCAGATGCCCAGAACGGTCAGCTAGACGTCATGAAGGTGAACTACGAATCAATCGTGAATCGGTTAGAAGAATTTTTTGTAAAGAATTAAAATTCAATCCTTACAAAATGCTAAATCGCCCAAAATTGCCAAAATCACCCAGATTTACCAAATAATCCCCAATTTGCCGACGACACGGCGCTATTTTTCTCAGGACCTGATCTGTACAAAATACGCAACACAATGCAACTATATCTAAGTCTAATTGATAGCTGGGCCGCTAAACTAAAAATCCAACTGAACCCATTAAAAATAGCTTCAGTAAAAATATTTACCCTCAGAACTTACACTTCTCCAACTCCCTTCACATTAAACAACAAACCAATAATCTGTCATCCACAGAGGATAAATATCTTGGACTCAACAAAACAAGAAAATTAACTGGAAAGAAACATTTACAAACTAAGTTTGTCAAGTAAAAATAAAATTACAACTAAAACCTATTATCAACAAAACCTCCTCAATACCACTGAGCACAGCCATAATATAGGACGTGCCCCATCTGGATTAAAGCCGCAAAAAACAAACATCCACCAAATACAAATGTTCCAAAATCAGTATCAAGAATAATCACTAACGTCCCTTGGTTTGTTACCAACGACCAACTCCACAAAAAAACTATCCATTGAAACACATTAGCCAACCGTATATATTAATTACCTTGCCTCCAAATTCTATTTCAATAATGCACTCAACCTCGCCCGAAATCCTATACCACCAACCAAAATTCAAAACAAATTCCCGTTCCTCAAAAAATTAACTGAAATTGACAATTAACAGAAGTTCCTCGTCTCTGTATAGATGAAGCATAGCATGTAAGTTAGTAGTAAGCATCCTAAACATATTAATAATATGTAATATTTTATCTTCATTAATTACAGGATTTGTATCCTCGTATCCAAAAATAAAATTCAAAAATTCCGCTGGCCATATTGTTTTTCCATTGTATCTTCCGTGAGACAAGTAATAAATTATGGCGGCAATGTGCAAGCAACATCCGATTGTAAAGGGAAAAGCAAAATCCGAAGAAAAAAGGGATAAAAGGGCGAAGTTAAGTGTAGAAAGATAAAAGTAAGTTACTGTTTTGATATTTAAGGTTTTAAGTATTTTGAATATGATAAATAACTGATTACACAGATTTTCTATCTTGTTAGTATACACCACAGCATCTAAAATTCTCAAGAAATTCTCACTCAAATTAAAGTCAATTCTTTATAATTGATAATTTTTTCGAAATTCTCAATTTATTAAAAATAACTGAACAAAATTGTTCACCATCTGGTGCGATTATATCAAACGGTCAAAATATTATTGACAAAATTATTTACTGATATTAGCCTTTTAATATTGCAAATACCGTGGCTAGAAAACAAATAATATTGTAATTACATGTTTCTATAAAGTTCTATATACATGAAAATACGCCAAATGGGACGAAAATACGTATTTTAATTGTTTTAGACATGGCGCACCAATCATAAAAATCTGAAAAAATTCCAGAAGATAGATGATTTTTAGGGCAACATTTGAGAATTTTCTCGTGCTCCCGGTGGAAAAAACAACTTTCTTTAAAAAAATTCCAAAATTTTCAAATCCATTTAAAAGGTTGAATTTCACGGCTAATAAATTTTTAAAAATTATTTTTGAAAAATTCAGTACATTTTACATAAATAACCATTATTTTCCATGAAAATTCATGCGGCAGAGTCAGTGAAAAAAATAAAGTTCAAAAAACACGTTTTTCGTTATTACGGCAGATGTGAGGGGGGCAGGAATTTAAAAGTCCATGAAAAAATGTTTTTCGTGGTCACAATCCTCAGGAAAGATTCACTTTTCGATTCCAAGCGGGAGCACTTTTTACCATCTTATTCGGCTAGAGCCTTTATGAGCAGATGAATTAGACCTTAGAATGTACTAAATTGAGACAAACTTTTAGAAAGATTTTAAGAAAGGTAACAAAAGTGTTGAGATCTGCTTTTTGGCCAAGCCTGTTTGGAAGTCACACATTTGATGGAAATTAGGGGTAAATATTGTCAGTATCAACTCAAAAGAAAAACTTTTTAACATTGTAGAAAAATACAACAAATTAAAAAAAAACACCTTATGTTCATTCACTTCTTTGCAAGAAAAATCTGCTTAGGATCAATTGGAAGGGGTTAGGGCTCCTCTTTTATCGGCAATTGTTTCCAGTGCCAGTTGTGGAAGAGTCCAGGGCCCTGTATACTAGGAAATGGATCATGGGAGACCTTTGCTAACATTTGGCCACGTTAACAAGTGGGGAGAAGATCGCATGGAAAGCACCATGCCTCATGCATATATTTGCACAATATTTAGTGTTATTTAAGTCAGTTAATTCATATTCATTTAGTATTAGTATTTATTTGGAAAGGAGGCTGAGTGACTGTCATAGCGTGATGAAAATCCCCAGTTGTGCTGGGGCTTGAACCTGGGCCCCACACATTAGGAAATGTGTGTTCTAACCACTACACTGCTGCAACTCATGATAAAAATTCAATAAAAACAGATTTGTCACTTCAAAATTAGGATTTTAATTACTCTAAAACATCAGTGTTTCATTCCAGATCAAACCCTTGATCTTGGAACTAAAATGTTAACCACTACCCATTACGAGGGAGATATTTCCATGAACAATGCCTGAATATCTCTACAAACTTTACAGGGCTTTTTTCAGACTAGTGGTCATTAGAGATGATTCTTGTCATCCAAATGAAAAACACTCATTACATAAAGGTCTTCCCCACTCAATACAAAATCCTTCTAGGAACACATTTCAGAGATTATCCACAAACTTACTTGTCTACAAACTTCAACAGCCAAGTGAATGAAAGTGGATGAAACATGTTTAGTTTTCTTATCAACTGGCTGTTCAATTTCTGCCAGTACTAGATTATACATACTGTCTAAACAAGTATTCCATTTTCCCCAATCAAATGCATAACTGCACAATGAACCTTGACATGATCCACCTGGGTGGTGTGCATGAAGTTGGAGGAGCAGGAAGACATGCAGCAAACTCTGTAAAGCAAAAACATTAGTTAAGTTTAAAAGGTCCTCCATACAAGAAAATTGTATACAATGTGATACTAGTATTATACAGGGTACTTTATTACAATTTCTTCCAAATTAATTACAGTATACATCTGAAAATAAGATGATATTTTTTCCCTAAATTTCTACATTGAAAACACAGGATCAAAGTAACATCACAGATCATGGGATCATAGCAGATTTAACCTAGTCTACTGGGATCTATATTTTTATATTATCTTTGAAAAGAATAAAAGTCATTGCTGATATTGTTACTCTTACTTGCAATGAGAGTGAGGATCGACATGGCCATACAAACTTTCAGTTTGACTTCCGGGGAGTCCAAGTATTTTGCAAGAGATAGAAATGAGAAAAATCTCAACAGAAGTATGAATTCCACATTCAACCATCAAGATGGAATGATTTAAAACAACATTTTTGTCTTAGCAAATCCTTTTTTCTTTGCAATTCTAACTGTTGGAAACTTCACCGCTTTCCCCCACACAACCAATGGAACTTGATCATGCAATCATTAAGTGATGCAAACCTCAAGTTAACCCTTTACTGCCCATGGTGTGATAATTAATACACAGGATGCCGTTTACAGATAACTTATTATCTTTAGCTCTATCGCAATATAGTCGATTGTTGATGCATGGATATTGATTTTGAAAATACTGTGCATGCCTGTCCATCCAATACAATTCATTTCTGACAATTGTCTTCAAAAGAGTAGAAGTCAATATTTGTGGACATGTGCAGATAGAAAATTATGACGCACCGGTAAATTTTATTTTCATTCACATTGTGTAGATTAATTTCTGATGCATTTTAAAACTATAATTATGCTAATTGATGCACTCAATTTTAAATCCTATGCATTTTGTACGGTATGTAAGCTATAATATTTCGATGTACGAAATATCACACCATGGGCATTTTAACAGGTTGAAAATTTGTTCTTTCTAGATACAATGTTCTCACTGACGGGGAGGCTATTCTGAACATCTTGGAAAGCCTAGATGACATGGATGATAATGCTAATGAAATATTTGAAGCAGATGAGCTTGAGGTGGTTCTAACTGGTGCTATAGATGGTAAAGACAGTGATCAAGATGACGCACCAAGTGATGATGAGGGTCATGCTACTGTATGAGATGTAGGAAAAGGGGTGCTTGGACAAGAAGTGGAAGTTAGAACTATAAAAAATGTTGCTACTGGAATGAGGGAGAAAAAAGATGTGCGACTGGAAGCTAAATCTGTCGAGGAAAATCCAGCTTCACCCTGCAAGCTGACAAAAGTATTGGATTATTGTGTTTCAGTGATGAAGGTGCTCGATCGTCTTGGAAAGTTCAAAGGGAAACCTGGAAATGGAAGGATATACAGTTCCAAAAATCAGAAAATGTTTTGATAAATGTTGTTGCAGAACCAGCATGTGTAAAAGAATGGCGTCAAAAGAAATATGCACCTGTGGACATATTCCAGCAGTTTTTGGACGAGTCTATTCTTGATCACATGTGCTGACAAACGGTTATTTACGCCATGCATTGAACGTTCACCTCAAGATTTATTGAAATATATAGCAATCCTCCTTTTATCAGGGAATATTCCAGTGAAGCACAGACGAATGTTATGGGAAACTTTTGCAGATTCACAAAATGTTCTTGTTTCATCTGCAATGACGAGACATTTGAACAGATTCACAGATTTTTCATCTAAATGATAATTCAAATTACAATGCAGTGGACAGAATATATAAGATACGACCACTCATTGAACATCTGAATTCAAAATTTCAATCATTTGGAATACCAATAGGCGACAGATTCTCACTTGATGAAGCTATGAAGCCTTACTATGGCCATCATTATGCAAAACAATTCAAACGATGTAAGCCTGTGAGGTATGGATTTAAATTCTAGTGCCTTGCTACTCCATAAGAATATCTTCTCAAATTTGAGCCTTATTCTGGTGCTGCAGAAAACAAGGACAGAAATAAGACTCTTGGTTCTAGTATCACAGAAAAGTTTTGGGTAGGATATCTATCTCCTCGGAGTATTGTTTTTATTGACAACTATTTCAATTTGTTGCCATTGTTAGAATCATTCAGTGAGAAGAGATTAAAATGCATTGGTACAATACACAATGACCTATTGAAAGGGCACCACTCAAAGATTTAAAGAAAGAAACTAGAGGAAGCATTTATGGTCTGCAGGACGAAGAAAATGCCATTACACTTATAAGATGGCATGACAATAGTCAGGTGACAATTGCAACTAATGACGAGGCAGATGCAGTGCTTGGCGTAGGACAATGTCATAGGTGGAATCACCAAGAGAAAAATATAAGACTGTTCCTCAACCAATTCTAATTCAAGAATACAACAGATACATGGGTGGCATTGACCTTAACGACAAACTGTGTGCAGCGCACCGGATAAAATTCAGAAGTAAAAAATGGTATTGGCTGCACATCAGATTTTGCCTGAACGCTGCTATAGTCGATTCATGGCTCTTGTATCATCTAATAGATAGATATATGCCCTTATTAGAATTTACAAGAAAAGTTGTTCTTGCTGTATTGACGGGACCAGAACACTTGAGTCCACGAAGGGTGCAACCCAAAAGTATATCTATGGTTTCCAAGGAAATTCGTTATGACCGAGAGGGTCATTTGGTGAATGCTACAGCTGGAAAGCAACATCACTGCAGAGTGTGCAGGATCTGCACAAAATTTGAATGTATAAAGAGTAGCATTGGACTCCACCCAAAGAACTGTTTTCTTCAGTATCATATCAGAAAATAGCTGTTAGGTATATTTTTGATATGTAAAAACTTTTTATCGTTATTCTTTTCAATTTTGATTGGAATATTTAAAAATCATCCTTCTTTTTCACAAAAAACTGTATAAAATGGAAGTTTTTTCAAGATTTGAATAAATCATAAAAAACTTCAGTATACTGCATTGATTTCACCCCTTTATGCCCATGGTATTAAATATCATACGTTGCAAAAACCCACATTACAGAAGATAAAAACTTAAACAAAATATTTTAGATCAAATACAGTAGCAAGTGTATACTGATAAGAAATTTTAAAATTTCAATTTTTTTTTCTGGGCAGTAATGGGTTAAGGTTGTTAAAGAGGCAGAGGCCATGACAAGAGCACCTGGGAAACTAGTGGTGCTACAGAATGGCACAGACTTTCCATATACTCGTATCAACTGCAATCTAACGCCGGCGAAATTACTTTTTTTCACATTTTCTTAATTTTTCGGTTTCTTAATAGTAGAATGGAAATATTATTTTAACAATATTAAAGAACAGTGAAACCTCACCCTAAATGGCAATTTTCTTTGAAGAATTTGGAGCCATTTTTAAGACAATGGCATTTAAGCACTACTGTAAATGCAAGATTTGAAGCTCTTTTTCACAGGAATCATTTATATTTTCAAAAAACTTTATTTCAAGTCATTTGAAGCACATTAACTCACAAATGTAGTGATCATTGTTTGGTAATTGCTAAAATATACATTCCATTTACTTCAAATAGCACAGATAAAGAAGATAAAGATGGATTTGTCATGAAACCTACCAAATACAATTTAAGCAGTCTCCTTGATGAAAGTACAGCATATCTTCACAGAAGAAGACTTGAAGCTAAGCTATTAGTAAAACACAAGCCAATAGAAAAAGAATATGAACACATAAAAGAATGTATTCACCAAGCCGCAGAGGAGGCTTTAGTTAAAACCGTTAGGCTTCTAAGTTAAAACCGAAACATTATTGGTGGGACACAAGTCTAGAAGAAAAGATCAAGACGATAAGAGAACTGTATTTAAAATGGCTTAGTAACAAGAAATATGAAACTAGTTTACAGTACAAGAAAATATGCAGAGAAGTAAAACAAGAAGCGTTATCAAAAAAGAACAAATTGTGGCTGGATAAATGTGATTATATAGAGCAATTCATAGGTGGAGCATGGAGCTCTGAAGCCTAAAGATTAATTAAATCTATAAAAACTAATGAAAAAAACAATGTCACATTATCAAACATCAGCATCAATAAATGGAAAGAATATTTTGGAAGACTGCTTCTAGAAAACAGAAACTTCCAGTCAAACAAGGAAGTGAAATTTGAGCAAATGGTAGATCTGACAATTGAAGATTTATAAAAAGTGTTTAAGACCATGAAATCTAATAAGTCATCAGGAACGGGAGATATACTGGCAGAACTTCTTAAATATGGTCCCTATAAGCTGCACCAAATGCTCAAATACATGTTTTCAAGGTGCATGAATGGAGAAGATCCTCCTCGGGAGTGGCGAACGTCTTACCTGACACCAATCCATAAGAAAGGATCTAGAGATGATGAAACAATCTACAGAGGAATAGCAGTTATTGGATCTATAGGTAGACTAAGACTATATAGCAAAATAATCCGAAATAAAATAGAAGAAGAGATAAAAGGAAAAATCGGAGAGGAACAATGTGGTTTTACTGCCAGTAGATCAGTCATAGACAATATATTTACATTAAAACAACTTAACTACAAAACATAACATTAAAACTACAAAACTAGAAAAGAGAACAAGGAGAGGTAGGGAAGTTCATCTAGGTTTCATTGATCTTCAGAAGGCGTATGACAATGTACCAGTTGCTAGAGTATGGGAAGAAATGGATGGACTTAAAATCAGAGAGAACTTAATTGGAGCCACACAGAATCTATATAAGAACAACACCTCTCAGATTAAGATCTACAGTAGGCTCTCGGATCCATTCCCAGTCAGTAAAGGTCTTCGTCAGGGTTGCTGTCTTTCCCCAACACAGTTTAAAATATATCTGCATCAAATTTTACAGCAGTGGGAGAAACAATGCAGAATAATGGGAATGACAATCGGAGATGATAAATTATACACATATTTCGCTGATGACCAGGTAGTAATTGCAGAAGATGTGGACAATTTGAGTTTCATGATCCGGAAACTCAATGAACACTTTTTAAAAGCAGGACTTACTATTAACATGGACAAATCTGAATACCTGGCAGTTGGGAACAATGAGATAGAAGATCTTCATCTGGAAAATGGAGTAAAAATGAAAGGAGTAAACAAATATAAATATTTGGGTGTACTCTTTAACAAAAGAGGAAATAGCCAAAAAAAAATTGAAAGACAAATAAGCTTGGGGAGAAATGTGGCACAAAGTATAAACTCTGTCTTAGGGAACAAAACCATCACTACTAAAAGACGTCTTTACTCCACACTAGTCAAGAGTGTTACAACTTATGTTTCAGAAGTTTGGGAGGTTGATAAAAGAACAAGAGGGAAGCTGTTGGGCCTTGAAATGGACTACTGGAGAAGAAGTTGCGGTTACAGCAGACGTGCCAGTATCAGAAACTATGACATAAGAAAGAAAATGGATATAAAGAAATCTATCCTCAACAAAATAGAGAAAAAAACAAATTGTTTGGTACGGTCATGTTATGCGAATGGCAGATGCAAGATGGCCAAAACGAGTCCTGCATTGGGTGCCAACAGAAAGACAGAAATGCGGAAGACCCAGACTTGCATGGCAGCAGGGAGTGCGAGAGGCTATGACGGCAAGAGAAATGCAAGATGATCTATGGTCAAACAGAGAGGCATGGAGACTGAGAGCGGAGAAACAACGACAGCTGTAGAGCAACTCCATATTATTTTTATATATTGCATGCAATACTGTGCGAAAATGACTAAAATTTGTAAAAAAAATGTACCTGACCTTATAGAAAAAACTCATTATGGAGAACGAATTTGACTTGAACAAATCTCTATCTTCAATTTTGTAGTTGGAAGAAGATGACTAATAAAATCCAAAATTTTGCAATTCTCGAAAATTCAGAGTTAACCGTGAAAATCAGACCTATGCCATCTTAATAAGTGTATTTTCCTCTATTCTTACAAGAAATTTAAAGAAGAAATTTGGAGCTGTTTTTGAGAAAATTTTGAAAATGTCCGGGGGCTTCATGTAATGTATCCCCAAAAATTAATGAATGTTTTTCAAGTTCTCAGAGCTTTGACTCAAGCCAGATGGGCAGAGGTTTTCTCAGTTTGGAAAAAATCGTACGTATACTTTAGGTGCTAGTGTTGTTCACATACACCGGACGGACAGACAGACGGTGTTTCAGTATCAAGGACTTACAAAATAGGAATTCTGAACACAGAACGTGTTAGGGGATTTTTTTTCTTAATTTACTATTTCGTTATCAGGGCCTGGCAATAATTTTTTTTCTGCCGAAAATTTGCCAGTTTTTCGCACAGCATTACATAATTTTCCCTATACTACGTTTAATACTCTGTATATATAGGGGAAACTAAAAATTAACCGAAAGTGAAACAAATTCTCAGGATGTCTCTACAAAATTGTGGGGTCATTTTATATTTGGGTAAATGAAATGTTTACTTTTCAAGTTGAACTATAGACTGTCTCTTGTAAAATTCTTAAGTTATTGAAAGTTCCACATGATTTTCAGACAGTCTTAATGTTTATTCAAAAATACACATATAATAATTCAATTGACTACATTTCGGAGACTAGATGTGTCTCCATCATCAGGCCTTTAAATATAATATAATTTTACTTAGTAACATGATGTTAATCATAACATGAAGCTGTAGAATATAAAATTATTTTTAGACGAAAGAAGAAATTTATTCTTTTCTTATTCTTCTGATTCTTCAACTCAGACCACTCCTTCTTCTTAAAGAGTAAGGATATGAATGTTCCTGGGACTCAAGAATTCTGGAAGTGGTAGAAGGGAGGATAATTTTATCAGAAAGAACAACTGGACGATTTTTGATTTTTCTACTAAATTTTGTTAATATCGAATTATAACTTTGTGCAAACTTATTGCATTCAAGATTAGAATTCATCGAAGGGTAAATTTTTATAAATAGAGATTCGGGAACTAATCTCGAACACCAGTTAAGGTTCTGTAGCCAATTGAATTATTATACATGTATTTTTGAACAAACATTAAGACTGTCTGAAAATTATATGGAACTTTCATTAACTTACAAATGTTTACTTTCACCTTCAAAATGAAAAACAAAATGAAGTCATTGAAATCAGTGCTCTAATTAATCTGTCAGAGCACTAGCACCATAATGATTATTGCATGATTAGGGCAAAAATTAATGAAATTATAGAATTTTACTAATTTTAGTCTTTTATTGTCTGCTGTCACAGTAAAATATATACATATTTCTTCCAAATATTCTTCAGAGATATTCATTCATTTGCCTGAAAAAATATTTTTAAATGCAGAAAATGACCTTTCTTTGCCACAAGACAAAAGAGGAACATTCTCATATGACAAAATTTGTCATTCTACTACTTCACACTGCATGGAAAATCTTCTCTAAAATGATCTGTCCACTAGCTCAGTAACGACAATATCATGGGAACTTAACATTTATTAGAGAAGGAATATTACTTAGTTCAGTGTTCAAAGCACATAAAACAATATTTGTGTGTAGCAATTCTTTGAAAAGGCATTACAATGAATTCTATTTCTACATCTCGTTTAGCTCGTACTTTGTAAGACGATCACCATCACATTGAAATGATAGTCCTGATAGCAACAGAGATTCTGACAGTTCCGACAGGCATTTTTGTATCTTACAGCTTTCTCAATCCTGCAATATGGAAAAATATGACAAATAACCTACACCTTTCAGACATTGATGTGAATGGCAGACTTTCTGCATCTGTCGATGTTAAACCAGATGACTAGAATATCTGTGCTAGAGAAATTTGCTCCTTAGAGATAGATAGTACATCTACATATTGCAATGAAGAAACAAATAAAAAACATGGGTAACTGCATCTTTTTGTGACTGTACTTAATATTTTTCTTTAAGAATGTTACAAATAATATTTCATATTATTAGTCACATAGTTCCATTTTATTTATAAACATTTTTTGTTAAAATCTTAATTCATTCAACATTCAATATTCAAATGGTTATAATATTATTCTTTCAATTTTAATTTTCATTATTTATCTTTTCTAATAAACATAAAATAAGAACCAAATAGAAAAACTACAAAATCTTATAAAACAAACCCTAATTTTAAAAAAATAAATAAGAAACTATTAAATTACTGTTTTATGTATACTGAGCTTGTGGGTGCAAAATATAAGATGAAAGGTTGAAAGTTTAGGAAACTGTAGAGAATTTACAGGGCTACAATTTGTATTTAGCCCTTTTATGATCTGTGTTAGAACATGAGATATTCTTAAAAAATGAAGAAGAATTTTCTTATGATCCTTTCTCTTTTGTAGCTTTAATTTTAACTGATATATGAAGCTAAAAACTTTTTTCTTTTGGGCAAAGTACACCATGTAAACTGATTTGAATCCCATGGAAAACTTGGTGTTTTTAACCTTTCAAATACGATTTTCAACATAAAAAGTTTTTATCCCTGTGGGCATTCTTGCTTATCTTATTGCGCAATCCCCTTTTTATTATCTTCTTTACTTGTAATGATTTTGTTTGATTTAGTAGTAGCTTCACTACAGGTCTATGCTGATGATTATTAATCAAGCTAGATTAAAAAAGACTAACACTTGTTAAACTGTCTGCTAATCTAATTTTCATTTATTTAGTATTTTTATTTATATACTGTAGATCAAAAACAGTAAAAAGAAACAACTATTTCATTTCCAAAAACTTCAGTTCAATCATAAAATTTAGATTCACTGTCAATAAAATACTCAACCCTCTCGAGATTAACAAACTCTAAAAGCACACACACACCACATTTTTTGTCATTCATCAGCTCCTGAGAGTTGAAACGAAAATGTCCTATCTGAGAGAACAAAACATACCAAGAAAGATTTAACCAAATAATAAACCAAATTTAATTACCTTTCCTTTTGCAGAAAATTTGTCATACATACAAATTAAAGGACAAATAACTTCTTCACCAAATTGACATAAAGCAGTTCGGCATTCTTGAGCAGTCTGGAAAATAAAATTGTCATGATGCAGATCACATCATTAATTCTGCAATATGTATTGTCTTCATTAAGAATATATTAAAGAAGTGTTTTGCCCACCTGCAGCACCATACAGGAGCAATTTAAATTCTATATAACAAGTATCACTTTATACAACTATGTGTTTTTCTGTTGGCGCTTTACTTTTAAATGTTTCAATTCACTACATTCCTATGAGCCCTGGGACCCTTGTTTCATCCCAACAATACATTTAGCCTCTTGACAACTCCTGGCAACCTAAGTCATAAATGTCTAGAGGCACACTCAGGATTGTTTTCAGGGGAGGTGGAGAGGGGGATACAGGAATTGTCCAGCAGACTTGATGTTTTCTTAAAAAGAATATTTTTCTGAATATAAAATATATACTTTTTTGTTGATTTATACAAATATATAGGATGAGTCACGTAACTTTAGGACCTCCTGTCACTCTTGAATGGTTGAAGTTATTTCAATGCAGTTTTCACAGAAGTGCATGAGGGAATGGGACTAGTTTTTATATGTATTCATTTCCATTTTATCACTTGTATTTTACAAGATATTTGAGGTAACTTTGTGTTTTCAAATGGAACTACACTGTGTCATTTTGTATCTTCAAATACTAAGATCCCTTCCCTTCCCCGAGCGCGTTTGGTGGTGGAGCATTGTGTGACCTTGAGTGGCGAAGTGTTAGATTCAAATATCCATTAAATACTGGTTGCAAAAAAATAAAAATTTCTCAAAAAATGTTTATCTAACATATAACAATATGTAAATGGTTGAATTCGTCTTTTTACACTCGTCATAATAGACTGAAAAAATATGTATAGTTCCATTTGAAAAAACCAAGTTACCTCAAATATCTTGTAAAATTTAAGTGATAAAATAGAAATGAATATATGTATGAATTAGCCTCATTCCCACTTCTGTGAAAACTGCATTGCAATAACTTCAACCGTTCAAAAGTTACAGGAGGTGCTAAAGTTACGTGACTCACCTGTATAATAATTGATATATTGAATGACTTTAATTAGTATGGAAAATTAGTAATAGTTATATTTTGAATAATAAGTAACTTCTGCAGGGGGCCTGAGCCCCAGAACCCTCTTCCTCATGGGTGCACCACTGTAAATGTACAAATTACATTTATAATATGTAGAGACTGGATTATATGCAGTCTTTTGAAAAAAATATGTGCATACACATTGAATTTTTTTCTTTAAAACATTCATGGCAAAGGTAGATTTATGCCACATTACATGCCAATAAAGACAAAATAACATGGTTTTGAAAATATGTATTGAAAATGAAAACAGGCATATCAATAATTTTGGTCCTCACATTTATTATTAAAAATACATATTCAGACAGCACAGTATTTGAAAAACATTTTGTCATAACATGTTTTTCACAATTTTCAAATAAAAAAGTTACAATCTTATCTTACCTGCTTACGTATGCATATAAATGAACTAGTGGTGCTACAGAATGGCACAGACTTTCTTGTAGTAAAGTTTTCTAATTTCCTAGGTGTGGGCTAGCTTTATGGTCTTGCTTCATCCGCTTGCCAGCTGCCTTCTATCACCACCATAATACTTTTTTCGACGTTTCTCAATTTTTTGGTTTCCTAATGGTAGTTTCGAAATAATACTTTTGAAATAGAAGAGTAAAACCTCATCTTATATGGCAATTTTCATTGATAAAATTGAAGCTGGTTTTAAGAAAATGGGATTTAAGCACTACTGTAAATGTGAAATTTGAAGCACTTATTCACAGAACATTTTTGAGTTTCAAAAAACTTAATTTGAAGTATCTGAAGCACTGTAAGTCAGAAGTGTAATACTGGTTACAAATTGCTGGAAAAACGCCCATTAATAGCATGTTAAAAAAATTATATTTGTTTAATTTTTGAAAAAACAAAAGAAGACCTCAAAATGAACTTTAAGTCATATAAAACAGTGAAATTACCAATATCCTTACGAAAAGATGAAGAAAAATTAGGAGCTATTTTTGAGAAAATGGTGTTTGAGTGTTTCTGAAAATGCGTTATTTTGAGTTCATTTTCACAGAAAACTGATGTTTTCAAGAATCGTTATATGAATTACTTAGGAAAACCCAGCAGACGTTGTTCTGCCCTTCATCTCCCTCTTTCCCCTCCCATCACCATTTCTCACAGTCTCTCCCTCTCTCACCCTGTTCCTGTCTGTCTCTGTCGCTCTCATTCACTTTTACTTGCAGATTCTGAATGTCTCTAAGCAGGTGAAGTAATATCAGGAAGCGCCAGACCAGCAAAAATGTAATAGAATGTTCAGGAAGACTTCATTTAGTGTGAGAAACGTTTCTTTGGCCTCAAAATTTTAGTTTTTAAGGCCCAAAAGCACCTTGTTTACGAGTTACTTAATGATATAGATTCAAAATGCTGCTGAATGTGTTGCAGGTTGCATTTGATGTGAATATGTAGTGGATATGTAGCGCCATGTAGAGGAATTACAACATAATTAACAACACATAAACCTTCTCGGTGAAAAAACACCTAGAAGTGCCAACTTTCATGGAGATCAGTCCAACAGTGTAGGAGTTTTGCTCTTATATACATACCAATATCCTGTTGATATATATATATACATATATATTTAAAGCACATGTACTCATAAATACAATAGCACACAGACTGGACTGATAGATGAATAGACGGACAGATGGACCAACCAATGGACCAATAGACTGACTGATGGGCAGACGGAGTGAGGGATGGAGAGGCAGACAGACAGATGGACGGACGGAGACACTGACGGACGGAGAGTCGGATGGAGAGAAGGCCGGACGGACAGAGACGGAAGGGGCAGAGACGGCAGGGCGGAGATGGACGGACGGAGAGGGAAGGACTGACCGACGTCTTGAAAAAAAGCAACACTTTTTCGATATCAGTAGCTCCAAAACCAGTATTTCCGCTGAAATCTCGAAATCGATTTTCCACAGCATTGCATAACTTTCTCATTTCTCCTTATATATCTATCTATATCTCTCTCTCTCTCTCTCTCTCTCTCTCTCTCTCTCTCTCTATATATATATATATATATATATATATATATATATATATATATATATATACACACACACGTACATAATAAACGAGAAAGTAACTAGTAGGGCTACAGCAGCACATACTTTCCCTGCATTATTGGAAACAGGTACGTTGTAATGAAATATTGCATTTTCTGCATGACTAACATCTTAGCTATTATCTGAAAATGTCCAATTCAACCAACAAGCGAACAACTCACTGTTTCCATCGCAGCGTTGTCAAAACTATGTGAATTCTACAAGTGCATAAACATTTAATACACAAGTTTGGTAAACATGTATTGGAAAAATGAAACCTTATACCCCCAAACAATATAGAAATGCAAGTCATATAGCTATAATTAGAGAAGAGTATTCTAAAACCTTACAAAACATACTCTACTCATTACAAATGGTACAGCATTTGCCGTGAAAACTACATATTTTCATGCAAATATCAACATACATTTGATAATTATAACTCCTTTTCATGCAACTATATCAAGTCCCAACAATGACACGTAATTCACAGAAATTCCCGAGCATGAAAGGGAATTCCATTTTTGCATTCTCTGCATTGTTCATATTCCCTGGGAGCTAGCAATTTTTATTTCAAATATTTGAAAATAAATAATTTCTGAAAGATTAATGTGTAAATGTATAATCAATGCTCGAATGTAAGAAACAAACAAAGAAATAACATACAAAATTGCAAATTCTAATTTACAATGCATCCAGCTCTCTGAAGTGCAGTAAATTTGTACACGGCAATTATGTTTGTCACAAAATTATAGAAAAACTACTCTATATTCAAAAAATTAAGCGTGACCTTATTTGAAGATGTACTTTTGATAAATAAGGCTGTTATGATTTAAATCTAATTATTTTTTTTAAAAAGCAATAGTGCCTTTGTGATCTCGGACCATGGGGTTGCGGGTTTGAGTTCTGTCTTAGGCATGGTTGTATGTGTTCGTCCTTTCACCCCCTACCATCACCACGTGATTTCATCCTCATATCATAACGTTACATCCAATAGTGGTTGCTAATGACCTAGTAGTTGATTCAACCTTAAATAACAAGAAAAGAAAAAGAAAAGTTGATGTAAAGAATATATTATATTTCTCATAAACTTTTTCATGTAAGTGAACTTATTTGAGAAAATACAATACAATATAAAATAATATAAAATGAACAAACTTATAAAACAAAGAAGAATAAACAATTTGTAATAGTTTTACGTATGTACTAATAAATGTAGATGTTCGATTCATTTTTATCCAGCATTTACTTGTATGTAGTTAAAACGTAATTTAGCAGCAATACTCCTCTAACACTCACTGAGCTAATTTCGGGAAAAATGTGTTTCAATCTTTCAAGGAGTCCATAGTTCTATTAAAATGTTTGCAAAAGCCACTTAAAGTATATCTTGAAGATGATGAGTAGAGACAGGATTTCCATGCACTATCAAAAGCTAAAATATGCATGCAAACACGCACTATAAAATAACCAAATATGCACAGTAAAAATGGACAAAAAATGCACAACCAAATTTTATTTTACTTTAATTTTTAGCTATAATGCCTTTTGAAAAATTTAAAAATTAACAATTTTTCTACACTGTTCTATATCAAATTCATTCTTTTATCAGAAAAAAATATTTTGAATGCAGAAAATGACCTTTTTACGCCACAAGACATAATTGACGCATACTTCAATGACAAAATCTGAGCCAATGTAAGGTCAAATTCTGCATTTTCTGATTTTTCACCACAAATAATATTTTGGAGAAATTTCAAGTCACGATTTGAATTTAACACTATATAATTTCTCCATAGCAGTCTCACCAACATCTCCAAAAATTAATTCCAGACACTTTAATGTATTCAACAATTTTTAATGACTCCACCCACAGGAAGACCTACCGATTCTAATTTCTGAAGATAAAGAAGATAATTTTTCCTTCATGTGTATGGATCCGGGATGCCCCGACTTGTATATTTCTCAAGATATCCTTTAAATGTTGCTAATTTTTCAAAGGGTGTATTTGCCCCTATTAAAGCATCACACATTTCCATTAAATATGGATTTGTACAGACTTCAATATTGCCTCAGTAACAAAAGTTTGCTCTAAGTCTACCATAGTTTCTTTCTTTTCTCTAGCGTTGACACTACAAGTAGGTGCAAGGTTCTAGCCCATTTGAAACTTTTTAAAACATTTCATCTGCATAAATAAATTCAAATTATACAGAACTACATATTTCTTAAGAGTATTAGAATTTTTCTACAAATTTTCATGTTGTGAAACAAAATTTACTCAAATTTTGACACAAATTAATTCAGATTTAATTTAAGACAAGCTCACTTTATTAAAATGTATTTAACTAAACATTCAGGTTCAAACTATCTGGACAGAAATTATATAGGCTCGAATTTAGTTTTTTCCATAGAAATCAGGTTTAGTATGTACTTGTTTTATCGTACTACTTTCTCTTGTTGAAAAAATTATTCTTTTTACAGACAGTGATGCTACTAGTACTTCAAACGAATTTAAAAGAAAAAATATGAAATACTCCGGATATTTTTCAATAACATTAAAAAGAATAGAGGTAAAATTCTGAAACTCGAAAACAATGTTTGGAAAGAATATGCATACTACCACATACAATAATTATTTAAAACCTTTGCACCAAACTGTAACTACATAACAATTCCTTGAATCTCAGAAAAATTACAAAACTGCAAAAATATTAATAGTATTTAGAAAATAATTATTTTCACTTCAATAAAAGTTAAAATTTTGTTTTTTGTTTCATATCTATTTCACTGACATTGGTTTATCCTTTTATGAGTTTCAGTATTTCAAATTATGTAATTTCTGGTGCAACATTAGATTTAATCTGTAGATATATTTTAACCTGAAAATATATTTTTTTTAATTGAGCAATTTTTACAGCATAGTCTACTTACTTCTTTAGTACAGCAATTGCAATAAA
Organism: Acheta domesticus; assembly: GCA_031308135.1. Taxonomy (NCBI): domain Eukaryota; kingdom Metazoa; phylum Arthropoda; class Insecta; order Orthoptera; family Gryllidae; genus Acheta; species Acheta domesticus. The sequence goes on from JAHLJT010004567.1 coordinate 85,262,700, forward strand.
TCACACTTCCATCCGTCCTCCAGAAAATCATTGTTTCCAATTCTTTTTGTTTGACAAGGATTGCACACGACACCTTAGAAGAAGCTATTTTCAACTGAACTTCACAATTAAGATACTTGTGTTAATCCTCTGTTCACACAAGCAGACTGAGACCCTGCTTTTTGACTATTTTCCTCTCCCATTGTCAGTTATCAAAAGATACTGAGTTTTGGCTTCCTCTATCTTCCGTATCCTTTGCAACGTATCATATGGCGTTGATAATTTGTTTCGTGATCGTTGCTCACTGCACATGTACTCGCGTCACAAATCCAAGAAATGTACAGGAAAGTTAAAATGTGAATGATAATAATAATAAGCACCAAAGAGAACTGCGTGCTATCAGGATCTAAGATCAATATACTATTTATTCAAAATATACGTCAGCTGTAATATTCACAAATTATGCAGAGAAATAATAAAAAAGTACTTAATATGCTAGATAGAAGTTCAAATATGCAGCATTAATTAAAAAAAAAAACGTCCAAATATGCATTATGCATGAATTATTCCAAAAAACTACCAAAACATGCAAACATGCACAGAAAAAGTATGCATTTTTTAAACTATTTTTTCATGAAACATATTTACAAACACATTTACAAAGTTTGAAATCTGTACGAAGCTAAAATAAAAACATGCATTTGCATGGAAATCCTGTCTCTAATGAGGGGTATTAATAAAAATGGAATTTTATCAATACTCATTTAAAGAACAAAATTAATATTGGTGAAAACTAATGAAAACAGTAGTTAAACTTACTAGTATTAATATTAACATGTTTCTGTATGTGTACAATGATAAAATTCCATTTTAGGTGGGAAGATTACTTCCCAGTGGCCATTAAAGAGTTAATGGGAAAGTGCACAAATAACAACCTTTATATTCCGTATTTTTTTATAACAGGACAACTAATATGTAAAATATAATACTTCAAAACTAACATTGTTATAAGTTTTTTGATGAATTCAGTTTTTTTCAACAATAAGTGATTTTTTATTAGGGTGGTATTGCACAAAAAGAAGGTAAAATTTCTTTGAACAAAGAATGCCTTCTTTCTAACTCATGCCAACAGATAGAGCCACACGCTTATTCGGTAACATGAACGCATGAGAAGTGTTTCAAGAGTGCAAAACTATAAATCAAATTTAAAGATGAGGGATAGGGCAGTATTACACTAAACCCCTCAAACATATAGTAACTTCATTTCTTCTTCTTCTACACTTCACAGGTTAGGCTTACACCTGTTCCGGTAACTTCATTTCTTTTAATAAAATTATAACAATTTAATAATAAATTTAAAAACTGAGGTTTTAATCAACTTTTTGCTGCTTTTAAAGTAATTAAGGATAAATAAATCACTAACAATTTTGGTTTACAGAAAAAATATCTAATAGAAATTTAAATATCTTATTTAAATTTTAAAAAATCCAAAAATTTTATTTTTGTTAAAAAATTATGAATTTTTCAGCCTCAATTCATTAATAATTTTTCATTATGAATTCAACATTAAAATCAAATTCATTAATGAATTCATGAATCAAATTCAATAATCAGGGAGAAAGAATCAACAAGTGCTAAATTTTGGGTTTCAAGTAATTTTGTCAAGAAAGAAGCTATAGTGTGTTTGAATAACACTTGTTCTAATTCATCCTCTGGCGTAAGTAAATTTTGACATTTTTTAGAGCTTCATAAGATGTGTCAGCCAATTCTAAAATAATTTGTTTATCTCATCAATACTACTACAACAAAACTTTAACATGTTTCATGAGTTGTCAAAATCCAATGCAATATGGTATACTGGTTATGGGGTTTCTCTGTGAAATTGAATCTGAAGTGAGGCTTTCAAAAATATTCTTAGAGAAGAAGAACTTAATTTTCATTTATCAGTGGATACAGAGTTCAAATTGTTTCTGCAACAAGATTAGCAGCATATGCTAAACGAGTTGCATAACTTTACTGCAAGTAGAATGCTTTTAAATTCTGTACTTTAACAAAGAAATTTGAACCATTACTCATCATTAAAATAATTTTGTCAAATGGCATGTAGTTTGGCAAATAAAACTTTGCTAATTCTTCTAGCACATAAAGAGAAACTGTTAAATTGTTTGCTTGAAGCATTTACACTCGTCGTCATAACAAAAGCTGCACCCAGAAGGACAAGGCGGATTGCAATCATTGTTGGCAGGCAGGTAGAGGGTACCACGTATACAACATGATTACACTTTCACGTTTGTAGGACCAACATTTATTGCTCAGCACAGCCACAGACGGTTCATGTTAGTATAGAGTGTTCATGGGGCCGCCATTTCAGCAAACACATGTGTTGACATTGTGGCATGGAGTTGTACAGGTCTCGAATGATGTCCTGTGGTAGTCCATCCCACACAGTTTGCACCTGAGCGTGCAGTTCTTGCAGATTGATGGGTAGGGGTGGGATTCTGATCACACGCTCCACAGCACCCTGCACATTCTCGATCGGGGACAGGTCTTGCAATGCTGCTGGCCATCGCAGAGTATCCACGGCTGTCCGGAGATAGCAACGGTATGCGGCCGCACGTTACCTTGTCGAAATAGAGCTCGGGCGTGGGCGTTCACGAACGGCAGAGCCACCGGTTGCAGGATCTCCTGAATGTACCGTCTGGATTTCACGGTACTTCTAATTAACACTAACGGTGAACGGGCACCATGGGATATCGCGCCTCACACCATATCACCAGGCTGGCGGGACGTGTGATGGAATACCACAAACTACTCGTCGTGGCGCTCCCCACTGCACCTCCAGACACGGACCCGGTGGTCGTCGCCATCAAGGCTGAAGCGGGACTCGTCGCTGAAGATGACCCGCTGCCAGACTGCATGGCCCCAGGTCCATTATTCCCAGCAGCAGGCGAGTCTGTAGCGACGATGCTGGGGTGTGAGTGGCAGGCGTCGTAACGGTCGGCGTGCGGCGAGCCTTGGATGTGACAGTGCAAGCAGGCAGTGCAGTGCAGGCAGGCAGTGCAGTGCAGGCAGTGCAGTGAAGGCCGAGGATGTGACAGTGCAGGCTGCGCAGCCCGCTGAATAGCACCAATCGTTGCCGTTGGATCTGTTCGCGCGGGGCGGACAATCCGTCGGTCCTCCCTCCTCATAGTGGACGTCCAGATCCTGCATTTCGTGTGTGTATGCCTTCCTCAATCCATTGCCGCCAACAAGGGCGATTTTGGTGTTGGTGCGACCGGTGTAGTGAGAAATACGGCAACACGACTAACCAGCCTCCCGCACACCCACGATGCAGTCCCTATCGAACGCGTCTAACTGGACAACTGGCTGTCGAAAGCGCCGCCGAGGCATAGTGTACGTGCAGAAGACGCTCTGGCGACGCTATCCGATGTCGCAACGACCGCGCGGCCGTTTGAAGCCCTCTTATCTAGACCGGTGGGCGCGACGTCACGCACCTCCTATCCCCCAGTGCGCGGCCAACCGTGAAAACGAAATCATTGGCTTAGCCAATGGTACGCAAAAGACCCTCAGAGTTTGCAGCGGATCAGTAGGGTCCTTTGGGGTGCAGCTTTTTTTATGACGATGACTGCACATATGATCACGTTTTCTCTTAAAATGCCCTTGAACAGGTGACCAATGTAGTAATCAAGAGCATCAGTTGCCTCATTAACTACAAAATAAACTTAATTCTCATCAATAATATGTTGTGTAGAGACAATAGTTACATGGTAACAAATATTCATATTTTTTAAGGTTGCTTTCCTCTGGGATATTTTGCTAAATGTACTTTTGCACAAACCCTTGAAATTTATTGTTACTGAATTTGTTCAGAGTTATATCCAATGATATGGAGATAACACATGCCTCTTCATTAAACATTTCTGCTCAAGCAGAGAGCATGGTACAACATTACATTGTTTAAACTGGTACTTTGCATTGCTCAGACAAGGGAGAATCTAGTAGAGGGGAAATTAGGTGGGCTTAGAGGGGAATTGTTCGGTAGGCATAACATGATACACTGTTATAATAAGCAAGGCGTGGGCAATTAAAAAAAAATTAAAAATTGAAGTATTTTTAATGCTTAATACTTTCTTTGTTTCATCATTTTAGGTCCTAGTACCTCGTGCAGTACACTGAGTGCTGTAATTATTCTGATTGTTGAAGCAAAAGTTGCATAATAGTAATTTTGGAGTTATATTTTGATTTTTTGTGAAGATTGAGATTGCTGTCAAAATAGTAAGCCAAGTTTCTGTCAAACAATTGAAGGGCTTAGTGCAAGAAGATGTTAATGCAGAAAATGCTCAAAGGAGATATTTGAAGTTTAGTAAACATGCCTGGAACCTCTTTTAATATTATTGGAAATCATTTATTTTTTATATTTTTCTTTCTTTCCTTGGTCTAAACTATTTGGTGTACCATCTGTGCTCTTATCTATAATATAATTACAAAATATTCACATCCTTTTTGAAAGGAGGTGTCAACTCAGAGAGTTGACACCTTTTGCTAGTAAGGAGACGTACAGAAACCCACTGCAGGAAGGTGTTAACTCTACTCTGGGAATATTTTCTGATGGACAGTAATCTGAAAACGGAGCTTATTTTAAAAATGAAGAGCTTAGTGTATGAAGATGTTAACTCAATTTTTAGTTTTGCAACCAAAACTACTTTTCTAAGAGTTTCCTATTAGTTGCTTTGCTACTTTTGAAGAAAATTACAATGTGCCAAAAAAGAAGTAATTTTCAGTTATGTAAAAAAAAGTTCCATTCAATTTTGCCAAATCAAATATCCCCTTTTGCTGTTTTTTGAGTTTACATCTTCTTGCACTAAGCCCTTCAAATATTACAATATGTATTACTCATTTGAGTGAACACAAAAATTTATTTTGCGATGAATTTAGCACTAATGTTAAATATCAAACAACAATATTATGCTTATTTTTCTCACTAATATTATAACTCCTCTTGCTTGAATTATTCGGTACAAATAAAAGAACACATTCTATTCAAAATTTAATTCAAACCACTAATTAACATAAAAATTAATCTCCCCTCAACAGGGACAGTATAATGCCCGGAAAACAGAAAGGACAAATTTAATGTTCAAAGATATCATCATATTTTTTTTTGCGATCACCTGCAAAAAGGTGCCAACTGTTGAGTTAACACCGTCTTGCTTGTAAACTCTGAGATAACACCTTCTTGCATACACCGTTTCCTACGTGTGATGAGTTGACACCTTCTTCACATCAAATATTTCGAAAAATATTGTGATTTTTTTTACAAACTAGTACAGCAACTTATAGGAAACTCCCAGAAAAGTTGACAATAAAAGTAATTGACAATAAAAGTAAAAATCACAAAATTCTGAGTTAACATCTTCATGCACTAAGCCCTTCAATTACATTTCTTGCACTCTTCTTATTTGCTTTTGATCACCAAGTGTGTTACAGTCATCTGAATAAATGTAGATCTTTATGTGTAGTGCTGAAAGACATTTTGCCATGATTACATGGATTCAAAACCAAGGATTGATTGTGACATGGTTTACATATGTGTTCTATGGAAAGAGTTGTGCAATAACTTCTAGTGGAAGTGCAGTAAGAAAGAGGCCAAATGGTGTGTAAGTGTTCTGTGCAAAATAAGCTGTTGTTTGTAAGAAACAAAATAAATATGAAAATTCTTGCCGTTCCTTGGGGACATCTCCAACTTATATGAAATGAAGAAATCACACTTCAGTAAGTTTTTAAATTTATTTCAGAGAACTTTTCATGTACGAGGGAAGGCATAAGGAGACATCCCATCTGCTTCTTTTACCTTTCCTGCTCCTTCTCCATCCTTCCTTCCTCTCCCCAATTCCATCACTTGCTTTTCTACGGTGTACCATGCCCTCTACTTTAACCAACATTTCTTGTTTAGATTTTTTCACTGGATGCAGAACACATTCTCAAAGAGAACCTTGAATTTTCCCTTCAGAATACAAAAGTTCCTTTCATTGAAACCTTCTGTTTTCTTTTGAGGCTTGAGATTGTCTATTTAAGTCATGTAAAGTTTGAATCCTTAGTTTTATTTATTTGATATTCCTTCTCATATTCCTCAACACAAAATCTTATATTCATTCCATTCAAAAATACACTACTATTGATATCAGCATTTAAAATGTTGCATGTTAAAGTATTTTACACAAAATAATCTAAACTTACAAATTTGATTCAGAGATAGAAGAAAATTATTTTCTACAACCAATTCTGGATGTGGATGAATCAAAGTACAGTGAAACTTCTATATAACGTTTTTTAAGGGACCATGAATTCTAAACACTGTATAGAGGAAAACACTATAAAGAGGAAGACTGTGCATGCAGGCTTTTGTTCAGGACCAGAAAAAATTGATGTAACATAAGAGGAAAACATTATATGGAGGAATGTTATATAGAAGTTTCACTGTATTAATACTGGCTATTAACAAATACTTCACAAAAGTACACTCAAAACAATTCAAACAAACACCATTTACTGACAGATTGAATTATCAGTATTTATCATATCTCAATGACATTTTTGGTGTCCTAAGAATAGAACAAATGCAAAGGACTTCACTTCTGGTAAATGTCCCCTCCGATTTTTGAGTTCTATTTCTTCACAGTAGTAATATGCTGATATATGCCAGATGATTAAAATACATGCAATATACAAAGTTCCGAAAAGATGCATGCATATGGAACTCAACTTGCAAATAGTCTGGCCTCTGGATATGTTAAAGAATCCAACTTACAAGTTAAGTAATAGTTAATACTTTATTCGAGATGTACTCCATTAAATATTACTTCAAATCTTAATGTAATTAATTTTATTAAACTACCTATTATACTTCTTTTAACTATTATTAACAACTATATGTTATAATTATCATAATTGCACTAATTCAAGAAATTATTTATTAATTATTAATAAATGCCAGTAGCATTACAGTTGCCTATAATAAAAATATTAAATAATAATTACTATTAAATAAATATCACTAAAAATCTTTAACTGTCATTAATACAATGTATAGAGAAATCATGATCAAATTTTTATTTGTGATTTATATTTACAGGCAAAATATTATAATATTTTTCCCTCCACATTTTTTTTAAAAACTATGTGTATTTCTTTTCTTATAGCACACCTACAGCTCATTCTCTCCCCACCAGTCAAAACCTCTGCATTAAATTAAATCCAGCAAATTACCTGTGAACACAATGTAATTGAAAGTTGCAGAAGTCTTTCCTGGTGTAAAAATTTTGATCTGCAAAACTGGTTACTCTGAAAAGTTGCTCTGATCGTAGGGTATCTAAAAATCAAATTCATAGTTAATTGGCGTGCATGACTCAGAACAATGTCAGCAAAAAATTTGAAAATAAATACATACAACTCCTTAGCAAGACCACACAAATCAGACTGACATGATCCATGCATTACAATAATATTTAGTATTTCAACTATCACAGAATGTTCCACATGAGCAGGGTGGGGACTCATATAACTTAACAGTTGATAAAAACAAATCTGAAATGAAAAAATAGAAGAGTTGCAAAATAAATTACAGCCTTATCTTTAGTATTGGAATGATTAAGGTAAATGATAAAACATTCCAATTTTTGTATCTACCTCTCCAATACTCCTGTGTAATATCACTCCTGTACTTTCTGTGAGAAAGTAAAATAACTTTTAATATATCTATGTATGTACACCCAACATTCTTTTTAATATAATCAACCCCCATCACTTCAATGTAACTTCTCACAACACTTGTGCCTTTTAATCTGGGATGATCTAAAACAAAAGTTGGATTAGAAAACGTGTTAAACCTGCTGTATCAAAAATAAAATGGAATGTTACTCACTGAGACAGGCTTTTTTGACAATGTATGTCAGGAGGGAGGAACATTGTAATGACAAATTAATATTAGCTGAGCTTTCTTTCTTTCTCCTATTTTCTTCCACCTGAAATAAAATAATACCAACAATGATAATTGAAAGACTAATAATAATAATAATAAAAATAATAATAATAACTGTGCAATGGCAGTCTACGAAGAAGGCCATTAACAAATACCCATAAACCTACCTTTAATAAAGCATTGTGGAGTGAACAAAATAATGCATCCCAATCTAGGTTCACTTTTGAGTTAGATTCAGAGTTGACATTCAAAGTTTGGACTGTACTGTCATCATTTAAAACTTCTTTCAATTGGTCCACAGTTTTCTATATGACAAACAATATTTCAGAGAATTAGAATATATTATGACTCTTACCTAATTTATGTGGAACAAAGAAAATTATCCAGTTCGTATGAAGAATGTTTATGTTGCATAAACACTTTCATGATAAATATTACTATTAAAAGATGGGCTAGAGAAAGCACAAATACACCCACAAAAAAATTAAATAGTAGCATTAAACACTTCACATTCATCTGGTTCTGCACCAAGATCTCTAAACTAACCTTTTTCACGACGCCAGTACAGTGATCTATGTCTCTCAGGAGACCAACTAATTCGTTAAACCTTGACATGTTAATAGAACTTTGAAATCCGCAAATGTCATCGACATATCATAATCTACTATCATAATTGTGTGACCACTTAACCATTATCACCTTCGGTCACCATTACGCACAGCCCGCCAATCGCGCGCACATTCGCTTTCCAATTCCATGCGACTAGCACGCGCAAGCCGGCGCCAGCATGCGACTGTGCTGCAGCTACAGAGCACTCTACACTGCGATTGATTCAACTCTGCCTCTAGTACATAAAGTTGGTGACTGTTTCATCCAATAGAAAGCTTAGACGTCACATTGTGACGTCACTGTTGCGACATTTAAGCTCTGGATTGGATGAAATCGTCAAGTGCTGATTTCTGCCAGAGGCAAAGTTAAATTACAGTATATAAGCAGGTATGTCTGGCTGAAGAGCGCTCAATGTGTCAGTCCCATGTACTTTCTGACTTTGCCTTCTGTACTACAAAGTGAGCTCTCTACATGAGACATTTTGAACTACGATGATGTCAAATTGTATCAAATATTCCATCTTTAGAGATAATAATATTTTTAATGGTCATTTAATGTAAACATTATTTTCAGTTAAATGCGCACTTTTTCTTGTGTCGGAATCCCTTCACCTTCCCCTCGATCACACACAAAAACATTGTAACAAGAGCGCTCGGAGGCTCCATTTGGTCTTTTTGCATTGTAATAGCTAGATTATGAATAAAGGATAAAAACGAGCGTTGCTGGAAACATTTGATAACAATTTTTTTTTCTTCGTTTCAATAAAAATTACGAGGCGCCTTCAGAAAGTAGGTTTCCCTACATCGTCAACAAACAAAAAATTAAATTTTATGGAAAAACTTAATTCTAGCATAGCACTTGTTTCACTATTTTTTCACATAACCACCACCAGAATTGAGACATTGGGATACTCTAGGATCAACATTTGTATCCCTGTGTCGCAGAAGTTTCCCGAGAGTACCGCAGTATTATACCAGTTTGATATCATATAAAGCCTAAAACCAAACTTAAGCAAATCACACCCCAACTTAAAAGCTACTTTTAGTTTAGGTTAATGAATCGCTCTATTTCCGAATTTTAGGCTTTGTGGTTATATTGTTTGAGTTTCCGTGTTCAGTAGCCCATAAGAACCTGTGTTACTTGTTTTACTTTGTATAACCCTAAATTTTGGAATATAAAGACAGGAATAATTTTTTCTTAGTGCCTAAAATTAGCCTTAAATTTTGGGCAGAGTGTCAGTTCTTTTCTGAGGTTTTTGACTTTTTGTGTATATTATTCCGTAAGAAAGTATGTTACTGTTTCTTTTGTACAGGCCTGATTTTGGGAAAATATTAGCTGGCACAGTTTTTTCCTAGAACATTTAATCATCTTTAAATTGTGAATGCATTTTCGTTAACTTCCAATTGTACAAAATTATATTTTTCAGGTAGGCGCTGCTAGCTGTAGACTAAAGCTAGAAGCGCCCACGATTTTGGAAAATCCAACTCCTTGACCGCCACCTGCAAGTTTCCGCGGTCTCGTACGCGTAATGCTGACCGGACAGGATTCTGCAGCTCAATTGAGAATCGAGCTATGTCCGTCAACCTATAGCCCGGACCTGGCCCTCAACGATTTCCATCTTTTCTTACTCATCTGCATTTTCTCGCACTAATATTTATTTTATACGAAAATCTCAAAAGATAATCATATAATTTTCGATGTATCGTGGAATACGTCATGCCACGCCTTTCATTGTACGTTAAAACAAAATAATGCGATGCAGTTTAACCATCTTCAACTTGTTAATTTTTTGCGATGCGGTAATAGTAGTTTATGCAATTTGTTTATAATGTTGACCTTTTTTGCACGAATAAGAAAATAGTCTATTACTAAACGAACGACGAAGGAGTGAGTTTAGTAATAGACTATTTTCTTATGAGTGCAAAAAAGGAACATTATAAACGAGTTGCATACGCTATTTTTTTGTATAACATCATTATAAAGTTATAAATGAAACGAAGTAAGTGTAAGTAAAGTTTTATAGTTGGCAACATGGACGTTGGTATTATGACGTCACAACTGTGACAGCGGAGAGCCGATTCACGCGCGCATTCGAATGAAAGATGGCGTCGTTACCAATGGTAGTTTTAGAAAAAGCCTCGAAGGCAGAAGAAAGTTTAATACCTAAAAAGTCGAGTGCATTGTATGAGAAGGAATATATAAAATTTAGGAAGTAGATGGAAACAAATAATGTAAATATTATATGCGAGACAGTTGTTCTGGCACATATAACTGAGTTGGTAAGTTTGTCACACTTTTTATGATTAATACTAGTGTCGAGTTCTCATTTTCTAATTTATGTTATTTTGAAGTCTGCAGTATGTAAGGCATCATCTTTGTGGTGCAGTCATTCAAAATTGAAGACTATGCTAAAAATTAAAGATGGAATTGACATCTCTGCTTATAACAAAGTTCAGTTATATATGAAACAAGCTAATGTCGGCTATGAAGCTGAAAAATCTATGATATTTTCGAAAGATGATGTGAGAAAATTTTTAGTGGAAGCAGATGATGAGAAATATATCTTAATGAAGGTAGAGTAATAATATTTTGTCTACTTTCTGAAACCAGTTCTACAGATCTGACTTTCTGTGAACAGTAGAAGTTCGTCATGACGTCATGTCGCGTTTAATAATGGCGATGACGTCATGTAGCGTGCGATAAAATACTGGATTATGCACGATTCGGGGTATCGAAAAGGGTCGTTTATAATGATGGTATACAAAAAACGTTTTTACTTTCCCAGTATACATACGTATATACGGAGTAATATACAGTGGCGTAGCCTGAGTTTTGGCTTAGGGTATGTAACCCGAGAAATGAGAAATAATTTAAAACCCCTAAATATATCTCATTTACCAATACCATTTCTGCCACATTGGTCAATTACAGCACACAAATAATTTGTATATTTAAAATAAAAGCTGATCCATTAAAAGTAATAATGGCTCACGTAGTGTAGTTTAGTGGTTGAAAGTTAGAAAAAGTTGACTTAAGTCCACGACCTAGCAAAATATAAATGTGTGTCCTCATACTTTAATAATAAGAGCACTATCAATCCTAATGATTTTCAAAATTGTCCAATTCATATCATTACGAACCCATTAGAACTGTTAGAACTGGCATAATTTATAAAATGGAAAGCAATGATCTATAATAAAAATATAATAGGAAAGATAAAATAAATCAATTTACAGAAACGTTATAAAAACAGTTTACAGTTGTCATTTGCTGCTTACATTAATTTCATCCAGTATCGAGGAGACAAAAGAGGCTTTAGAAATTTCATTTTTAATTTCATGGGACATTACTATGCTCACACTTGAAATCCAATCAATTTGAATTTCTGGCGAGTTTGCACGAAACACTGGAATTTTCCATATCATCCTTGTCAGTTTTATCATATTTCATTATTACACTTATATATTCCACGATTTTTTTCTATTTGATGATCCCCTATTTTCATTATGGTTAGAAAATACAAGCCCTTGTCTCCCAAAAAAGCATACAACTCGAATGAAGAGTGACAGAAATTCCCTATTTTCCCTTGTATCACTGTTTTATTGCTCAACATAGTTTATGTTGGCTATTTAAATAAAATTCTATTCTCTTATATTTTTTTCAATTATTTTTAACTGTTTCTCACGTGCTATAATTTGTGCACAGTTACATACCCTCGTGCATTCAACCAGCACAATCCCTGACCTAAATTGGCTACAAATATATCGTTGCTAAATGCATTAAAATAAGGTAATTAAACTTAAATAAAACGACAATGTTCATTAATTAATCTCGTTCTCTTTCAAACATCGAAGAGAACAATGAAGTTTCGTAAAACGACAGCTTTTTCGTAGGCAACTTGGATGTAATGGGTCACTGTGCATCTGATTCACAGCGCCACGGTGTAAGATATATAGGTGTGTAACTAGCCACCTTTTGGACAAAATTTTTGAAGCCAGTTTGAGGCTAGTTCCTCGCTATTCCGTACGGTGCAAATTCTACAATTTTTTAAAAGAAAATTTCTATTTAGGACGAGGTTTTTGTGTTCTTTAATATTCTGAAATTAATATTTCCGTCCTACCATTAAAAAACGAAAAATTAATCAAATGTAAAAAATATGTACTTTGGGCGGCGATAGATGGCAGTTGGAATGAAATGTATTTATCAAAAATACATCTTAAAATAAGGTCATGCTTATTTTTTTCAAAATAAGAGTAGTTTTTCTATAATTTCGTGACAAACATAATAGCCCACTGCATATTTACTGCGCTTCAGACAGCCGGATGCATCGTAAAATCGAATTTGCAATTTTGTTTATTATTTCTTTGTTAGTCTTACATTCGACCTTTTGTTATACACTTACACATTAACTTTTAAAGTAATTATTTATTTCCAAATATTTGAAATAAAAATTGCAAGCTCTTTAAGGGAGTATCGACAATGCAGGGAATGCAATAAATGAATTCCGTTCCGCTGTCGCGAATTTCTGTGAATTATGTGTGATTGTTATGACTTGATATAAATGTATGGTATTAGGCTTTTTTTCCAATACAAGTCTACAAAACTTTTGTATTATATTTGTATGCAGTGGTAGAATTCACATAGTTTTGACAACATTGCGATGGAAACAGTGAGTTGTTCGCTTCTAGGTTGAATGGGACGTTTTCAAATAATAGCTAAGATATTAGTGAGGCAGAAAGTGCAATATTTCAATCCACGCAGCTGTTTCCAATAATTCGGGAAAGTATGTCCTGTTGTAACACCACTAGCTTGAACTGCAGCTCAGTAATCGACAAAATCTGGAAAACAAAGGCACAACAATATGTGTTTTAAGAGGAACTTCGACAGTTTTCAAGTCTGTTCCAAACTTCTAAGACACTGTAAAAATATTTGTTATTTTTTTTCAAAAATATTTTTTATGTTTAGAATTTGGGCCTGAGAAAATATTGAAAAATGTTTTGATAGTACAAATTGTTTTCTTATATTTTTTGTCTGATAAAATAGTGTTAAGTTGACGAAAAAAAATTGAAATAAAAAAGTACGTTTTTGGCTGTAGAGATGTGTGTGTGGTGGGACAGGGGCTAAGAAACCTTTCAAAAATATTATTTTTATGTTAGAACTGTAACTAATATATAATTTGGTTGAGGGGAACTTTTTACCATCTTATCCGGGGGTACTCTTTATATTCCAATTAGTTTTGACACATTTTATTATCACAAATATAAAAAAAAGTGTCGCTTTACGAAAGATGGATTTAATTTTATTCATTCACAAAAACGCCTCCCGCATCTTGGTTGATTAATAATATTATATTTGTCCATAGTTTACAACAGGTAATCAAATACTTTGGAAAGACGTTTGTTTTCAAAACTCTTGTACGTATCTCATATCTTTCTGATTATTTTTTTACAGGTTCATGAAAACAAACTATACAACACATATTTTTTAGTTTTGCTCAAATTCTTATATTTTCGTCATTTTATTTTTTTCAATTTTCCGTAACTTCATACGCACTGACATGTATAATATTTTGTATCTCAAAATCATTTTAAAATCTCGGTTTTGAGTTCATCTTAAATCAAAGCTTATATCTGTACCTTTCATCAAATTTATCTTATTGTTTATAAAAAATTGTTTTAATGTTAATTTTTTGTTTATATATTTTCATTTATAAAATTATTAATTTTACCACGAATTAAAATTCTGAAAAAAAATGAAAAGAAAGTTCATACTTTCTTCTAAAGGACTGCGAAGTTTCAAAATGGCTTCTGTTAAAATAACTTGAGAATTTTTTAAATTTGACCTCGTTCACAGCGCCGCGGGAACCTCATGCGCCCGTCGTTGTATGTGCCGCTATCGAATGAAACGCAGGGGGGAACTAGCTTCACAACAGGAAGATAAGTGGAAATGTTCACTTAGCAATGAGTTTTAAAGTTCTTGTTAATATTCTAAAACATATAAAATATTAAGTTGTAACTTGGATAATATGTGCACTTTCTTTCAAGGAACATGTTTTAATTATGTCTTGATCTTCACAAACAGGAACAAAGGAAAGTAACGAACGTGTACCACGTAGCCATTTTGCTGCATTTCTACGACTTTTAAGTGAATTCTTTCTTCTTCATGATCTTCATTGGTGAAGAAGAAAAACACTACGTTGTGTATGTTTTTGTGCCCAGTCATAGAGCTTCTTGGGAGTTGTAATCGGATCATGATGTACTTGAATCGTTCAACGTGAATCCACTGCTGATATGTCACTCTGTCAATCATCCTCTCTTCACACTTTTCCTGCAACATTTTAAGTCGTTCTAGTCCAGGACATTTGTCACACTTTTTAAAGTAACAGTCAGCTCATGGAGCGTCAAAAATAACTTTTGTGAGGTAGTACCGACAATCCTACAATGAATTAACATCATCTGTTAACTTTGCGAGACCTCCTCTGTCAAACATTAACTTTACTCGTACGTTTTCGTGATATACACAAACACGTACTGTATGTGTACCGTTAGCTCCTGGTAAAATGCAGTGTTTCAGTCTTAATTCAGCGAACTTTGAAACTCTGATCTTTAGATGCGGAGACTTTTCTTTAAAATGTCGGTAGGTTTCTTTCATGTTGCTCGGTATAATCCTCTTTTGTTTGTGAATCTATCCCCCATTCTCTCTCACTGAAATAAAATATTTTTTTTCCTTTATTTATTCATGATACGGTTAACGTCATCTGAACAATAAAAAGCCACAACAAATGGTGTACAGAAGCGACGATAGCTCTTTTGGATTTCACATGTGAAGTTCACAATATTCCTTTGTTGCTAGTTGTTTTGCAACAGTTATCATGTGAGTAGATGCATCGAAATGAATTTTAACTTTAGGAAAAGACCAATCTTTGAAAATCGTTAAATTTTTATCATCAGTAGTTTCGTATCTTTTTTCAATTCTTCTATGATGTATTCATTTTCTTGTTCTTCTTCTACCTCTTCTATATCAAATATTCCTTTCTCTAAGGTTCGTCTTATTTTTTCCGCTTTTCGACGAGGATATGCTTTTGACTCAGTTTCGTTTTTCCCAATAGGTGTTTTACCTAACATCAATATTGTTAAACTTTCTTTCAGATGAGAAAATTTTACAGTCTTGGCTGGCGCAGCTTCTGCTTCACTAGGAGATGGATCACCATTATCTCTGATTTCAATGTTCAATTACGAATTATTGTCTTCTCCTGAATTTCTACTCTGTTGACTTGTACCAGGTTTGCTGGAAAATGTTTCAATGGTACCTTTAGAAGTTTGACATTCATTTTATAAACCATTTTGAAGTTCTCCATCTGCATATGTTACAAATTTTCAAGTTCGGCGTAATTTGTAAGTATTGTGTGCCCAACTTTTGAAGGATACTTCGTATTACATGTCTTAAATTTTTACATTCAGTTCTACCACACTTTTCTAGATTGAAAGGATTGAAACATAAATCAAACCGTATCTTCATTGTATTACTCGTTCACTTTACATTTGCAGACGGCAGAATTAGGAACTAATGTTGTTTTGAAAGTGAAGGTCGAACACACAACCGAGAATACACGAATGGCCCCGATGTCAATCAGCATCTGACCAATCAGCTGTCGAAGGGAACACAGGCGCTACGGACACAGCTGACGAATTATGCCTTTCTGACAGTGAGCTGGAGTCGTACTCTTAAATGATTTAAGATAATATACAATAAAATAGATCACACCGCACGCTGTTCACAACATTTACGTACAATATTTTTATTTCTTCTTTGCACTTATCTACTGCTTAATGGTTATGTTCTTGCCCCGCCGGTGTTCTGTGCGCTGCTCACCGCCGTCTATATCATATTAAACGGTCAGTATATACTGCAGACGCGCGTTTCTCATTCAGTCGGCGGTGACCTCATGTAAACAGATCGCAGCGCTCCGTCTGCAAATGTAAAGTGAACGGGTAGTACCTACCATCTTCAATTATTTTTTGTCACTCTCCTAGAAAGAAAGAAGCGCATGGGCACTCACACACGCGTCACAAACGAGGATATTATTTGCACTGTGTCACACACTCTTGGATGTAAACTGATCCCAATGTTTGTATTGCTTGGTCGACTTCCTGCCATTGCCTTGGGTGGTAAACGACCTGCTGACATCGATGAAAGGGCGTGGGCAGTGTTGCGCAAGGCGGAAAGTCCAGTGGAGGAAGACACAGGGAACATTGACAAAGCGGTATGGCAGCGGTGGCGCGCAGCGGCGGTTGAGAAAATACTCTGCGCTCCGTTGAATATTATTTTTTTACGTGAGTTCTAAAGCAGAAGCCATTTTGAAAATTTGCAGAGATGGAGATGAAAGTCTAAAGAATTTATTGTCGTCGAATTTAAAACAAAAAATCATGGGGATCATCTTTAAAGACTCGTTTTAAAAATTATAAACAATTTAAAAACCACAATATAAAAATATGCAATTATTTATAAACACTTGTTGAAAGATTGCTTCTTTAGCTTTAATTTGAAATCAAGTTTAAGTTTTTACAAGCAATACATTTGGAGTTAAAAATTATTAAACGTCTCAACATTGGAGAAAAATTAATATATTTCAATAATTGTAACGTCAAAAAATAATGTATTCTATAACAAAAAAATACGTGTCTCTTACTTTTCATTTAAAGTGTAAAAAAAAATATTAGAGAATTTGAAACACTTCAGGTTTTTTTCTGTCCGGTTTTCGTGGAATGACCCATATTTCATTTCATTTCGCAGATCTTCAAATTTTTATATAAAATATTTATTTGTTTCTGTATTTTGAGAAGAAATGTAATAATAATTAAGCGAAAAATAATTTTATTAAACTGAGCGAATAAAATACATTTATATATTGGTAAACTTTAGTTCAGTATTATAAAACGCGCGGGATAGTGTTCAGCGTTATTTGGAATATCCCTTATCATTTAATCCTCTTTCAATTATATATTGCTTTTAAACGTTATTTACTTGGAAATTAAACTGTTTAATGCCTAAAATCACGAGTCATAACTAGACCTCTGATTTTAGGACAGATGCCTCTTTAGGATGTTGTGGAAAGTAATTGCAGATGTTTCCGAAGCATGAGAAAATAGATGTACTGAAAGCATCTAATATGCCTAAAATGTCCTAAAAAGGGCGGTTGATGTCTATTTTAATGTTTTTGCCTAAAACAAGTGATTTTAAAGAACGATCGTATTTTAAATGCTAAATTTTGAAATTCGTTTTACGGAAACGCAAAAAGTTTTCCGAAATGCAAATATTGTGTGATCGAACAACGCATCGAAATCTTTCACTTAAAATACCGAAAAAAGGAGCCCTGCAAGTCAACATGATAAGGATGTTTCACGCTCATCTCCGATCAGCACGCACTTCTTGGGCAATTGCACCCATTTTTGATGCAGATGCGCTCTTGGCAGGTTGAGGCTTATCGCCGCAGCGCGTCGTCTGCGAAGTCCAGGGGATGAAAGCGCAGACAGGCCAAACAAAAGCCTACTTCGGACAGGCATGTATCACAAAATATTGTTCAGTGTTTAAATGGGTCGTGTGGTACAAGTTGTTTTTTTGGGGGGGGGGGAGAAAGGACGAGTGAAAAAGTTGCAGGAGACGTGAACATGAGAAATGTAACTAAATTTGTTTGCTCCTATAAATCTGTGTCAGTAAAACTTTCATTTTCAGCCTTAACAATGATCGTAATCGACAAAACAGCCTTGTTGTAGAAAATTTGGAGAAAATATTGATTATATACTATGCTGCTAATTATGAAAGTGAATAAAATATGCTTGTAGTCTCTCTCATAAATGTAAAAATACTTTTTCTTGCATAGTTTAATTGCTTAATTTAATCTGTTGAGATAAGTTCTACATGCCAGAAATATAACTTTTTAATGTATATTTTTTTGCCTGGCTTAGTCATTCTGTAACCTATTTTAAGTGCCTCAAACGTCGATTTTAATGCCTATTACTGCCTAATTTTGTAATTTTGTTGCCTATTTTAGGTGCCTAAATCAAACCGTTTTTGTGAGTAAAATTCCGAGGTCTAGTCATAACAGTCAAATTTTTACTCTCAAAAAGAAATAGTATTTCCCGATTATTAGCTGTAGATAGAGTTAAAGGTGGTGATATGAACCATTTATATAATATTAGCCCCCTTGGTATCTTTTCATATATCACAAACATTCTAGTAGGAACAATTTTAACTAGTTTAATAACTCCTGTTGGCAATATAGCTTTGTGGTTCAGTTGTATATGCGAGCTGATGTAAAAAACAGAGGTGTTCGTGTTTTCTCGGTTCTAAAAGCTTTGGGAGGTATGTCTTTGTCTTTTAATTAGAGTTGAGTTCGCTTAGACCGATTCTGTTTTTAACGAAGGGAATACAATATGCTTTAAACGGTCAATCTGTAATTTCGAACTATCATAGACCGATTTTAGTTCGCAAAATTTTAATATGGCGATGGTTGTAAAACGAGCCCTGAACTATGGTGCGTGTATGAGCGTATATATACGTGTGAGTCCCAAACTTTAATTGGCTTGTCTCACATACACTACAACTCGTGTTCGTACTATTGTTTTTGTTTTAGATGCCACCAAAGAGTCTAGGGCAAAAACAAAAAGGAACTAGTGGTGCTACAGAATGGCACAGACTTTCTCGTATTGGTTTTCTATTTCCTTGGATCTTCGGTAGCTATTCGGAATTGCCACATACTCTTTCTTGCCAGCTGCCATCTATCACCTCCAAAAGTATATTTTTTGTCATTTTCTTAATTGTTCGGTTTCTTATTGGTAAAATATTAATTTTAGAATATTAAAGAACACAAAAACCTAATCCTAAATGGCAATTTCCTTTTAAAAATTATGTGCCGTTTTAAAGAAAATTGCGGTTTAGCGCTACTAAAAATGCGAAATTTGAAGTTCATTTTCACAGAACATTTTTAAGTTTTCAAAATACTTTATTTGAAGTTATTTGAAGCACTTACACTAACAAACATAATAATCTTTACAAATTGCTGGTAATGTGCGTATTAAAGATGTGAGAGATCTTTCAAAAAAATAATTGTCCGGGCCGTGAAAACGAAAATGTGGATAAAACCAGTTGCTAAATTACGAAAAAAAACAAAAACACCTAACATGTGGTGTAGCCAGAAACCCTGCTTTCTAGGTCCTTGATACCGAAAAACCAATTGAAAGGAAAACGTCCGTCTGTCCGTCTGTGAACACTGCTAGCGCCTAAACCATACGTACGATTTATTCCAAAATGGATATTCCCTGGTCGATCTGGTTTTAGTCGAAGCTTTGAGATTTTGAAAAAGATTCTTCAAAATTTAGGGCTACTTTACATGAAGCCCCCGGACATTTTCAAAATTTTCTCAAAAACGGCTCCAAATTTGTTCTTTAAATTTCTTGTATGAATAGAGTAAAATACACTTATCAACATGGCATAGGTCCGATTTGGACGGTTAACTGAATTTTCGAAAATTGTGAAAGTTTGAATTTTTTTTTCGGCGTCTTTCTCTAACTACAAAATTGAAGATAGAGATTTTTTCTTCAAATAAAATTTGTTCTGCATATTGCATTCTGCAATTTTAAAAAAAATTACAAAAAAAAAAGATTTTCTCAAAAACGGCTCCAAATATTTTCTTTAAACTTTTGGTAGGGATAGTGGTAAATGTACTCTATCAGATGACGTAAAAGCCACATTGCTGTTTGGGTTGGTTTTTTCAAAAATTACAAAAATGTGAATTTTTTCACGTTTCTCACGTTGATAATATTTACACTAGCGGCTATTTTTTTCACATTATTATATTTACGAGTACATGTGCTATAAATAATGTCAAGTAAAGTTTCTCGAAAACACAACCGTTTTCTGTGAAAAGTAGCTCAAATTATGGCATTTTCAGAAACTCTCGAACGCCATTTTCTCATATATGGCTACAATTTTTTTCTTGAAATTTTTGTAACGGATAGTACTAATTACACTCTTTAGTATAGCGTAAAGTTTATTTTGAGTAATTTTTTTGTTATTTCAAAAAATACATAATTGTAATTTTTTTGAAAGATCTCTCACATCTTTAAAATGCATATTACCAGCAATTTGTAAACATTATTATATTTGTGAGTGTAAGTGCTTCAAATAACTTAAAATAAAGTATTTTGAAAACTCAAACATTTTCTGCGAAAATGAGCTTCAAATTTCGCATTTTTAGTAGCGCTAAAACGCCATTTTCTTTAAAACGGCACATAATTTTTAAAAGAAAATCGCCATTTATGACTAGGTTTTTGTGTTCTTTAATATTCTAAATAAATAATGTTTCCGTTCTACCAATAGGAAACCGAAAAATTAAGAATATGACAAAAAATGTACTTTTGGCGGTGATAGATGACAGCTGGCAAGAAAGAGTTTGTGGCAATTCCGAATAGCTAGCGAAGACCCAAGGAAATAGAAAACTAATACGGGTAAGTCTGTGCCATTCTGTAGCACCACTAGTTACTTTCCCATATACGTGCAGTTACTACGTATGTAGTACAGAGGAAGTAATGCTAATGCTGCGCGAAAAATCGGATGATTTTCAGGAGAAAAAACTCTTATTAAAGGGCCCTGGTAACGAAAAAGTGGTTAAATCGTGATTCTAAAATTAGAAAAAAAATCCTCTAACATGCGATGCAGCCAGAATCCACGTTTTATGGCTCCTTGATACCGAAAATCCGATTGACACCAAAACGTCTGTCGACTAGCACTAAAACGTTCAGCTGATTTTCTCCAAAATTGATATTCCCCGACCGATCTGGTTGACGTCGAGGCCCCTGGAATTTAAAATTGTACATGAAGCCCCTGGGGCATTTTCAAAATTTTCAAAAAATGGCGCCAAGAATTTTGATTAATTCATGATGTTGGATAGTCGGAAGGAAGTTTATGAGATTGGCGCAGGTCTCACGTTGGTGTAAAACTCTGATTTTTTTTTGAAAATTGCAAAAATTCAAAATTTTTTTCGGTGTCTTCCTACAACTATAATTATGTAGATATTTTTTTCTTAATGAAATGTGTTCATAAAAAAAGGGTCAAGTTCAATTTTTCAAAAACATGAGTAAACGACCTTAGATAATTACTGTTATTAAATATGGGACTCGATTATAATTACCTGTGACTAAATTCACTGATTTTCAACATTTTAAAAAGCACACGTAAACACTGAAAACTTCAAAGAATTTTCAAGAAAAAAATGCAAAGATTAGTGAAGATACATAAGAATTCATGTAAGTACAATCAGTTCACAAAGTGAACTAGTAGTGCTACAGAATGGCACAGACTTTCCTGTATTAGTTTTGTTTCTTTTGGTCTCGGCTAGCTGTTCGAACTTACCCATACTCTTGACAATTACCATCTATCGCCGCCCAAACTAATTTTTTTTTACATTTTATAAAATTTGTCGGTTTTCTAATAGAACATAACTTTTATTTTAAGAATATTAAAAAACAGTCAAACCTTGTCCTAAATAGCAATTTTCGTTGAAAAATTTGGAGTCGTTTTCAAAAAAATGGCGTTTAAGCGCGACAGTAAATGCAAAATTTGAAGCTCTTTTTCACAGAAAAGTTTTGGGTTTTTCGAAAAACATTTGAAGCACTTAACACTCACAATTTTAATAGTGTTTACAAATTGCTGGAAATGTGCATTCTAACGGTATGAGAGAACTTTCAAAAAAATAACATTTTGTAATTTTCAAAAAACAAAAAAATCCCAAATTGAACTTAACGCCATATTAAAGAGTGCAATTAACACTATCCATTCGAAGAGTTTGAACAAAAAATTTGAAGCCATTTTTGAGAAAATGGCGTTTCTGAAAACACGGAATTTTGAGCTAGTTTTCATAGAAAACTATTCAATTTTCGAGAAACTTTATTTGACAATATTTAAAGCATATGTACTTGTCAATATAATGTGAACGAATAGCCACTAATGTAAGTATTAACGACGTGAGAGAAGTCAAAAAAATTACATTTTTGCAGTTTTTGAAAAAAAATAATATAGCAATATGACGTTAATGTCATCTCACAGAGCACATTTAGCACTATCCCTACAAAAAGTTGAAAGAAAAAATTTGGAGCCCTTTTTGAGAAAATCTAGTTTTTGTAGTTTTTTAAAAATTTCAAATATTGCGTGCAATATTGCGCAAAAACTACTAAAATTTTTGAAAAAATGCACAAGACCATAATGAAAGAACTCGCTTTGGGCAACAAATTTTATTGGAAGGGAAAATCTCTGTTCAATTTTGTATTTCTAAGAAGACGCTGAAAAAATTTCAAACTTTTCCAATTTTCGAAAATTCAGAATTACCGTGAAAATGGGACATATATCACCTTAATAAGTGTATTTTTCTCTGTTCTTACAAGAAATTTAAATAAAAAATTTGGAGCCATTTTTGAGAACATTTTTAAAATGTCCGGGGGGCTTCATGCAAAGTACCCCCAAATTTTGAAGAAAGTTTTTCAAAACCGCATCGAGTGGACGCAGATCGACCGGGGAATATTCATTTTGGAAGAAATCTCATGTATGGTTTAGGCGCTAGTGTTGTTCACAGACTGACGTTTTTTTGGAGGGGGGGGGAACCAACACTTTTTCGGTATCAAGTGACCCCAAAACGTGCATTTCCGTTAAAATCTCGGAATCGATTTTCCGCAGCATTACATAACTGCCCCAATAATGCGTTCATTACTCCATATATACGTACATATAGAGGAAAGTAAAAATATTAAGGGAAATATATCTTCATATTCTTGTATCAAAATTATATTCAAATAAATCCTCAGTAAAAATTTTAAATGATCAAGATTATTGCTTAATATTAAGAAATTAATTTATTAGCATATTTACAGACATTTAATTAATCATTATCAATATTTACAGCAATCATTGTTAAGTAATTAAATAAATCATTGTAAGTTCTATAAATGGCAAAGAAGTTATGCATTATTTGTTTAAATGTAAATACAAGATAAATTGTGCAGTCAATTTGGAAAATTGGATTATACTGTTGGAAATTACTCTGAAGAAAATTTTGAAAAAACAGTGACAATGGTTGAACCTTTTAGAAGATATATTTTAAAACTAGAGAACACCATTTTTCCATGACCACCAGAAACAAAAGTGATGAACAATCGTCTCCTGTATTATTTTAGTAGTATACCTTTGGGTTCCGGCTCTCACACGCAACCAATCTTTATAAATAAGGGTTCTAAAGAAAGAGAATTTCATGGAGACTTGACGAATTCCATTTTGACTTTAAAAATATGGATGATTTCTTTAAAAAAACGCATCGAAATATCCATGTAAAATGCAACCCGTATCACATGTCAACTTATATCGGCAAATAACTCATAAACAAGGCGTTTTAGAGCCTTAAAAAGTAAAATTTTGAGGCCATAGGCCTCAAAGAAACGTTTTTCACACCATAATCTACAAGATGAGACATTCTTCGATCCATTCAATTAATTTTCGGTTCCACGTTTCAATACTATCAAGGCCACCTCAATATTTCAGTCCTTCCTGCTGGACCTCTGTGAAGATGGCCAGAAAAAATCTCAAAATTCAAAATTTTTTTATGGATACGTTTGTCCACCGTTTGACCACATTTGACCACCCTTTAGAAAATTTTTACCAGCCCCCGTTCACAAATTAGAACAAAAACAAATTTTTCTGGCCAACTTCACGATTTGACGAAATTACAAGATTTTGCCCAAAATATTAAAAATATCGAAATTTGAAGTGCGCTTTTGTTTGTCCATCGTTTGACCACCTTTAATCACTAACTACATTATTTTTACCACGTTTCCTCCAGCAGATATTCGCGAAAAACGTATTTCACTGCACCCAGAAACCGTGAAGATGGCCAGAAAAAGTTTTAAAATGCAAATGTTTTTGGTCGATTCGTGTCCATCGTTTGACCACTTTTGACCACCCTTTAGAAAATTTTTACCAGGCCGGGTTCAAAAGTTATAGGCAAAAAACGTTTTTCCCGCCATTTCTCAAAATCGACGAATTAGCAACAATCAAATGAAAAATTCGAAATTTTTAATTTGCATTCGTTTCTTTACCTCCTAATGACCTCTTAATCACCTTCAGACGTGCTTTACCACCAACGGAACAACCCAAAAAAATTTCCAAAAAAGCGTGAAGATGGCCAAAAAATAATTCGAAAAAGCAATTTTTTGGGCTAATTCGTTTGTCCATCGTTTGACCACGTTTGACCACCCTTTAGGAAATTTTTACCAGGCCGCGTTCAAAAGTTAATGCCAAAAAACTTTTTTCCCGCCACTTTTTCAATTCGAAAAAAAAACAAGAAACACGCAGAATTTTCCATACATTTCTACTCTCTGCGTTTGTCCATCTTTGGAACGTGATTGTCCATCCCTTAAAATTCGTAAACTACATGTATTTCAAGAAATACAGGTGAAAAACGAATTTTCCCACCTCTTCTTGTAAAATTCCCTCAAAACAACAAAAAATATATTCAAATTATATCAAAAAGCATTCGCATTCGTTTGTCCATCGTTTCATGTCGTTTGCTTAACCTTTAGAAAATTTTTACCAGCCTCCATTCATAAATTTGCGCAAAACAAATTTTTCGGGCCAAGTTCTTGTCTTGATGAAATTACAAGATTTCCTTGGAAATATTAAAAATACCACAATTTGACGTGCGCATTCGTTTATCCATCTTATGATGACGTTTCCCTAGCGTTTAGACATTTTTTACCAGCCTCCGTTGAGAAAGTAGAGCAAAAACAAAGGTTTCGGGCCAACTTGACTGTTTGAAATTCAGTCCCATTATTGGAACATGATTGAGCTGTATGAAACGCACTTTTAGTTGCCGAATATGTTTTAGTAGTTGAATGAAAATAATTTGTTTTCGCACGTAATGTTGTAGAACTTGTAACGTGTTTCAGAAAAAAAGATGACATATGCGCCGCTGTGACAAAATTATTTTCTCAGGAGTTAAGTTTCGTTACAAGTAACGAAACGAAAGTCTGCGCGAATTTAGTTTTGTTACAGAAAGAACAGATCGTCTAAGACAGTTTCGTTTCGTTTCTTTACTGAAATGAAACAAATGTGACTTTCCTCGTCGTGGGTAAGAAACGTTGTTTCTTTATTTAGTTTCGTTATTAATATTTATAGAAGGAGAAGTAACGAAAGTCGAGAGAGGGCCATTGAGAGGTGTTGTACACCAGACTACATTTCTGTACTTTATTTTTGTTTCAGAACAGAACTACTTAAACACGAGTTATTATCTGTCCGTTTTCCTCTTTTTTGTAAAATTTATTTATTGCTTGTTGGGATGTACATAGATCAGTACAACACTCTTTCATATATGTTGATCACTTACTACTAACTTAAACTATGCTTAACCTAGTTCTACTATTGCTACTACAATGGGGTAGATTACTCATAAGAGTATCTACAGATCACAATTGTCTGAGAATATTTTTAGGAAGGAATCGAACGGGTATCTATTGTTTATTCTGGTCTGTGTGTTGTTTGTTGAGGCTAAATTGTATTGTTTGAGTTGATCTATTGAGTTTATGTTAGAGTAGAAATTATTGGATAGGCGTGCTATTTGATGGATGATTGAGTTTATAAATAATTCACTATGGAGTTGATGGTTTGAAATGAACCATGGGGCGTTGGTGATTATTCTGAGGAATCTGTTCTGTAATATTTGTATTTTATTTGCATTGGATGGTGCAGCATTTGTCCAGATGGGGCAAGCGTATAGCATTATGGGTCTTATGATAGTTTTATATAGTGTTATTGCATTTGTTAGTGAAAGTTTGGAAGTTTTATTAAGTATTGGCTTGAGTTGGATTAATTTGATTTTAGCCTGTTGTGTTTTTATATTGATGTGGTTTTTCCAGTTTAGTCTTGTGTCAAAATTTAGACCTAAGTATTTTATAGGTTGGTTTGATGGTGTCCAGTTTATTTGACTATTGTTTAATAGTAATGGGTGGGGGGCAGAGAATGGTCTCTATGAAAAAATTTTTGATTTTCATTTATTTGGATTTAGTTTTCTTTTCCATTTTATTGCCCGTTCGTCTATTTTATTCAGATGTTGAATTTTTGTGCTGCTATATGTCAGGGTGCAACTTGATGTGAATATTGCCGTATCGTCAGCAAATTGTGCAAGTTGAGTGTATCGTGTGGTGGGGATATCTGCTGTGTAAATATTGAATAGTGTTGGGGATAAGGGTGTGCCTTGTGGAAGTCCTGCTTCTATAGGGCGTGGGTTGGAGCTATGATTATCTATGGTTACTCTGTCTGATATAAATTGTGTGATAATATTTAATAAGTATTTAGGTGTTGCTATTGTTTTGAGTTTGTATATTAATCCGGGGTGCCAGACTCTGTCAAATGCTTGAGATACATCTAAGAGTGTTACTATTGAGTGTTTCTTTTCTTGGAAGGCAGTGTGAATGTATTCAGTAATCCTTAGCAATTGATGTGCAGTTGAGATACGGTTTCTAAAACCAAATTGGTGGTTTGGAATAGCTTCTGATTTTGTTAGATGATTATTGAGTCTTTTTAAAATTATTTTTTCAAATAATTTAGATAACGTTGGGAGGAGACTTAATGGTCTGTAATTCACTGCGAGGCTATGATTTGTGCTTGGTTTAGGGATCGGGATTATATTTGATATTGTCCAAGTTCTTGGGAAATAGCCTAGTCTGAATGATGAATTATAGATGTTGTTTATGTATGCGATTGTGGTTGTGGGCAGGTTTTTTAATATTTGGTTGCTAATTAGGTCATGTCCGGGAGCTTTTCTTTTAGGCAATTTTTTATGAGGTTTTTGACTTCAGTAGGTGAAATGAATTTTAATCTCTGTGGGACGTCATAGTTGGGTGCTCCATTTGAATCAATTATTGCTTGGTGGTCTGAGTGTACGGGTGTGTTATTAGGCTTGAATGTTTGAGCGAAGTGTTCTGCTAGTGCTTCTGCCTTATCTTGGGGCATATTTTATACCTTGTGTCGTGTTGAGTGGCGGAATGGTTATTTTTTTATTTAGAAGACATTTTGAGAAGTGCCATAGTGATTTGTTTGAGGTATTTAATGTTTCTGTTTTCCTGTCAAAGGATTTTTGGGTGTGTATATTTATTGCCCTTTTTGTTATTTCATTGAGGAGATTTAGTTCTTTTTTCTGTTGGGGAATTCTATTCTTGCTCCATAGCCTTCTAGTTTTATTGCGTGTGTTGATTATTTCTGTTATCTCTTTGGGTAGTTTTGGTTTTGTCTGTTTAGAAGAATATGTGGGTTTGTTTTCTTGTAAGTGTTTTATTGTGTTTGTTATTATTTCGTTTATCTGCATGACTGATTTTTCTATTTCCATAGGGGAGTTTAATATTTTGAATTGTGGTGTCTTGATTTTCACTATTTTCCTAAATGTTTCCCAATTTATGTTTTGGGTGATAAGTTTCTGAGTTGGAGCATGTGGGGGAGGTATAATTTTGGTGGTTATTAACGTTTTCTTCTATCCTGTATCGATAATTTAATTACTCTTAAAATATGTTCTGGCTCTTGTGGTAAATGTTTACTCGCAATATTCACCGTGCTGGATACATGGTTAACATGAAATAAAAACTTTGTTTGGTACGGATTACAGCGGAATTACCTAAAAAGAAAATGGGAAGGGGGGGGGGGGCTATGTCCACCGACCGATTTGCTCGCAGGCCCACGCCCCCTTCCAACGACACCTCTCAGCAGCGCTTCTGAGACGCGGCAGTGCCCTTCTCATCCCGCTCACGGCCGCACCGCCGCTCGCCCAGAATGGGAGTTTGCGAGTCCTACGCCTCGGTGACTTGCAGTGCCCTCCAAGTAAATGGACACTCTGCTGACTGACACGCTGATGGCGGCGCCGCGACAAAAATAAAGTACAGAAATGTAGTCTGGTGTACAACTCCTCTCAATGGCCCTCTCTCAACTTTCGTTACTTCTCCTTCTATAAATATTAATAACGAAACTAAATAAAGAAACAACGTTTCTTACCCACGACGAGGAAAGTCACATTTGTTTCATTTCAGTAAAGAAACGAAACGAAACTGTCTTAGACGATCTGTTCTTTCTGTAACAAAACTAAATTCGCGCAGACTTTCGTTTCGTTACTTGTAACGAAACTTAACTCCTGAGAAAATAATTTTGTCACAGCGGCGCATATGTCATCTTTTTTTCTGAAACACGTTACAAGTTCTACAACATTACGTGCGAAAACAAATTATTTTCATTCAACTACTAAAACATATTCGGCAACTAATAGTGCGTTTCATACAGCTCAATTATGTTCCAATAATGGGACTGAATTTCAAACAGTCAAGTTGGCCCGAAACCTTTGTTTTTGCTCTACTTTCTCAACGGAGGCTGGTAAAAAATGTCTAAACGCTAGGGAAACGTCATCATAAGATGGATAAACGAATGCGCACGTCAAATTGTGGTATTTTTAATATTTCCAAGGAAATCTTGTAATTTCATCAAGACAAGAACTTGGCCCGAAAAATTTGTTTTGCGCAAATTTATGAATGGAGGCTGGTAAAAATTTTCTAAAGGTTAAGCAAACGACATGAAACGATGGACAAACGAATGCGAATGCTTTTTGATATAATTTGAATATATTTTTTGTTGTTTTGAGGGAATTTTACAAGAAGAGGTGGGAAAATTCGTTTTTCACCTGTATTTCTTGAAATACATGTAGTTTACGAATTTTAAGGGATGGACAATCACGTTCCAAAGATGGACAAACGCAGAGAGTAGAAATGTACGGAAAATTCTGCGTGTTTCTTGTTTTTTTTTTCGAATTGAAAAAGTGGCGGGAAAAAAGTTTTTTGGCATTAACTTTTGAACGCGGCCTGGTAAAATATTTCTAAAGAGTGGTCAAACGTGGTCAAACGATGGACAAACGAATTAGCCCAAAAAATTGCTTTTTCGAATTATTTTTTGGCCATCTTCACGCTTTTTTGGAAATTTTTTTGGGTTGTTCCGTTGGTGGTAAAGCACGTCTGAAGGTGATTAAGAGGTCATTAGGAGGTGAAGAAACGAATGCAAATTAAAAATTTCGAATTTTTCATTTGATTGTTGCTAATTCGTCGATTTTGAGAAATGGCGGGAAAAAACGTTTTTTGCCTATAACTTTTGAACCCGGCCTGGTAAAAATTTTCTAAAGGGTGGTCAAAAGTGGTCAAACGATGGACACGAATCGACCAAAAACATTTGCATTTTAAAACTTTTTCTGGCCATCTTCACGGTTTCTGGGTGCAGTGGAATACGTTTTTCGCGAATATCTGCTGGAGGAAACGTGGTAAAAATAATGTAGTTAGTGATTAAAAGTGGTCAAACGATGGACAAACAAAAGCGCACTTCAAATTTCGATATTTTTAATATTTTGGGCAAAATCTTGTAATTTCGTCAAATTGTGAGTTGGCCAGAAAAATGTGTTTTTGTTCTAATTTGTAAACGGAGGCTGGTAAAAATTTTCTTAAGAGTGGTCAAACGATGGACAAACGAATGCGAATGTATTTTTATATAATTTGAATGTATTTTTTGTTTTTTGGGGGAATTTTACAAAAAATTGTGGAAAAATACGTTTTTCGCCTGTATTTCTGGAAATACACGTAGCTTACGAATTTTAAGTGATGGACAATCATTTTCCAAAGATGGACAAACGCAGAGGTTAGAAAAGTACGGAAAATTCTGCGTGTTTCTTGTTTTTTTCGAATTGAAAAAATGGCGGGAAAAACGTTTTTTGGCATTAACTTTTGAACGCGGCCTGGTAAAAATTTTCTATAGGGTGGTCAAAAGTGGTCAAACGATGGACAAACGAATCAACCAAAAAAATTTGCATTTTAAAACTTTTTCTGGCCATCTTCACGGTTTCTGGGTGCAGTGGAATACGTTTTTCGCGAATATC
This sequence comes from Acheta domesticus, assembly GCA_031308135.1. Classification (NCBI taxonomy): domain Eukaryota; kingdom Metazoa; phylum Arthropoda; class Insecta; order Orthoptera; family Gryllidae; genus Acheta; species Acheta domesticus. Next base: position 85,293,257 of record JAHLJT010004567.1, read on the forward strand.
TGCTGGAGGAAACGTGGTAAAAATAATGTAGTTAGTGATTAAAGGTGGTCAAACGATGGACAAACAAAAGCGCACTTCAAATTTCGATATTTTTAATATTTTGGGCAAAATCTTGTAATTTCGTCAAATCGTGAAGTTGGCCAGAAAAATTTGTTTTTGTTCTAATTTGTGAACGGAGGCTGGTAAAAATTTTCTAAAGGGTGGTCAAATGTGGTCAAACGGTGGACAAACGTATCCATAAAAAAATTTTGAATTTTGAGATTTTTTCTGGCCATCTTCACGGAGGTTCCTGCTGGTAGCAATTTTTGTGGCGACACGCTTAGAAAGCTTAGATTCGACAATCTTTATTTACGCTTTCTGTTAACACCGTAGTTTGTGCAGTCTGACGAGGTTTATTTGCATAATCATTAATTCAAGATTTGCTCTCCAGCAACAACTAGAAGTACTATTATTATACATGCTTGATACCTATACCTATGAAGATTGTGTCTTATGTGCGTAGTGAAACTATTCAATTAACGTTTTTTCATGGACTATAAGTGCTGTGTACTTAATTGTGGAAGGATGTGGGTGTTCAGTGAAGAGTGAAGAATGTGTTTGTGTTTTACCTGTACCAATATTTTCGTTATCATTCGATGAAATTTTCAAGTCAACGGGTTCAGACACGTAGCTTTCACAAAAGTAAAAAGCAAATATTTTTGTGACTATCACGAAAAACTAAAAAACCTAATTGATAATATTGAATAATTACTTTAAATGTCTTTAAGTAAGTGTTGGGAATTTTCCCAAGCAAATTCTCCATGATATTGAATAAATATTGATTGAAAATTTATTTTACACATTAATTGCATTGATTTTTATTTGTAATTATGTTAGTACATTATAGATTTATATATATACGTAATTGTGTTAGTACCATTATAGATTTTAAACAAATAAACACGTTTCGTTAACT
>JAHLJT010004567.1:85294311-85312190 GCA_031308135.1 Acheta domesticus
TAACTCTTTCTATCCTCGCGCCGAAGGATATTGCATATATGTCCTTGTCGTGTAATTCATTGCAGATAATTTTCACCACTGACGTTTGTTTCACTTGAAGATATGAACCACCTTCCACGGGATCCATCACTTTTCAAAGTTCTACATGTTCTCTATGGATTGTTCGAGCGAAGTACATACTCCGCATTTCTCTCAATGTCAGCATTGTTCTGCTGTGAATTTTCCACTGCTGAGTATGTTCGTCGTTGACTGGCAAGCACTTTGAGTCTAGGGTAGTCTGATATCTGGGTTCCGCTCTCTCCATACCTTGAAAACTTCTATTTCTGAGCCCCATTTTTCGCTTTTTGCATAGAAAAAGCACATCACCTCACCTTTATTTCATCCCGGGTCCATCTCTGACGATGGCTTCGAGCTACTGCCGGCTCTTGTCGCCCTGAGACTAACATCCGTGGGATGGCCAGAAGTCGACAAGGTGACATTAGCTCGGTTTCTGAGCAAGGTATGGGACATTGGTAGAACAAGGCACTTAAGATTCATTACATTTCTTGTTCTATCCATTTTGCTCATTGGTTTGAATTGAAGATTCGCAGGACGCAAGTTCGAGTTCACAGATCACACTTAACCCTCGGGTTTGTTCCTGCCATCCGTTACTGCGACCCACAGTGGCCTCGGGGCATCCCCCCGCAGGGCCCAGCAAGGGGTCCCTCCGATCGCCAGTCGGCATTACTAAACCCTACGGGATTTTCACTGACTGCTGAAGGTAGCCTCCTTCGCTGGCTAATGCAAGGTTCGGGCCTCCACTCTAATCAGTGGCCTGGTGTGCCAACCCAGTTTCTCTCCTGTACCCTCTATGGGCCGACAACAGGAAGTCCAAGGGTTCATGACCCTTCCCTCTCTACTTACTTCCCACTCTCCTCAAATGGAGTACTTCTTCGTCTGACCCCTCACCTTCAACCTATTCAGCAAGAGAGGCCCTACTGGTAGCTAGGCTACCACTGACATAGCTTTAAGGCCCATGGGGGTACTCAAGCTCCACCAAAAAAGCTCCACTCAAATTTTTATTTATTAGATTATTATTATTATTATTATTATTTATTATTATTATTACTATATAAGTGTTCTGATAATTCAGGAATCCTGTTACCTACTATCAGAGTCAGTCTGTCATCTTTCAAAAGGGTGAATATTCAAATTAAATGAAAATGATAGTGAACTGGAATTTTCAAGAAAGTATATAAAAATTGTAAAATATTCAATCGTAACCTGTTAGTACACATTTCTCATTGGTTTACAATTTCGTTCGTGAAATCTCTTTGACTATGCTCAACGTCTTACCAACTCCGTATACGATTAGTTGCCTGCAAATCAGGGCAAATTTTACATTTGTAACGTGCAATATTACGTTTTCCCCCTCATGTTCTTTGGCAAAAGCATCTTCGACCCCTACAACACCTTCCTCTTCACTCTGTAGCTTCACGCTGTTACCCCTCCATTAGTCTAATCGCTACCACTTAGCGGAGGGATTCCCAACCTTTATCTGTCATCGATCCCTTTTAAAAGGATGGTTTGATTCACCGACCTCCTTATGTAATTCTCTGGAATTAGCAGAAAACTACCTGTTCTTAGCACAATTAATGACAAATAAATTATTAAAGATAATTTACACAAAGCAACTGAATATAACTTCTGGAAAAAATATTAAAAACTAGGCTTTATTTTTTGTACCATTTGTAGTTTTAATTTTACAAACAAAAAGAAGTTTTCTGAAGGAAAATCACAGATGCTAATTGCAAAAAAAAGTTGGATTTTAATTCATGTGAATGAAATTACATTTCAAAAGAGAACATTTGTACTTTATTTTTGATGAAAACATAAGAGACACAAATATTCAAAATCAGAAAACAAATTATTCTCTTTATTTATAAATTTTTGTAATCAATGACAACTTGAATTATACCGATCAGTCGTCCGAGCACATTTGACTGTCGATTCACAAATTAACTCATGATCATCTGTAACCCACTTTAGAATATCATCGACCCCTAGGGGGTCTACATCGACCCAATTTCGAAACCCTGATTTATATTTCGGTTAAAATAGTGTGATATTTCAAGATTACGATCTGAAAAGGGAAGGGAGGACACTGTCATTCAATCGGGAGTTTCAATACTAAAAATGTAAGTCTTAACGAAGCTAGGATGACAGTGTCTCCCTCCCTCTCCCTACCAGCTTGTGACCTTGAAGGGATACACTGTTTTATTACCATCTTGAAGGTAAGGAGTCCCGTAAATAATTTATTGACAGACAGTTGACATAAACAATTCTTTATTTCATGAGTCTTGTCACTTTTTTGCAACAATTTAGGTTATAAATTGTTCCCATCATCATATCACCGAAAATGCGAATAAAAATGACAAAATTCATAAAATAAAGAAGTATTAATGTGAATTGTCTGTCAATATAGTACTTTATGAAACGATGATGTACTGATGGGTATTAATACACGAGTGTGATATTACGATACGAGTTAGTGTCATAAAGTTCACACGAGAGTATTAATACCCATTACATCGAGTTTCATACAGTACTTTTTCTACTACTTTATAAGTTAAACTTTTACAATGAATAGTTTCGTGCAGTTGATTCAGTCAAGACCATACAGCGGACAGCTACCTAAATCTTTCCTCGAATGCTGCCGCAGGTGGCTGTGGTTACCTGTCCGCCTACCTACCTGCCTGCTGCGCTAGTCAAATAGGATCAAAGTGAAATTACGATCCACTTCATTTTAATAATACCACGAAAAATACTACTAATAAAATATGTTAAAACTATTGAGCATAATATAATATCAAATACAATTTTAATGTACACAATCGAACGAAACATTTGCTAAAACGATTCTCAATGATTATTTTAAGTGTCAATACTTAGTTTGTAAAGTTCTCTGTGGTGTGATTGGTGAATACGTAGTTTGTGAACTTTTCTGTATCATAATGAAAATTGTATCGAAAATGACTATCATTGTGCAACTGATTGCAGCCATCAAATGACAGCATTATACAATGGGAGTAGAGCAAAATTATTTATGTGACTCGTTATCTTCAAGATTGTAAAAACACTTATAGTCTAATTTAACCTTATTTCTTCGCTAGTTGGTGAAAAGGAGTGTAGCGAACTTTGCGTGGTCAGACGGAAGAGCAGATCTCATGGCCTGAGTCTCGCCACGTAAATTAGGGCATCAATTCATTCAATATATTCAAATAATTCCAATTCTACAAAGCCACTCAGTTGTAGGCGCTTGCTTGCTTGCTCGTGCGTGGACTGACCGCGGCCGCCCTGGCGGAGCGCTGCAGCGGCGGCGCTGGTCCTCGAGGGCTCCGAGGCTGGCGGCGGGGCGGCGAGTGCGGTGCGGGAAGCGCGGGGAGCGCGCGGGGCGCGGGGCGAGCGCGGGCTGCGAGTGGCGGTGCGCCAGCGACGCCACCCGCCCGGCCATGCTCACCCGCCGCTCCGCGTCGCGCTGCAGGCACAGCGCCAGCGAGAACTTGCGCCCGCTCCCGCCGCCGCCGCCCCCGCTGCCGCTCGCGCACATCCACGTCCAAACACGTACGCTGCGGGGAAAGGTGGACACGTGGACGGTCAGCAGGGAGGGAGGTTGGGATGGGGGCATGCGTAGCAGATTGAGCACGTGCTTGAGAGCATACCCTCTGGTTATGCTCTCTTCAGTGAAAATTTAAACAAGATGTTATGTTACTTCATATTACGTAAAAATCTAACAAAGACCCTTAAAATGTATTCACGATATAAAATTACGTATTTTGGCACTGAGAGAAACAACACTTTGCTTATAAAAACTTTCGGCCCGTGTGAAGGTTGTACAAGAATTGAAATAATATCCAATAAGGTAACGAAGGGTAACATTGCCATGGGTGAAACATCGCCATAACTTCAAAAAATTTAAGTAGCACAGTCTGTACTGTAAATTTATTTGCTTGCTGAATTCCCATTGTTAGCTACCTCACTTAGAAACATATTCAATCGTTTGTTGCATTGGGTTACAGTTGTAACCTAAAATGTCCGTAAATATGTATGTTGTATTTTGATACAGGCAAATATCGTAAGCGAAACTTCGTTAATTGGTTTAATTGAGTTGAAATAAACGTCATAGATAGGCAAAAATGTCATGTTCTAAGCATGTTATGTCGTGACTTAAAAATTATTCATTACAAACAGAGAAAATGTATTAAAGAATATACCGCTTTTAGGGTAACATTGCCATACTGGCCGTCTTGCCCATATATTTATATCTTTTAAGAAGAAATTCTTACATTGAAACAATTGACATTTGTTAGTTTATTTATATCATTTCTAAAGCATATGACTTGTAATTAATCGATGTTTACAATTTATATTTGATACAAAATTACTTTTTGTTGTCGCCATACTTGCACTGTAACTTTGCCACGTAGATAGATAAAAAATTCAATATCTAAAGTTTACAAACCTATGATGAAGTTAAAATGCACTAAGCACTGGGAAAAGTAAAATAGTGGAAAATTATGTAGGAAAAGTTACTGAACTGTATGGAATTAGCAGATCCACTTTACATGATGTGGATGGGTGTGATATGCCAAAAAACAACAACAAACGATATTGTTGCTGAACTTCCCAGACTAAGTATAAAATGGAGAAAACAATTTTTGTCTACCGCATTTTATCACAATGTAAAACAGTAAATAAAACCTTTTTAAAACTAAGTTCTCAAGGAATATTTATCCTTGTTTAGAGTATTTAAAACTGTCAAAAACAATAGACTAATATGGTTCTGATGCAGATTTATGGATTTGTGTGTTCCTATCCAACTCTCACACATTTAAACATTGCCATAGACTTGGAAATAAATAGAGGTGGCAATGTTTGACGCCTGAGGCGTAACATTGCAACTTTCCTTGCTTTAAAAAAAAATAAATCTTCCAAATTATGGAAGCTATGTCTTCAATATTTTGAAGAAATATTGCACTTTTGTGAAGGGTTAAATTGTCAATATAATTATTGTGAAAATTGATGCAACGAAGTAGAACTTTAAAAGAAACAAAGATGTGGCAATGTTAGCCCACCATTACCTTACTGATTAATTAATATTTAACAAAATCAATGGAACACGAAACCTCTAGCATACTTGGGAGGAGCAATATGCGTTGAGCTTTACAAGTCTCCCAGATAGCGCTGGCGTCAAGACAGGGAGAGGAAGTGTGAGCGTACTGATCGCTTCACAGAACTTTATCCTCAGCGGAGCAGAACATAGAAGGGGAAAGGTGGGGACGCCGAGAAGAACGTGCGGGGCAGGGAGACGGTTTGGTTGCGGCACGGAGCAGTCGGAGATGTAAATAAAATTATTTGAAATGTAGAATTTGAATTCAACTGATTTTCTGGCATAATATATACGATTTTAACTTGCCAAAGTGCCAAAATACGGAATCATATCACGTCCGTAGATTTTGTGAAATTTTGTAAAATAGAAATGTTGTAACATCTCAAGACAGAACCCTCCGAATTTTGGAAAGATGAATATTAAGACGGACAGTTGATGTAACAAACCATAATGGAGATTTAGAAATATGGGACAAGAAATGTATTAAATATTTATATTCTGAATCAGGTATCATTAAAGCAGGTAGGAACACTTCGATGGTTTGCAAATAGACACGTTAGAACTCAACTTTGAAGGTAGAAAACACAAACTAACATATCTAGTTCATAAAATATTAAAGGAATTTGAAAACAAATAAATAAACAAACATACACAAAATACTTACATAAAAATACACATATGCATAAAACTTGAGGAGAATATTTAGTTTCACCAATAATCATTCTAGGAAAAACAAGCAAAACTTTGAACAGAAGCGTCGAAACGATGAACAAAAAGAAGATAGAGAAGATTAATGGACAGGGGGGAAAGAAACAAACGGAGAAGTTCCAAAAATACGAAAAATAAGGAGATAAAATATTGAGAAAAGAGCAACATTTGAAATCAAAAATGAAATATACTGGATATAATGAACGAAAAAATTCTAGTGAAGTTAATTGTGAATTGAAAAAAAAAAAAAAGAGAAGGAGAAGAAAGCGTGCAGTGAAGAAGAATGCAAAGCGGCGCACGCGTGACTTCATCGTCGTCGTCGCCGGTGACGCTGATGATGGGCCCGCTGCCGACGACGCCTCGGCGCACGGCGGCGCGCGCGGCCAGCGAGTCGCACGACGAGCCGTGCGCGCCCGCGCCTCCCGTCTCGCTGCCGGGCACCAGGCCGGCCAGGTAGCCCATGTGCGCGCGCAGGGCGGACGCGATGCCGCTGGCCGGCGCGCCCCCGCCCCCGCCTCCGCCGCCCGCGCCGCCGCCGCCGCCAACGCCGACGGAGCCCGTGGACGCCTTGCGCGAGGGCGTGCGGCTGCCCAGCAGCATGCGCAGCCGCCCCAGCACGCCCAGCTTCCCCGACGCGTCGCCCAGCTCCCCGCGCGCGCGCTCCGCCGCCGCCGCCGCGGCCGCCGCCGCCGCCGCGTACTCCCCCGCGCGGCTGCGGCGCGGCGCCGCGTCGTCCAGCTCGGGCTCCGAGCTGAACGTCACCTGCGCCCACGCCCGCACGCGCCGCGCGCCGGCTGCCTCAGCACTTGGTGGTGGCAAAGCTTACTGCCGTTTCATTTACAGCAACTTATTTACGTCAAACTTGTAAATTATTGTCTACTTGTTAATGTAAAAATAGTAAATCGTACTGAGTTCTTTGAATTGATTCATTGAACCCTAATTTCAGATTCTTTATTTAACCTTAAGTAATAATGTAAAAATAGTAAAACGTTCTGTTGATCAATTCATATAATCTTACTCATTTACTATTTTTACTCAAAGTAGTAAAAATTACAGCTGTTTATTTGAGAGAATCATTATTATCAAAGTAGTTAAACTTACTGCGGTTCAATTCATACAACCTTGCTTATTAATTTAAAAACAGTAAAATTTACCACTATGCAATTCAGAGGCATCTTACTTATTTATATAAATATAGTAAAACGTATACGGTCTTCTATTAGAGGGATTGTAAGAGATGACAGAGGGGATGTATTCTCTCCAAGTGACATATTCAGCATAAGCTCCTTACAACGCATTTACCATGAGAAAACGCATCCATCATCTTGCATTCTTTACTAGATCACAAAATATTTTTGCAAGAACCAAAGAAATATTTTTGGGGGGCAAAAGAACTTCGGTCACTAACTTAACGATGGTATACATCTGGTGCAACTACTTTACTGTCCAGATTCCAAAACAAGTATTTTGTACATCAAGGGAAACTGGGCGAAAATTCTGCAGATGCAGCATTACGGTTTAAATAATTATTCAAATTATAAATTTCTACGTAGCAATCTTTTTTGCTTAGAATTCCAAGGAACGAGAAGGAAGGATACGAACCAAATGCGGGGAAAAGATATGATTTTTTTGTTGTTGTTTAAGGTCGCAACAACTACTAGGTCATTAGAGACCTCTATTGGATGTAACGTTATGGCATGAGGATGAAACGATATGGTGTTGATAAGGGGTGAAAGGACGAACACATACAACCATGCCCGAGGCGGGACTCGAACCCGCGACCCCACGGTCCAAGATCACTACGACACTACTGCTATAGCGGGGGCCGGCTAAAGAGAGATTTCTTTCGCGAAGAACACGGTGCAACCGTGTTCTATCCGGCATCCTTCGCGTGGTGGTGTTGGCGTACCTGTCGCCGCATGGGCAGCGGGCCGTGGTCGGCCGAGGGCCAGGAGGCGCGCGGGATGACGGGCGGCAGCACCGACAGCAGCAGCAGCGGCAGCCCGCCGCCCAGCGCCGTCGCCGCGTCGTCGGCGCGCGCCGCCCCAGCGCCGCCGCCGCCGCCGCCGCCGCCTCCTCCGCCTCGGCCTGCTGCGCCACACACACCCTATTCAGCTGGTTGGGTTTCGCAGAATGCATTCACTCCTCCAAGAGAAAGTTCTCTCCATTCATTCTTCCGTTCTTACATTTCTCTAGTATTCCCTCCATCCATCCTTTTATACCTCCTTCGATTTCCCTCTCATTTCCACATACACTCCATTCCTTCATTTTAAATTTCTTCATCATTCCCACCCCTTCTTCCAGACTTCGATCCATCCCATCTAACTCATTTATTCCTTCTACCTCTCGTTCCTTCCCCCCTTCCTCTTTTCCCTCTCTCTTTATCCATCATTTCATCACTACATCCCTCATTCTCTAGAACCCTCCTTTCTTTCCTTCCTCCCTCTCTTCATCCCTCCAGTCATCTTTGTTCGTCTGTCAGTCACTAAGAAGCTCTTTAGTGAAAGAACATTTGATAAGAGCATCAGAAATGTTACTTTTTCAGTTTTTCAAACGAGTAGACTACATAGTAACACTAAAAAAATAGTAATAAAAAGCATGCCCTGATAACGATTGTGATTCAAAATAACCGCACATCAAACTAAACCAACTTCGCTATGAAAAGAGAAAGAATATTTTTAAGCCGGTCAGCAAAGTGACCTCATATTTCACAGGGCCTACTTTAGTCGACTTTGCAACTTTTCCCTTTAATACATCTAAAATGCGATTCAGTTATACCCTTGCGGTCGCTTCTAAATGTATATTTACTCGTTGAATTTCACATTCGAGTGTTTTCCTAAAGCTCCAGAATTTTACGAAATTTCCCTAATGATATAATCATTTTAACACTGGGACTGTTGAAAAGAAAGGAAATTCGCTAATGCCACGTCTATACGTGACTACTTCTTCCGCATTGGCGAGCGTTCAAAGGATTTCCTTCTGGGCCCTTTGCTGGCAAAGGTCACTCAGGGCGGCAGAACTCCGCAAAGGGACGAGGGCGAAGCAACCCGTCGAGGGGAAGGGCAGGGTGGCATTGGTGGACCGCTCTGCTTTGGCTAAAGGTGAAGGTATCAGCTCGATTGATGGAAGTTCGTACTTGTTGCTTTTTGCAGACCCATGGGTCTGCATGGGTCTGTGAAAAGGTACAAGTACGAACTTCAATTATTCGTTCCGTAGCCTAAAAGTTCAGGCGGAACAATATGCTCACTGAAATCTTACGGTTGGAATATTACCGTCATTTAACAATGTGAATTATTAATTACGCTTAAGAAGTTAAATACAAATACTAGTCTCGTAACTGTAACTTGCGAATAACTCGGCATCTGTGGACTCGTGATCATTTATTCATAAAGAAAGAATAATAATTAAACCTTTTTGTTTGGTCATATTTGCAGAACAATTTTATATGAATGATGTCATAAATGCCTCTAATTTTATGTTACTCGCCTTTTTTAACTTGCCCAGCAGGATATTAATACATTTCTCGATGTCAGGTAATTAAACGAGTTAAACTCAATATTCTATAGTTAGATAGTTAGATCCGCGAAGCACGGTACTCACAATCACCCCGCCCTTTATACTGCAATCATCATTTTGCTAAGGAAACGTTGTTTGTGAAGATGTGATATACGCAAGAAAAAGACAAAAGCAAAGTGTATGTTTGAGGTGGGAAAATTATTCACGGCATTGAAACTCAGAAAATCTGTACACTTGACTGCTGAAAAGCACTTTCACTCTTTCATTCAAACCACGGCCGTCGGTTGAGGACTCGGGTTTTATATAAACGAGATATGTACGTAACATTCAAATGACATGTTATGCATACTTCTGTATTAAAATAAATTGAAACTTTACGAAAAAATTGTAAAAATTTAATAAATTAGATTTCAGAGGATCTTATCACTACGTAAAGATTTTAATATTTTTTAATTGACTTTGCATTGAACAAAATAAGGGCTAACGTTTTAACTCTGTCACATCGCAATAAAAACAATTCTAATACACGTGCTGTCACTAAATTTTCAGTACCTCATAGGATTTCAATCCGGAAGTGTTATAAGAGCAGCATTCCATCCCTGTCTGAGTCTCAGGAAGGCTAACCCGAGAGGGAATGTAATGCCTGCACCTTACTAGACTGCTTTGTATGTATCAGGGTTTCGGGACCCAGGGTGGGCATTTAACTTTTCGCTTTATCCTGACCATACTCTTTGTCCTGACCCCTACCAGGTGTGCAAAGACAGGCTGGAAAATGAATGTTAGACGAATGCGAAACCCAACTGGGAGCCAGCCGGATTGTAAGACCCGCGAAGCACGGTGCACAGAATCGCCCCGCCCTTCACTGCAGTCATCTTTTTGCTGAGGATGCGAGTTCCCGAGATATTGAGAACCTGGGCGGGAATATCAAATCCTTGCTGAAATTTCTGTATTAAAGATGAACGTTCCAACCCGCCCTCGAAGAGCGGGAGGGACAGGATGTGTGTGTGTGAGAGAGAGTTAGGAGACGTACCCGTCGGGCGACCGAGGCAGCAGAGCCAGAGGAAGGCGGCGACTCAGCCAGCTGCCGCCGCAGCCGCCCCAGCTCCGCGTCCAGCGCAGCCACCTCGCGCCGGTACACGCGGTTCTGCACCTCCACACGGTACTGCAGTTCCCGCCGGTCGTCCGTCACGAACCTGCGTCACAAACAGCCCCAGAGAATGCCTTCTTTATTGCAAGATCCAGCCTATAGGACAGATCTGTACTGTGTTGAAATCGTCAATAATGAATAATATAATAATAATAATAATAATAATAATAATAATAATAAAATAATAATAATAATCAATACAGCACATTACATCAGGCTGCTCATATATAGCTGGATCAGAATATAGGAACAGGCATGATGCAGTAGCAAAGTAATCCACCAAGAATTGGCCCAGAAGTACCAATTATCATCCGAAGCACGAGTCCCGCACTATGTGTATAACCCGGAGAATGTGTTGGAAAATCATTCTTATCGGCTGTGCTGGGACAGAACGATTCTCACAGACAGTACTGTCATCTGCAATAGATCTGATATTGTTCTGTTCAATAAAGAAAGCAGGCAAGTCGACATTATCGATGTCTCAATTCCAAACACTTCCAATCTTCAGTTGAAATATACAGAAAAGAAGACTAAGTATGTGGATCTCTCAGAGTCTATCCTCCAACAATGGAATGCTTGCAAAGTGAGAATCGTTCCTATTATAGTATCAAGTACTGGAGCCATCCCGAAGACCATGCATCAAAGTCTCAAGGAATTAGATCTTCCTGAAACTTATGGAAGCTTATGCAGAAGGTTACTGTCATCTCAACGGCCAGAATCGTCAGAAAATTTGTAGGAAATCAGCGTGAATAATTAAATTCAAAATTATAACCATAATTTGTATTATGATTATGTTAATCTGTACATTTTATGTAACCACCGTAGAGATACGAGATGTAATAATAATAATAATAATAATAATAATATAATAATAATAATAATAATAATAATAATAATTGTTCTATTTAGCCTTGAATCCTCTGTCCACTCTACTAAATGCATCTAATTATGGCATCGCTCTTAAAAAAGGGAACTCAACCCTTCTTCGTGTTTCGCATCTGCTTTACATGGATAACCTGAAGCTCTATGCAGACACTGAGAATCATAAGCGGCAACTAATTAGCGTGACGGAGAAATTCACCGAAGACAAGATGAAATTCGGTTTGGATAAGTGCAGGAGAGTGAATATCATTCGGGGTCGTATGCAAGTTATAAATTCGGAAAATAATAATGAACCAAAGATTACCTTCATGGAACCCCATGAAACAAATACTTGGGTTTGATACAAATACTTGGGTTTCCAACAGTCACTCCGAATTAAACACACTGTCACTAAGAACATACTAACAACTGAAGTGTGTAAACGATTGCATGGACTCTTGAGAACTCAACTCTCTGCTAGAAATCTTGTACAGGCCATCAATTCATAGTTACCGAGCGGGACGAGAGCCAGGGTAGGAGGGGATGATTTTCATCGTACTGCCATGTGACATAATCTCAACCGTTCCAAGAACATCGGTGCGTGTAGTTTGCTTGCGGTAGAACCTGATTGTTAACGTGTCAAACCATAGTTTCTCATCATGGCGAAGAGAGTTACTAACACTATTATACACAGCTAGTGTCACGAAATCATTGCCCGTGTGATTGCAAAATGTGATAAAGAGAAGGAAGATAAATGTTTACATTTACCTTTAATGAAAGCAAATGAAAGAGCCTCCGAAACACAGGCGTAGGACTCACCAACATCAAAGGCATTCGGAAAGAAAATAAAAAGAGGAATAGCCGAAATCTGAACTTGGAGTCTCCTGAATACGATACTGGATTTCTACGTGAGAGAAAAGGTTGTGCCAACCGAGCAAAAGCTTCTTCTTATTATTAAGATAATTAGCTTTCGTTGAGGACCAAAATATTTATTGCTGGTTAAGAAATCAATGAATTTGAAATGGAAGAAATGCCAATCAAAGCGACGGGTGCTGATCAAAGTCACCGGAAATAGTGGATAGGAGATACAGATACAATGTGTAGTTGAAACAATTTCGAGAGGAGAAACCGAGACATAATCTATGTGGATGAGTCATGGATTGATAACACTTTTAAAGTCCAAAAGTGCTCACAGAGTGATGGCGTTTTGGATGTTTGAGTAATGGGAAATGCAACAAGTGGACTAATAATTGTTCAATGCAGGGGGAAAAAAATGGATTACTTTGCGAAACCTAATTTGCGGAGGTGGTAGTACTGTGGGAGACTACAATGGCCAAATGAATGGCATTGATTTTGAAAAATGGGTGCGTGACAAATTATTACATTTGTCAGAGTGTGCTTTTGTAATCCTTAACAATGTTTCAACACCACAGTGTGGAAGTCAATAAGACACCGTCCGCATACTCAAGAAAAGCTGACATGATTGCGTGGCTTCAAAAAAAGGGAGAAGAAAATATGCGTAAGACAGATTTATACCCATTAAGTGCACATCCCAAACCACGGACAAATCAGTACATGATTGATGAGTTGTTAGCAGCACACGCACACACAGTTGTGCGACTTACTCCCTACATGTGTGAAATGAACCCAATTGAATTTCATCGAAATTAAAGGGAATATTTAGGAAGCGAAATGTAATGGGTGATATGTCAGTTACCAAGTGGCAAGAAAACATTGAAACTGCAATGCAAGAAGTCACCGTGGAGGTCTGGAAAGAATTTTATAGCGTGTGGAAAAAATAGAAAATGATTATTGGGAGAAAGATGGTATTGTGCCAGACATCTTTGTCGAACTAATTGTTAATCTGAGTTCCGACGGTGATTTGTCAGAGAGTGAAGCCTGCGGATGATCGTCAGATTGTGAATAAGGTAAGCTCTAAGCTGTAGTAATCATGCAAAAAAAAAGTCCGCGATTGTGGAATTAAAAAATGCTTTTCGCGCGCCTAGTAGTACACCCAAGGCCATGATATCCTCCCCACTACCGCTCCGTTTGTGAGAGGAGGCTTACGTCACTTCTGCACCGCGGTCGGAGAACTCAGCCCCAGTCAGAATTGGAAACAAAAAAGCATGTGATTACTGGTACTCATTTGTTATCACAGATAAAGCAGTGGATTCAAAAAGGCCTGATATCCTCCGCCTGATATCAATAAAACCAATAAAATAGCCTCTATAATTGATATTGGAGTTCCTCTACTCATAATATCAAGAAACTGAATTTGAAAAGAACAGGAATTATGAGGAGCTTGCAATGCAATTGAAACAGATCTGGTGGTTGGAAAGAGTTCTTATATATGCCATTCTCCTCATGGGAAGGAGTGATGTCGAAAAATTTTAAAAAGATTTTGAGAAATTGGGAACTACCAAACAAATTGCAAACTGTTGGAAAAATGCCTGTCTTAACTCAGACGTGTTATATTGTTCGAATGTTTTTACAGTAAGCTCAGTTGGGATAGGGTGAATTCCCTTTTCGTAAGAGCAGAATCTGGTTCTAAGACACCAAAAGACGGATTCCCTATGACCAGTTTAACTGAGAAATAAAAACATAATAATAATAATGGTAATAGTAATAATATGAATAAATGGGAATAAGTCGACGAGATTGTCTTATAGATTTGGGTTGGAATATTCAAATAAAAGAAACAAGTAATTCACAGAATCGGAATAATTGCGTGGAATGTTATTGCCTTGTAGCTGGTCTAGGCCCTCTTCTTTTGTAACATGTACTATTGATATTAAAATACGTCGAACAACAACAGAGAAACAGTTTTAATTATAAATTATAATTAATACAACAAAATGTTTGGTTTATTATTGGAAAAACATGACTATTAATTGATAAAAGTGATTGTTTCGATCAGTTATGTACTTGTTAATCATATTAACGTCAATATTTTCACTATAAGCAATGGAAAATCTTACACAAATAATAATAAATCATTTATGTTTAGTTACTAATAATGATTTTTGAAAGTTTTTGTTGCAGCCTCAAACTTAACCTCTGAAAAATTTGGTTATTCGTTAGCTCGTCTTCCTTTGGTAGAAAAGATAAATTACAATTCTCCGTTACGAGTCATCCTTTCGGTGTAATTAATTTTGCGAAATAAATTATTTATGATAATTTTCCTCGCAAGTTGATTATAAATTGGTACGCGTGTTGCACAAAAGGATAGAGAATATGAAAATACGTTAAAGGGTATGTTCACATTCGTTGTACAACAGCTAGTTTCGACGGTATTGAATTGTGAGACTTTGTTTATAACCTAATATCTCGTAATTTTTTTTAGACTTTTCATAGACGTATACCCCTACCCCAGTTTCATTAACTTACGTATACTAAGAACATATTTTATTTCTGAGAATCTATTTCGGAATAAATGAAAAAGAATACCTACTTAACACGACATACAGGAATTGACATTCAAGAAGTTGAATAGGATTCATTATTGGATTAAAATGAAGATATTGACCTGAGAGATAGTTAAAATTGGCGATTCGTGGATTGATCAAGAATTTCCAATTCACCTGTGGTATTTAATATAATTATTTTGAAAATAAACAGTACATTAATACAATTAAATAAAACAATTGCAGTAATTTACGAAACAAGTGGATAAAGACGGGTATAATTGCATGAATGGTATGTTAAAGAAACGAGCGACGATAGGCGCGTGTTCTCTTATTACCGTGAACGCAATTATCCTACTTTATCCACATGTTACGTTCAATATTTTTCGTTTCCATTTCAGAATAATTTAAATTTTGAGAAATTCAAGCTCATCTTTACCATTCGAGGCATACCTTTGATGACGACCAATTGCATATGAAAAAGACCTATTTTGGTGGGCCTTGCATTGTGGACATATGATCACTACAGTGACTTGGAGGACCCCCAAGAAATATTATAAATGGAAGAAATTGTACATACTCCGGAACAAATATTGAAAGACGCCGACAAAGCCATGAAAATATTACTTCCAAGAAAAGTTAAGACAGGTATGAGAGAGAATATTGGAATTAAAAATACGAGACACTTCGTCAGTTTTGCTGGCTTACTTTTTAGAAAGGGGAAACGCAATTGATGTCTATATTTTTTAAATTTGTAATGATAAGACCAAATGTTTTACATGAATTCATTTGTTTCATTCTTGTTAAATATTTTATTTTCTTCCATTAGTCAGCTAGCTGAACGATTACTTCATAAATTTAGTTTTATTCTTCATTGTTTGTATGTAGTTGTGTGATGTATATTTTTACCTTCTCGCCTTACGCATACTTCGTAAGAAGAGAAAGTTATGCAATCGTCCGCCAAAAATGGCGAA
Organism: Acheta domesticus; assembly: GCA_031308135.1. Taxonomy (NCBI): domain Eukaryota; kingdom Metazoa; phylum Arthropoda; class Insecta; order Orthoptera; family Gryllidae; genus Acheta; species Acheta domesticus. Next base: position 85,310,071 of record JAHLJT010004567.1, read on the forward strand.
TTTTTTCATGTTTAATGATCGATTGGAAATATCTTGGCCACGTCTGTGTTACAGTGTATTAATTGCTATAAGATTTTGATAATTTTCTAAATTTTGATTGATACGAGTTGTGGATTATTCATTGCGCGGCGGAGTTTTAATTGCACGCGTGCTATTAATATAGAAATAATCAATGATATTTCATAAAATTATTGAGAATATCTAGTTAACTAAACGAAAAAATATAAAAATGACAAAATGGTAGATATTGAAATTTTAACATACCATTTATGAAGCTTCTTAAGATCATTAAGTCATGAATTGATTTAATGTGAGACACGGAAGTTAAATGGAGGCTAAGAAATTAAAATAAGTATGTTTCGTTTATATTATAGAATATCTTTTTAGCAACAAGAAACATAAAAATAACACAACCTAACAAGAAACAAAAACGAACATTAACTAATTAAATAAACGTTATTAATAGTTATTTAGAGATGCGACTGGTAAAAGTGGTATTTTATTTTACGAGTAGGGTAATGTAGGGTAATGTTTGCGACACGAGGTCGTCCGACCAAAAGGCTCAGTCCTACGAATAAAATAAAATCACTTTTAGCCCGTGTTCACACTATTTTTTAGCCAGGCTTACTGACATTCATTTTATTTTAATTCAAGCTTACAAATCACTATGTTAAGGGCAGCAGTTTGCTAATGCAATCAGACAAAAGTGTTGTGTTTTCTTTGTTGTACTCACAGTTCTATCTAAACGTTTGAGAGTCGTCTCACTTTTAGCATTTGTGGTAATTGAACATTTAGCACGCTTTGCATGACGTAAAAGTAACCGCTTTTACTGAGGGCTGTGTAAAAAAACCATTTACCGTCAACCCAGCCAATCAAAATGATTGACATCTCTTCATTTGCTGTTTGTAATGGAAGTTCACAATTTCTTTCACATCAGAACCACTGCCACTGTTTAAACATTCTTTCCATATATTTTCACTATTTTTGGGGAGAGTGTTTGTTTTCACAGAACAATGTTAGAACACATTCAATGAGTAAATTTATTTGACAAATAAGGGAAAGGCAGGTACATGAAGCGTATTCAAGTATTCGAGTATACGAGTATTCGTATTACACTTATGTATGTTAATTGTTATGAAATATGTTAATTTAATAATTTTTTGCCGATAGACAGATTAAAGGCAATGGGTTGAAGTTAGAATCAATTCTTTTTTACCATTGGACAATCAGTACTTGAGTAAAATAGTCGTTAGAATTATTCGAACAGTTTTGGTCATACTTCATTCCGAAATAACTGGGTAATTATAAATTATTTTAAAATGTGCATTGTAGTTGTTTAGATTCAATTTAGCACTTATTAAATTAAAAAAAAAATGACATAGTTTTAAACTAGTAGTGGTAAACAACACAACACCTATTTTCTCGCATTATTTGTATCTCTTGAAATGTTCGCAAATTCAGAGGGTTCAAAGGAAATGACCCCTGTGTTATTTTAAACGTCCTTTGCTTTAAGCGAAAAATGTAATCCAAACATTTGTAGTAATTTTTGATAAAAGTTTTGATAAAACGGACAGACGGCCGATTTGTTGCCCACAATACAATTTTTTTTGACAAAGAACACCATTTTTTGCCACAGCCTTATAATAATTTCTCTTATTACGTAATCATGTTGTACGGCGAGAAAGTAAAAACACAAAATAATGGAAACATGATCTTCAGTCTACGCAATGAAAGCGTTGTGTGCTGGACAATCGATCCTACGCATAAGCCATTTCCGTAGCTTCGAGAGAAAAAAAACGTTATTGATGCAACACAATAGAAACACATTCGGGACAAATACATGTCACGATGTCAACTCTCTCGATCTTGTTGTTGTTACCCAACGCCCACCCTTGGAATGTTAGCCATTTGGTGATGCGCCGACCAGTATAGACGTGCAGATTTTCCGTGCCCCTCAGCTTGATGGGGATCCGCACGCCCACAATGGTCAAGCCCGTAGGTGGCAAATCACTGTTGCTCATTTGGCGTTAACCAGAGGACACGTGTGGTAAACCACGGACGGCGAGCAAACTTTGGCCACCGCTGTGAATAATAATAGTTATTATTATTATTATTATTAT
>JAHLJT010004567.1:85313190-85376161 GCA_031308135.1 Acheta domesticus
TTTAGAAGACATTTTGAGAAGTGCCATAGTGATATGTTTGAGGTATTTAATGTTTCTGTTTCCTGTCAAAGGATTTTTGGGGTGTGTATAGTTATTGCCCTTTTTGTTATTTCATTGAGGAGATTTAGTTCTTTTTTCTGTTGGGAATTCTATTCTTGCTCCATAGCCTTCTAGTTTTATTGCGTCTGTGTTGATTATTTCTGTTATCTCTTTGGGTAGTTTGGTTTTGTCTGTTTAGAAGAATATGTGGGTTTGTTTTCTTGTAAGTGTTTTATTGGTTTGTTAATTATTTCGTTTATCTGCATGACTGATTTTTCTATTTCCATAGGGAGTTAATATTTGAATGTGGTGTCTGATTTTCACATTTCCTAAATGTTTCCCCAATTTATGTTTTGAGGTGATAAGTTTCTGAGTTGGAGCATGTGGGGGAGGTATAATTTTGGTGGTTATTAACGTTTTCTTCTATCCTGTATCGATAATTTAATTACTCTTAAAATAGTTCTGGCTCTTGTGTAAATGTTTACTCGCAATATTCACCGTGCTGGATACATGGTTAACATGAAAATAAACTTTGTTTGGTACGGATTACAGCGGAATTACCTAAAAAGAAAATGGAAGGGGGGGGGGGGGCTATGTCCACCGGACCGATTTGCTCGCAGCCCACGCCCCCTTCCAACGACACCTCTCAGCAGCGCTCTGAGACGCGGCAGTGCCCTTCTCATCCCGCTCACGCCGCACCGCCGCTCGCCCAGAATGGGAGTTTGCGAGTCCTACGCTCTGTGACTTGCAAGTGCCTCCAAGTAAATGGACACTCTGCTGACTGACACGCTGATGGCGGCGCACGCGACAAAAATAAAGTACAGAAATGTATAGTCTGGTGTACAACTCCTCTCAATGGCCCTCTCTCAACTTTCGTTACTTCTCCTTCTATAAATATTAATAAAGAAACTAAATAAAGAAACAACGTTTCTTACCCACGACGAGGAAAGTCACATTTGTTTCATTCAGTAAGAAACGAAAACGAAACTGTCTTAGACGATCTGTTCTTCTGTAACAAAACTAAAATTCGCGCAGACTTTCGTTTCGTTACTGTAACGAAACTTAACTCCTGAGAAAATAATTTTGTCACAGCGGCGCATATGCATCTTTTTTCTAAACACGTTACAAGTTCTACAACATTACGTGCGAAAACAAATATTTTCATTCAACTACTAAAACATATTCGGCAACTAATAGTGCGTTTCATACAGCTCAATTATGTTCCAATAATGGGACTGAATTTCAAACAGTCAAGTGGCCCGAAACCTTTGTTTTTTGCTCTACTTTCTCAACGGAGCTGGAAAAAAATGTCCTAAACGCTAGGGAAACGTCATCAAAGATGGATAAACGAATGCGCACGTCAAATTGTGGTATTTTTAATATTTCCAAGAATCTTGTAATTCATCAAGACAAGAACTTGGCCCGAAAAATTTGTTTTGCGCAAATTATGAATGGAGGCTGTAAAAATTTTCTAAAGGTTAAGCAAACGACATGAAACGAGGGACAAACGAATGCGAATGCTTTTTGATATAATTTGAATATAATTTTTGTTGTTTTGAGGAATTTTACAAGAAGAGGTGGGAAAATTCGTTTTTCACCTGTATTTCTTGAAATACATGTAGTTTACGAATTTTAAGGGATGGACAATCACGTTCCAAAGATGGACAAACGCAGAGAGTAGAAATGTACGGAAAATTCTGCGTGTTTCTTGTTTTTTTTTTTCGAATTGAAAAAGTTGGCGGGAAAAAAGTTTTTTGGCATTAACTTTTGAACGCGGCCTGGTAAAATATTTCTAAAGAGTGGTCAAACGTGGTAACGATGGACAACGAATTAGCCCAAAAAATTGCTTTTTCGAATTATTTTTTGGCCATCTTCACGCTTTTTTTGGAAATTTTTTTGGGTTGTTCCGTTGGTGTAAAGCACGTCTGAAGGTGATTAGAGGTCATTAGGAGGTGAAGAAACGAATGCAAATTAAAAATTTCGAATTTTTCATTTGATTGTTGCTAATTCGTCGATTTTGAGAAATGGCGGGGAAAAAACGTTTTTGCCTATAACTTTTGAACCCGGCCTGGTAAAAATTTTCTAAAGGGTGGTCAAAAGTGGTCAAACGATGGACACGAATCGACCAAAAACATTTGCATTTTAAACTTTTTCTGGCCATCTTCACGGTTTTCTGGGTGCAGTGGAATACGTTTTTTCGCGAATATCTGCTGGAGGAAACGTGGTAAAAATAATGTAGTTAGTGATTAAAAGTGGTCAAACGATGGACAAACAAAAGCGCACTTCAAATTTCGATATTTTTAAATTTTGGGCAAAATCTTGTAATTTCGTCAAATTTGTGAGTTGGCCAGAAAAATGTGTTTTTGTTCTAATTTGTAAACGGAGGCTGGTAAAAATTTTCTTAAGAGTGGTTCACGATGGAACAACGAATGCGAATGTATTTATATAATTTGAATGTATTTTTTTGTTTTTGGGGGAATTTTACAAAAAATTGTGGAAAAATACGTTTTTCGCCTGTATTTCTGGAAATACACGTAGCTTACGAAATTTTAAGTGATGGACAATCATTTTCAAAGATGGACAAAACGCAGAGGTTAGAAAAAGTACGGAAAATTCTGCGTGTTTCTTGTTTTTTTTCGAATTGAAAAAATGGCGGGAAAAACGTTTTTGGCATTAACTTTTGAACGCGGCCTGGTAAAAATTTTCTATAGGGTGGTCAAAAGTGGTCAAACGATGGACAAACGAATCAACAAAAAAAATTTGCATTTTAAAACTTTTTCTGGCCATCCTTCACGGTTTCTGGGTGCAGTGGAATACGTTTTTCGCGAATATCTGCGGAGGAAACGTGGTAAAAATAATGTAGTTAGTGATTAAAGGTGGTCAAACGATGACAAACAAAAGCGCACTTCAAATTTCGATAATTTTTAATATTTTGGGCAAAATCTTGTAATTTCGTCAAATCGTGAAGTTGGCCAGAAAAATTTGTTTTTGTTCTAATTTGTGAACGGAGGCTGGTAAAAATTTTCTAAAGGGTGGTCAAATGTGGTCAAACGGTGGACAAACGTATCCATAAAAAAATTTTGAATTTGAGATTTTTTCTGGCCATCTTCACGGAGGTTCCTGCTGGTAGCAATTTTGTGGCGACACGCTTAGAAAGCTTAGATTCGACAATCTTTATTTACGCTTTTCTTTAAACACCGTAGTTTGTGCAAGTCTGACGAGGTTATTTGCATAATCATTAATCAAGATTTGCTCCAGCAACAACTAGAAGTACTATATTATACATGCTTGATACCTATACCTATGAAGATTGTGTCTTATGTGCGTAGTGAAACTATTCAATTTACGTTTTTTCATGGACTATAAGTGCTGTGTATTAATTGTGGAAGGATGGGGTGTTCAGTGAAGAGTGAAGAATGTGTTGTGTTTTACCTGTACCAATATTTTCGTTATCATTCGATGAAATTTTCAAGTCAACGGGTTCAGACACGTAGCTTTACAAAAGTAAAAAGCAAAATATTTTGTGACTATCACGAAAAAACTAAAAAACCTAATTGATAATATTGAATAATTACTTTAAAATGTCTTTAAGTAGTGTTGGGAATTTTCCCAAGCAAATTCTCCATATTGAATAAATATTGATGAAAAATTTATTTACACATAATTGCATTGATTTTTATTTGTAATTATGTTAGTACATTATAGATTTATATATATACGTAATTGTGTTAGTACCATTATAGATTTTAAACAAATAAACACGTTCGTTAACTACTTTCCCTCTAAAATGAAAATAGAAGGATAGGGATGAGTGTGGGGTTCTAACATGCGAGAATTCATGCAGAGGTAGTGGGAGAAAACTTGTGCTTGGCACAAACAACTTTTAAAGTAGGCTTTTTAAAGCGTAAAATGGTTTGAAAGTAGTAAAATAGCTTGAAATAAAGGAAAACAAAATCAAAACACGCTAGCCTACAATACTACGTGAATCAATTAAAAAAACAACTAAATTTAAAATTATAGAAAGAATAGTAGCAAGTCACCCGACAACTGCCAACGATCGCAGTCCAAACGCACGATTTAAATATGGCGGTATCAGGAAGTATGTACACCAACGCGCAGCTGCAAACTCGTATTGTAATAAAACACCGTTTGATATTAAACTCAAGGTGTCGGTTCGTTAAGATATTAAAAATGCAAACATCGTTTGAGCAACATTACCATGTACCGAAGTTGCTTACTAATGCCTACTACATTGTTTCTAATGCTAACAAATGTTATTTAATACTTATAGGTGAAATCATTAGTTTGATTATTTTTTGGCTCGGAATTGTTTTTCTGAGGTACGTAAGGACACAGAAAATAATTCAATACTTTTTAGTAAACAAATAATTTTTCAATTTCTACACCCCAGCAAGCTGGCACCCTGGACTCTCCAAAACCCACTCGGTTCTTCATAACAAATCAAGGAAAGTTAAATAATATTGCAATGAGGTCTGTTCTTGCCCGATCCGGTATTTTCGCACTATTTTATTTGGCTTCTCAAGAGTAAAAACCTTTTCTATTATCTGACTATCAAGGAAAGCGAAAAGCTAACTCTCAAGGAAGATTGAAAAATTTCTTTAAATGTTGTTTTTAAAGAAGTTTGAATTGTTCCAAGAACATCTCTCTATAATGTTGAATAAACTTTAATTGAAAATTTGTTTCAAACATCAATTGCATTGTTATTTTGTTTGATATTCTGTAAGTACATTAGTAGTTTCTCTCCTTTATGGAACGGATAGGCAAATGGATAGGGAAAGGGTGAGATTAACATGCGAGAGTTCTCGCACGGATATGCTAGTTTAATAAATTATATTTATGAACTTTTATTCATATTAGGAGTTGGTAAGATGGCATGCCTGAGAATGATTTTTGAACACCTTATCCAAGTGTGTATTAGACTTTATGAGCGTATGTTGTCCATGTACAAGAAAAGAAACTCAAAAACTTTAATTCTGTAACTAATAATCTTAGTAGAGTAAATCCTCATTAGTATGAACTTGCTTAGCACAAATTTCACAGTCACATGAACAAAACTTGGGTCCAGCAAGAAAACAGTAATAAGGTTATACATAATAATTGGATAACATGAACATTGGTTTTCAGTTTCTTGGAATTAATATTAACAAGGATATACAGTAGTAAAAAATGTATAATTTTCTGTGCAAATTTACTCACTTTCTCAAAAAATAACTTTTTTTGAGTTGCATCACGTTTCTTAAGCAATGACAAGTGAACTTTCATTTAATCGTTTGTCTCTTTTTCTCCATTACTTATGTGGATTCTGTTTGATGTCAGGTTTGTCTCCACGTGTTTAACACAACAGTTTACATATATTCGCGTACATTTTTGTTGTTGTTGAAATTAATGCGTAAATTCTGCAACAGTAAAACCTGTCTTCAGCCAAAATCGTGAATATTGTGGCAACTACCAATTAAAAGCTTCTTTTAACCACTTATTCTTGATTTTGTCTTTGTTTTTAAGGTGACAGAAACTTGAGTTTTCCCAACTTTCAATTTCTCAATCAAAACCTTGACAGAAATGTTGCTGTTTGTGTTCTTCAATTTGTTGAATTTTCACATCAAGAGTTAACGCTTTCCATTTACTACCTGACATCGTACACACTTAACACAATACCTGCAACTCAAAATGAATAAAAGTAAACTTTTAGAACCACTGAACTCAAAGCATGCATTACAAGATCTATGGAAGAATTGCTTTTTGTGTCTCTCCTTCCTTCATATGGGCTTGTGAAGGCCAGTGCTATTACAAATGAACAATGACTTTCCCACGAGTTGTGTGGGAAATGATCTTTGGACGAGGGTAGGTGAGAAAGGGCTTGGACAAGCACAACTGAGTCTCTCTTGGTATGCTGTCACAACACAAGTCAATGTTTAATTTTAAAACTATTTGTTTTCTGTCTATCCAGAATGTTTAATACCATCATACTAAAAATTCCTTTCCATCTCCGCACTAGGCAAGTTTCCGGCTTATCCTGAGACAGGTTACACTGTTATTAGCTTTATTTACTATATTGTATGAGATAAAAGAATATTATATTTCTGGAAAAACATTCCAGCGTATCCTCATTACTACACATAGATTTCAATATAATCAGCGTGAGAATGTTTGAAGCAGGGAACTAGTTACAGGCAAATTATCATTCAGAAACCACAACACATAAAATGGAAATGGATAAGTTTTTAGAGTTTTTCTTATAATTTAGGTTGTGTAATGTGAAATCTATTTTGGGGGCATTACCAACCTCAACCACATAAAAATCAAATTACTTCCAACTGAGAAAACTAAAAAACTGTAAAGTTTACAACACATGAAAAACTGGATATAAAGCATATCTAAACAGAGAAGTTTATGTGAAAAACTATCTGTTGTAGCAAAACATTATTGGCATGTGGGGTCACAAATGACCATGAACAGTCAAAGGGTTACAGGAATCAACGATTTCCAAAAATGAAATAATAAAAGTGTAAATTTATGTTTTCTCACAAAACACTCAACAGTCATGAGAAAGTTTGTGGTCAATCAGATGCAGACAGAAAATCAAAAAATGTTTTCTCTGATATTTCCAAACAATAAGAATAGGTTTTCATAGTTCCATGTAGCTTCCATAATTTTAGCACATTACATGTAAATAGAAAAATGATATATACAATTAAATTACTATATTTCCAATTTAAATAAATACAATTCTGAAACTAAGAGAAAAAATATTTACAATCAAATCTCCACTTGCTTTTAAAGAAATTAATTAAAAAATTAGAGAATATGCAGAACTGAAATAATGAAGGTATCAATGCCACTTCTTGGAGAGCAAATTCATGTGAATGCAAGATAAAGTTCAAACGCTATATCTTGAACTTTATAAGTAAACTTCATGCCAAGTAAACATTCAGTTTTCCTTTTTAATATGGTAGTTACAGAAGAGGATATAAAGATTTTTTAAAAATCAGTTTAAATGAGTTAACTCTTTCCTGTGGCACAATCTTTGTTTCAACTTATTATTCACTTTCTACAACACTTGCATCCAAAATCCTCCTCAGTCCTTTTTACAGTTTAATATAGAGCATTCAAAGAAACAGTCACAACACAACAATCTAGTAGCGGTATTTTGTAGAATAATCTTTGGGAGACACAACCAAACCACGTCCCTTTCGAGCTCCTCTATAAACGGTTTCAATAATATCAATCATTTCTTGCTTGTCTTCTAAAGGCCAGTTTATTTTGTTATTGTTTCCTGTGCCCAAGTCTATCATTATGTGCTTATTTCGAAAAAAGAACATTACAGTACAAGGATCATATAATTCATTACATTTTATTGAAATCGGGAACTTTAGTAATATCCACCAAATAGATCACTGCGAAGTTTTTAACCTTTTCTGCGATTCCATATAATACTTCATCCATTTTCATACATGATGGATCCCAATCATGACCAAAACGAATTACTACAACACGGTCTTCTTCAGACAATATTGCTTGATCCACCTGCCATCCGTTATGAAGATGACCCAACATATACGACATGTTGCCAGTTTATTTACACCACTTTACACAACAAACCGCAAGAAACCCACACAAACGTCAATTGCAGTAGTAGTTGCAATACACTACACTCATTAACAGTACAACAGCCCAACTCAGATAAATGCCCACCTATTATAACCTAACTTGCACCACTTGCCACAAGCACCTAACACAAGTGACAGCTGATTACTATTTTCGTGGAACTTCGAGAAAAATTCCCAGGTTTCAGCAAACGATATATCGATTTCGGTGGTTGTAAATGAAGAACGCATTCCGCGTCAGTATGACATATTCAAAAAAAAGGATTAAATAAGATCTGGTGTTTAAAGATTTCATGACTATGGAATTTCGTTAAGATATAATATCCAATATACTCAAATCATTAATAAAAATATATTTTACGTGTAATAGCTCCTTAGAAACTTTTCATTGGTGTGCTGTGTAGCCGTCAATTGTTCTTCTAGCATGCAACTACACTTACGCAACACTAAGAATAAGGTTAGGGGCGGGGTAGTTAATTGCACGATAGTGAATTTCTTCTGTATTTATGTTTTCAAATTCATTTACTAAATTTATCTTAAGCATAAAACAGGGGTGCATTGGCTATCATCAATGGTGCTATTATATCGATTACTTCGCAATTAACTTGTCACACGAGTCATGTGAAAACTGAATGACATAACATGCATAACTATTACTGAGTTAATATGCCTGGAAAATATTGTGGGAATCTTTCCATGGCGCATGAACGTCTTAAACGTTTTATGATTCATCATAATTTAGTGAGGCTATTCAGTGGCTATTCATGATGAGAAGGTAATGTTCAAAAGGGTGAGAATTGTAATACATCAATACAAGAAATTAAGAATGCAGAGTGAACATACAGATTTGAAAACTGGATGGCACAGCTCCCAAACAGCCTTCGTGAAGTTCCTGTTATTAATTTAGCAATTCCAGGTAATGTTATTGGATTTTTTAAAAGGAGGCAATAAGAGAAATGAGTTGAATTTCTGTGAACATTTATAAATACCTATTCAGTATTTATTTTCACCATAAACTGTAATTACATGTTGAAATGTAATGATGATTTGCTAAGTTTTATAGGAAACAAGTGCTCATTAATAATGTCAAATTCACAGGTTCTCATGACTCCGGAAGTTGTACATTTCTCGGTCATCTGCTGTGTCCCCTGATACCTCACCAGTTGTGAAACAACTGTGTAAAATTTTTGGTGCTGTTGTTAAGAGATTAGTTTACAACTGGGTTGTAACTCAGCATTCATCTGTCACTGAACAACTTTCAAGAGGAATCAGGTGTGTACATTTTAATTATTATGATATAAGATGTTGATAATTGAATTTTGAATGCCTTAAGTTCTTTTGTTGATCTTAAAAAGCTTCTCTGAAATTAAGTGCATTTGTTGAGCATTGTGTTTCTTATTTTGCCACATGTATGGAGTTTTCTAATGATGTACTATCATCCTTGAATGTCAAACTGCTGTTTTATTTTAATTTTGTATCACAAAAATGTAATCTTATTGTAAGATTCTCAGATTTCCTTATTGAAAGAGAAGAGTTATTGCACTATGGCATAGAGTTATTGGGAAGTATGTCTAATTTGGTTCCTTTTGAGTCATTTCTTATTTTTTTGACATCACAAAGTGACAAAAATTTTGTACATTTTAGAGAATTATATAGGATGGGTCAGTAATTAGTAATATATCATTCAGTTCCAGAAAAAAAATGTTCAAAATAGAGAGGTTCCCTAAATTTTGTAATGAGCTGAATATTGAATTTATATGATGTAATTTTCTCTTCAAGAATACAAGTTATTGCATAAAGTTCAAATGCAGTAGCAATACCAAGTTTTCAACATGTAGTGAGCAATTTGCCTATTACTTTATAGCAATTACTTCATGAACACATACAACTTTGTCAACTTCATACCTTGTGACTACCTTGTTCTTCAGATACAATTTTGAAGGATGCCTTTTTTAATTTAAAAATGAACAGTAATATAAGTAAATATATTTTGAATTTTTCTGATTTTGTCATCATCACCCATCCACCTATTTTCTCTTATTATTATTTTGTAACAAATTACTCCATTTTCTGTATTATTAAATTGTACCCTCTGCTGTGATTTTGGAATCAATGTTGTGTGATATTGGCCTGGCAGATAATAATGTCAGTAGCTGCTGAATTCCAGTCCTACAAATCAATGGGTACAAAGAAGGTGTTGAAGTAGCAGTAGATGAAACAGAAAGGGACTCAAAATTCAAAGTGTCAAGAATATAGTAATAAAATGCACTTTTGTGGTGAAAGAATAATTTGATATTTCTGAAATAGGCAAAAATTGACATTTTGTTTATAGAGTATTGGGCTTATTGCAACAAATGCGATATGAAGCAAAACCATTTGCCAAGAAAATGCTTACAACCTAACCACATCATTTTTGCAAATTCCCATTTAGTATTTTATATAAATTTTACCCTATATTCATGAAATGATGACATTCCACCTATTGCTATCTTTAACACCGATAATTTTTATTGAAATTGAAATATGTTTTTATGCTTTTTGAATCACTACTATCTCTTGACTTTTCGAGGAGCACTTTTCCTCTTCTTCAAGAGTCTAATTACAAAACAGAAATTCCTATAAGCTTATTCACAACTTTCCTCATCCCCCAAAACCAGAATTTAGGTAATAATAATTAATTCTGATATCATTCGCCAATTCAGACATTCCCCCGTTCTATGCATTCTCCCGGCAAAGTCAGCAGGACAACTACTTTGCAAACAGTAATTCTAGAACCCCGTCCAGACCCCCTCCATGAAATCTAGAATTTGCCAATTTATTATCTCTGTATACCAGACCATAAAAAACTCCAATTTTTTTTCGATTTTTTTTTCGAAAATTAATTAAATATGTGTACAATCCCATTATTTTACTCTCTAATCTTTTAATGTACAGGAAAATTAATGTTTGTATAAGGAAAAATAAGAATGATTAAAATTCTGATGTATCAAGTTTATAATTGATGTGATATGATATTATTAGAAATAAATTCAAGAATTTGTTAGTCATGTCTTACGCCACAAGTGCCCTATTTTGTCTCTATGAAGGGTTCTGAATGAATTTGAAAGATATTCTACTAAATACAGACAACTTAAGTATGAGTAGTAAATCAATGTACTGCGATTTTTCTAACTCTGCCCTCGAGCCCTATGGCTACGATGGAATATCTCACGGTATTTCGCGTCTTTCTCCGTTGTGCCGCGAGAAGTCGCATGATCGCAAGCACTGCTTGATACGGTTGCGATCATGTGATACCTGGCGGCACTACTGAGAACGTCGCGAAATACCGTGACATATTCCTTTCTGGCCTTCAGGGACAAAGTTAGAAAAATCATAGTATAATTATTTATAGAAATATTCTCAGTCACATATTTCAGAATTTCTGGTTAAGGAACTAGAGAGAACTAGTAATGAATTGTCTTAATATTAAAAAATTATTTTATTTGCACATCTTAGTGTTCAAAGCAAGCATAGTAATACAAATTAGAGAAAATTTTCATGCAACATTAGTCCTCTAGTAGATTTTTGGATTTAAAGATGAATTTACAATTTTCATATCATCCTGAGCAGTGTACACTGACAATTAATTTAGGTATTGAATTAATTTTGATAATATTTTTGTTGTATGCAGAATGTAGTGAGCGAGTGTGAATCTCTCAAAATCTGTTTTGAAACATAGCGAAAATGTCCAAGAATTATAGTGTGAAATAATGAGTTATTTGTTTTATAGCCCAGAAATGTTAATTATGTATGAAAGTATTTTGTCGTTGTTAGTAATTTTGTATATGATGACACAAGTAATTTAATGCAGGCAAAACTTGCATATTAATGCTAGTATAACAGGTAGATTTTGGAAAATAATTGAGTTATCGACTTGTGAAGCACTGATAACCTTGATTTCTAGTTTACAAAATACATTTTATGTATTTAATAAATTTAAAACTTAAAAGGAAAATTATATGCATACGTGAATGTATTTTTTTCAGTCTCTGTTCTTATAAGAAAGGTTTTTATTCAAGCTTGAATAAAGGAAGTGCTAAATTAATATTACATTTTTTTACAGGTATTTGGATCTTCGAATAGCTACTAAACAACATTCAAAAAAATTTATACTTTGTTCATGGACTTTATGGAGATGAGATAAGCAATATATTGAAAGATGTAAGAGAATATTTAGATACTCATGTGAAAGAAATTGTAATTTTAGATTTTCAACATTTTTATTCTTTTAGAGAGAACGATCATAGTAATATGTTGGGTATTATTCATAACACCTTTGGAAGAAAGCTATGCCCTTGCTTTGATAATCTGTATCATGTTACTCTAAATTGGATGTTTGCACATGGTTACCAGGTAATAGTTATTTATCGCAGCCGAGCAGCAGCATACATGCAAACCTGCTGGCCATCATCTGCTTGGCCCACGCCATGGCCTAACACAACTGACCGTTGATGAAATGTTGAGGTTCCTCACCCAAAAATTAGCTTCTCGTCCTCCCAATGCAGGGTATGTCACACAGTGTGTGCTGACACCTGATGGACCTCTGATTTTGCTTCATCCATTCTCTACTCTAGAGCAGAAGTGTGCTTCTATTTGCAATACTGCTAGTATCCCATGGCTAGAGAAACAGATTCCAGGGCCAGAAGGAATCAATGTTGTTATCTTTGACTTTTTTGACATGGCCAAAATTCCCTTCTGCCAAACTATTATTCAGCTTAATCACAAACTGTTGAAACATAATGTAGAAATATAAGGAAAATAAGTTACATTTATTGCAGTAAATAACTGTATTTGTCCCTGCTTGACATACATTTTCACACACAAATTGACACACTATGTAAAATGTAAGGAAGATACATATTCTATGAATTTTTTAAGTTTGTGAGGCATTTGTTTAATGGAAGAAAAGGTATAGATGAGGTTGGGTAGTGCCACCCTTTTGTTTGGGTAGTGTCCTCGCAGCACCCAGTTTTCTCTTCATTCTGACACCTTTCAGAAGAATGTTGTGCTTCAGAGTTCCACTCACTTGTCCATTTGATTGTCAGACTTTTCAGCACTTTTTTTTCCCTTTGGATATCACAGAGAGATTATATTGTTATTGCCTTTTTATTACAAAAGAGTACATTTAAAATCTAATGGAAATTATTTTTTAGTTAGATTTACAAGTTTTATATTGATGTTCTTTTACTGTTTGTAGCTCTGTTGTTGTTGCACATAATACATCTGTATGAGCAGATGCCAGTGATAAGTTAATAAATAAAATTCTTGACAAATAGGTGGATAGGAATGTGCAAATTTCACTTAAAAGTTTGATGAAATCAACAATTACCAAATTATACAATAGCAAGGTGTTAAAAATGAAAGAAATTAATGTTCTGTTCAAATAAAGAATTGTTTTTTTGTGCTTTAACTGTTTGAAGTGTATGTGAAAATAATGTAGTTACGTATTGAAGAAGTAGCCCATCTATTTGTATTATAACTTATTGTGAAAAATTACACATTCTTGTCCATGTCAGAGCACAGTGGCTGGTTCCACTATAAACAGTATTTCTTACAGACCAAAGATACTGGCGACAGTACAAATAGCTATGTAGCAGCAGGTTCTGCTGTAGTTGTTATAATTTACATTGTTCATCTTGTTAATTGGAATTGATAGACATTTATAAACACATTATACACTTATACAAAATATTATGAGATTATGAGGAATGATAAATCTATTTCAGAAATTGTTATACAAAATAAATAGTCTCACTTTTTTATCTCTATGTTCTACTTAAGAAAGAACAGTTCATCTTTCAAGTCATCTTCTTACACTACTAGGCTAGGAATAATGTGATTGTAATTCTGAAAAATAAAGAAACTGAAGTAAATTAATTTTCTTTACTTTTTTTCTGATGGGGTAATTACCATAACTTGTCTTATCTCCAGAATGTATTTTGTTTTTATTTTACCAGTAAAGTTTTCTTTATTGCATTTATCATAGTTTTGATACATTACGATGACCACTCAAAATTCTCTTGTGAGAAAAATGTTTCACTTAAGAAAAATATATAAAATATTCTTCTTGCCCTTAGCTCAGTTACAATAATTTTAAAATTTTGTCTTCTATTGAACATTCAACATGTGTACATATTAACAGTGTAGAATAAGGTGATTATTGAATATCATGTTCATAACCTTTACAAAAATTGTTACAAAATGGCAAGTGATGATTTTGTTTGTTTCCTGAAGGTGAGAATTGTAATTATAAATTTGATCATATTGAAGTCATATTAACTTCCAAAAACAAGTGACATAGTATCAGATAAATTAAAAACATTTCCATGATCCATAATTACAAAACTACTTCCAAAAGAATTGTTTTTTGACCCAATGTTGCTGTATGTTGCATATAAATCATGGATGAATGGAGTTATTAATTTATTAAGTTTTGAAGTAAATTATTGTTTTTTACCTTTCATTTTGCAACAAAAATTACCTTTATTTGTTATTCTAACTAAAACTCTTTAAAATTATGTTGACAGATCTTTTCTGAGAAATGTAAAGTAACAATGAATATTTCATTAACACAATATAAAATACAATGAGTATTTCAGAAACTTTCTTGTTTAATACTGTTTTATCAATGATAAAAATCATTGAAATAAAATAAGAAAAAAGTCATTAGATAAGATGAGATAATTAATGTAATATTTGAGTTTCCAAGATATGTGACATACATTTTGTTAGCGTTGTTCAAACTTTTTGCTAAGAAGTAGGCATTATGATTGGTATCCATGATGTAATTGTGTTTTTAGTATTGCATACTGCCTGCTGAATAAACTTCTACAATTTAGAAAAAAACTGTGGAAAATGCAATGATGGTTGTATTTACTACAAATTTGTTTAGAAACAATTTTTTTTAATGATAAAATGATACTACAAGAATATATTTTCTGTTAGGATTCAAAAGAGCCACAAAGGAATTTTGCACACTTTTAATTCATTCAAACATTCTTTCTGATAAATTAACATCCCATTCCCAGACTATGAACACAAATGGAGCATAAAATGTACTGATAGTATGATGTAAGAAATAAAATCTTATCAAACTAACAGTTTTTGGCACAGAAGAATATGGTTGAACACAATGGGTAGCATCCCACACAAGAATAACAATGTCTTACTGATTAAGAATTTAGTTTGTTTCTATTATCAGCAACAAATGTGTCTGACTGAATTGAATACTGTTTCAAATGGCGATAGATATCCATCTTCCATATCCTGATAAAATTTTGTATCATGGACATCATTTGACAGTGTTGTACTTCTGACCAGGTACTTACGAGAGACCGAATTCAGAATCCTCTGAGGAAGGAGAGCAAGGATAAATGCAGGAAGAGCAGGAAACACACATCATCGAAAACAACGCTTTACATGGTCAGAATACGCTCAACAGTAATCCCCTGCAGCACTTTATCAGTCCTTTTTTAAGGTACTATTCTGCCCGCATTCTCCGATCAACCAACGCCGGACCTTTGCAAATCACATATTGCTTTCTCTTGTACGCATACCGTTTTTACCCTGAGCGGGCCGCCGCGCCGCCCAGAAAACACAGGATTCGCCTGCTGCAGCTGCTACGACCAGAGAAGAGCCGTGCAGCGCGGAGGTGCGCGGGAGTCGGGGCCACCGCGCGGTTGCTGTGACGGTGTGGAGCGCCTTTGAGGGCTTCGCAGAGGGCGCTTCGCTCAAGCGCCGGGCGGGTCGTGCAGCGCCCCCGACGCGGTCAGCGCGCGGCCGCGCCCGCTCGCCGCCAGCTCGCTCAGCGGGATGCCCACCTGCGGGCAGCCCAGGGCCGGCCATTGTGGATTGTGGATGGATTGATCGTTTTGCGGGCACGTCAACTGCTGTAGTGAATGTTTCCCGTCAGTGTAGTGAACGTTTTATCGCGGGGGTGGGCGATGTTCCTCCCCACCGGCGCTGACCTACGTAACGCCGTCCGCTTGGGGGACTTTCTCCTCCAGGAACCGCCCCAGCCGGGACACGCTCTATAGCTCCCGACTGGTCTCGCGACATGCTGGTAGTGTTGTACATATAAGTAAAGGGAGAGGATAGGGCAGTAAGAGGAAGGAATGATCGCGCAGCCCGTGGCTCATTTGTTGGGATACTGCTGCGGCATTCACTTCCTATTGATCGGAGAAACCTCGAAAAACTACCGATCAGAGTAGCCAGCCGCTAGAATTATCCATTAGGCAGCGATTGAATTCTATCTATTTAGCTAGTGTAGAAAATCCGCCACCGTTGAGACTAGGACCTCCCGATCAGATACTCTCCAGAGACAGCTGCTCTGAATGCTGGCTCTGAGTTAAACTCAACCGCTGCGGCTTTTTAGGAACAGGCCCGCTGCCGGGAGAAAATGTCGGGAAAAAATACGATCAAGCCAATTCCATCGCACACTCATTCACTCGCTTACTCACTCAGCATCGAGGACTCTCACATACGGTATTCCATGGGCCCTCTGACTTTTGTGCAGCCCTTACAAACACTCTCAGCCCGTTAGAGCGACTTTTTAATTATTACAAATATTGATTCTTCAATATGTTATTAGTAAATTTTACACACCCGAGCAGTAAATAAATGCTGCCTGCACTGTCAATAATTTATTAATTAATTGAATGTATTTGAATAGACACAAATATTAACACACAGTAATTATTCCCCTATAATTAATAGAATAAACACTATTCTCGTCACCGATTATTTCTTTTGTTGCTAAATCCATACTTCAATATATTTAATATCTAGAAAAAAATCAGTGACAAACGTACCAAAAGCGTTGAGATTTATAGTTTAATTTGGCGTTGCCAAATTGGCGACACTGGTGTTTGGTCATCGCTGCAATAATCAATGATTGTTGTAAAATTGTATGTGAAAAATGTGTATTGGATAGTTTTTTTAGTTTTAGAAGGCTAAAATATTTTGGTGCGTCGACTTATTTTCCATTATTTTAAATTTAAATTAATGAAAGCATGGCGAAGTCATCTTGATCATACGTATTTGTATACAGTCGTGCTGCACTGACAGTTCAGCGAAAATTTTAACAATGATTACCTTTGCTTGTTTAATACTGCTTCACCAGAGTTCATTTTCATGGAAATTCAGTGAGAAACAATATAAAGATTAAAAAAATTCAGTGAGAAACAATATAAAGATTTTTTAAAAAAATTCTTATTCCACGGGCCCCCCGGAAGACTAACCCCCTCGACATTTGTCGGGTTGACCAACGGGAGAGGGCATCAACTACTGTCACTGCAGTGCATCTGACCGGGAAGTCCTAGGTTCGACTCCCGACATTCTCAGGATTTTTGACACTAGTTAGATAGCTAGGCAGAATTCAGCCGCTATCTGGAGAAGGATTCTAGCGGCCGGCTACTCTGATCGGTAGTTTTTCGTGGTTTCTCCCATCAACATCAGGCGAATGCCGGAGCAGTACCCTAACAAACGGGCCAGGGACCGCGCGCGATCTTTCCTTCCTCTTCCTTGCATTTACACACACTTACACGCACATGCACTAAACTACCACTTCGCAAGGCCGGTCGGGAGCTTAGAGTTTGTCCCTCCAAGGAAGGCCTTGGAGAAAACTGTGAAGATGTTTGAAGGTTTATTAAAACTAACATCAACTAAGCGACAAAGGCTACGCGATATTTCTTAAAGGGATAACAAGCGGCAATACGGCCTAGAGATACAAGTAAATCTGTGAGTTTCTGTAAGCAAAACAAATTTAATATCCTTCTGATTTAACTCTTATAATACCATATTAATTAATGCATCTACCGGTAATAATGTAAGAGGGCAGAACGGCATTTGTTACACCCGTTGCAACTAGACAGGAAACCACAAGGGAGGAGGTATGAGGGAAATTCTCTTTCTCCAATTAAAGAAACAGTCTTCCAGAAATTGGTTAACTTTCTTGCATGTTATTAAATGTTTAGTTTGAAAACATTAAATGTTCTCTAATTTTGGAAAGTAAATAAGATGAATCAGTACTACATTTAAAAAGTACGACAATAAATGTAAGTTCAGATTTGATTTTTAATACTCTCAGTTGCCGTTGACGTGTAGGGGAAGTCTGCAATCCTTTAAATTATTTCTCTACATCCGGTCTTTTCAGAACAACGAATAATGCTAAGTAAACTTTAATGAATAAAAGGATGCCTTGCATTTACCTTTGCTTAGTTAATACTGCTCACCAGAGTTCATTTTCATGAAAATTCAGTGAGAAATTGTTCACAAAGAAAATATACAATCTAGTAAATATTTCAATTGAAATAATTGAAATTGTAAAAACATGAACAAATAAAAACAATACACTTCAGTTAATTGAAAAAATAGCACACTGATACTTTCCAGGATTTTCTTTCAAGAGCTATAAACAGATGAGTTTAGTGCAGGCCTGCACAACACCAGCTCCCACGGGCATTCTACTCTTACGAGCCAGCCGTCTGCCCGCGAAAGCTGCATAAGTGCAAGTAGTGGGGAGAAGGTAGCTTTCGGGGAAGGAGAGAAGCCGGCGCGGGGTCGGCGCGACGCATAGATTGAATGCCTGGGTGTCTAATGCAATGATGCTATGAAATGATTTGTCCACTTATGTAAATGGGCAATTACCGTATTTCTAGCTACAAGGGCCATATTTCACTGTTTATGCTCTTCCGTGCACTGCTATTTAATTTTTTTTTATTTTTTACTTTATGCTCATTGCAACTTATAAACAATACTTTAAAGCAGTGGCCTTTTAAAAAATTATGTAATTTTAACTAATAAAAATTTACAATTTCATATTTTATTTTTCACCAGGAATGTTATAATCTCCAAATGATAGCAAAACGGAGGAAATTGAGAGCAGTCTCTCACATCGAGATTAATATAAAAATGGAATATAGGCAATTCCTAGAAGAATAATGTTTGTCAGCATATATCGTTCAAGGAATGCAATAGTGGCACAACTCAAAAAATCAGGTATTGAGATAAATAGTTTGAAGTTTTCACCTTGTATTGAAATGCATCATTCTTGCATTCACGCTTCTGGCATTAGTGAGTGGAATACTGTGCTGCAAGATTTGTTTTCAAAATTCGTATTTTTTGAGTTGTGCCATTATTGCATTTCACGAGCAATATATTTGTGACCATTTTTCCTCATTATGAAGCTGAATAAGAGATACCAACGAGCAAACCTCTTTTACGATATTTTACGGGTAATCATGGCATTATTATGGCTCTTGTTAAATATAACGCAAAGAACATATACTTTTTAATACGATTATGAATAAATAGTGTCCGTTTAGCAGCACGGTAAATTTGCGATTACATTTAAACGATTGCGATTACGATCAAAGCAAATTACATTATCAGCTATACAAGCAATTATAATACCGGTATCCAAATTAAATATATATGTCTTATTAGTTTTAGGTTCACATTGTCGTACATTGATTACAAACATTTCCAAAATAAGAGGTAATCATACTTAAACTGTATTTAATAGTCCATCATATTCTCGCAATTGCTCTTTCAATTTACGCCCTACCGTTTGAATTGCGCATTCTCATTGGCGGTCCTCACTCCTAGAATAAGTCTTATCGCCACCTATCCACGCGGCCCGGGTTTGCACTCAAGTTGCTCGCGCGCGGCTCTCGAGGACAGTGAAAGTGCAAAATGCTGTGCAGGCCTGACATTTGAAACAATAAATAAATATATCCTTTAATAATCCTGGAATGTTTTCCAACCTTGAATGCTAATTGGCTGTACTGCTGGGGCATTCACAATTTTATATCCTTTCTCTTGTATCATGGTGAAAATGTATTGTTTCCGGTCGCATCAATAACTCAGATAATTAGTCCTGTTTGAGGAAAACTTGTTATATTCCAAAAAATTGCAATTTCCCTTCCCCGCTTGAACGTGATATCCGGCGGGGACCTGCATGTCGGCTTACTGGGTATCCCCTTCCAGGTATCCTCCACAACGGGGTACCGTCGAGTCGGAACAAGCTCTCACACGTTTTCGACATCTGTGGTAATGTAATGAATATATTGGTGTGTTTGTGTACAAAGAAAGAGAACAGACATGAGGAAAGAAAAATCGCGAGCAATTCGGGGTCCGTTTATTAAAGTACTACTTCGACTGATATTGATCAGATGCACCACAGAGAACTACCTATCGGGGCAGACGGTCGCTAGAATTCTCCTCCAAACAGAGTTCGGATACATCCTAGCCATGCAGCTACTGTGCGATATTTCTAACTCTGCCCCTCAAGCCCCTATGGCCTCGATGGAATATCACACGGCATTTTGCCTCTTTCTCCGTTGTGCCGATAGAAGTCGCATGATCGCAAGCACTGCTTGATATGATCGCGATCATGCGATATCTGGCGGAACGACTGAAAAAGACGCGAAATACCGTGACATATTCCATCGTGAAGACGGGCCTTGAGGGGAAAAGTTAGAAAAAGCGCATTATAGTGAATATATTGGTGTGTTTATGTACAAAGAAAGAGAATGCACACGAGGAAGGAAAAATCGCGAGCAATTCAGGGTCCCTTTATTAAAGTACTACTTCGACTGATATGAAGACTAGAGAAAAGCATGACACACCTGAGAAAGCTTCCTATCAGGGCAGACGGTCGCTAGAATTCTCCTCCAGACAGTGTTCGGATACATCATAGCTATGCACCTAGTGGCGAAAATCCGCCACCGACGGATTTTGAACCCTACAACGCCCAGTCAACGAGCGTTGCCTCTGAGCTATCGCCGCCGGTCATGTAGTTGAAGGGCTCGAGTCGGTGTCAGTTTTGTGCGGGAAGTTGCTTACCTCTGCGGTGGCCCACACGTCGCAATTGGGGCTGCAGGAGGCGGCGCGCGGTCGGCGGCCCCAGCCGGCCGCCGCGGCCGCCGCCGATTCTTCCAACGAGCGGCAGCGCCCGCTGTCCGTGCCCGCCGCCGCCGACCCCGGCAGCCGCCGCATGCCCATCTGCAGCACCGCACACCAAAAGCATAATTGGATATTGGAATGCAAACATCCGGAGTTAAATGCTATGTGGTCCACTTTCAATATCTAAAGACGAAAGTGAGATCATTTTCGTAATAAGGCAAGGAGTGTTCTAATAATCCACAGCCTACTAATAACAACTACAGAAAACCCTCGTTAGCACGAACTCGCTTAACACGAATTTTGCCGTAACACGAACAAAACTTTGGGGATTACGGTGATATGGACATTTATAATACTGGGATAAAAGGAATTTTTATAACACGAACTGCGATTATTTAATGGTGATTGGGATTCGTATTAATGAGGGTTTACTATATATAATCAGTAATAATACGTACTATGAGAGAGCAAGTTTTTATCATTATTTAAACACAAAGTGTTCATTATTATTATTATTATTATTATTATTATTATTATTATTTTTCCATTACATCACGACTAAAGATGTTATGAGTCGGCTGAATATAAAATCTACTCCAGGTTGCAACCAGCTACCTAAGGAGCAGATCCGGTGACTGTCAGTGCCTCTACAATACTTTGCGCAAAATGTGGGCTGTTCCAAATAAAGCAATTTCTTGCACTTCCCAGACTTTTGAATTACCAGGGAGTTTAGACAAGTTCTTACTCAAATTTTGCGGAACAAATTCCAGAGCTCCGATAACTATCGGGACGACCTGTGCTTTTACGCCTCACATTCGGCTGATCTCGATTTCCAAACTCTTGTATTTAAGACGTTTCTCTGCCTCCTTGGTAACGACGTTTTGATCGCAAGGTACAGCAACATCGATAAGTAAACACGATTTTTTCGTCAAATCCCGGATAACTATATCCGGTTTGTTTGCCGCTATCGTGCGATCAGTTTGAATTTGTTGGTCGTACAATATCGTACACAATCCAACAGACGTCACCGGTTTTGGTGAGTGTTCTTACCACTTGGGGCATGTGTTTGGAACTTCGAGGGCGGTACAGATCTGCCAGTGGAGGTAGGTACACACCCTGTCATGTCTTTTAAGGTATTCGGTCTTTGCTAGGATTGGACAAGCTGAGACAATATGATCAATGGTTTCTACTTGCTCCAGGCAAATGCGGCATTTATCATTTTAGGAAATTTTGAGAACCGCTTTATCGTAATGTCGTGTTCTCAACGCCTGATCTTGGGCAGCTATTACAAGTGCTTCCGATTCTGGCTTCATTCTTCCCCTTTTAAGCCACATAAATGATTGATCTTTATTGATCTGCACCTTGTCCATTCTTTTTAGGTATTGTCCGTGGAGTGGTTTGTCTCTCCACGATTTCTTTAACATTTTTTGTGTCTCACACTTCATGTTTAGCAGCATCAGAAGTTCAGTGTCTGTGTTATTCGACGTGTCTTGCCTAGTTTTCTTCGCAATGCTTCTTGCTACACTAACAATGCCTCTGTTTCCAATTCTTCGGTCAGATTTCATGACCTGCCTCATTAGAGGGTCATCTTGATGGCTGACTACATACTTCCCCAATCCGACTATTGCGATGTGCCAGGAGGCCTCAATTTGTCTGAGGCCTCTTCCTCCTTCCTTATGTGACACATAAAGTCTGTGTATATCAGCTCGAGGGTGGGAAACATGATGCATTGTAAGCAGTTTTCTGGTTTTTCGATCCATGGTGCGAATTTCTTGCTCAGTCCAGTCTACTAGTCCAAAACTGTATTCGGCTACAGGTACCGCCAAACTACCTATTGCAGATATCTTATTCCTGGAATTCAGAGCGGACTGCAGGACCAGTCTCACTCTCCTATAATACTCCCTACGAATTCTCTCTTTCATTCTGTCGTTCGAGATGGTTTCACATTCTTCAATGCCCAGATATTTGTAAGTTTTACCGGGCTCAAGATCTTGAATCACAGTATGCGTATCAATTTCAATGTTCTCAGACGTTGTGAGTTTCCCTCTTTTTAAATTGATTTTTGCACACTTGTCAAGACCAAACGTCATGCAGATGTCATTGCTAAAGTCATTCACGACAGACAGCATTTGGGAGAGAATCGCTTCATTCTTAGCAAACACTTTCAGTTCATCCATGTAAAACAAATGTGA
This sequence comes from Acheta domesticus, assembly GCA_031308135.1. Taxonomy (NCBI): domain Eukaryota; kingdom Metazoa; phylum Arthropoda; class Insecta; order Orthoptera; family Gryllidae; genus Acheta; species Acheta domesticus. The sequence goes on from JAHLJT010004567.1 coordinate 85,335,992, forward strand.
TACTGGCCTTTCATCACCATGGAGCTTAAAACCAAAGTCAGCTTGCGACAACTGTCTCGATAGTGGGATCAAACTAATGCAAAACAGCAGAGGGGATAGCGAATCTCCTTGAAAAATACCCCTGTTAATCTGAATACTTCTGGTTTCTACTGCTTCCTTTCCACTGTGTATTAGTAACCTGGTACTCCACGACTTCATACTAGCCTTGCAAAATTCAACAAGTCTAGGATGAAATCGATAGATCTCCAGGGTCTTCAAAATCCAATCGTGTGGTACACTATCAAAGGCCTTTTGGTAGTCGATCCAAGCCATGCTCAAATTACGTTTGCGTTTCTTTACATCATTCAAAATGACTTTATTCAGTAGCAAGATTTCCTTGCAGCCATAAGAGCCTTTACGACATCCTTTTTGTTCAGCTGGCATTAGATGATTCTTATCTAGATGTCTGTACATTTTGTCAGCTATGGCTGCAGTTATAACTTTGTACAGTACTGGCAGACAAGTAATTGGCCTGTAGTTCTTCGCCAAAGAGCTGTCTCCCGCTTTGGGTAGCAAATACGTGATGCCGCGTGTGAGCCATTCCGGGAGTTCCTTTGGGTTTTCTAAAATTTTATTAAGCTAAGAGTGATATTTCGCGCCGAGTGTCGGCTATCCGTTTCATAATTCTGTTCATTCCATGCGGGTACAGAGCTGTTTACTCTGTTTTGCTGTCGGCCGTCGGTGTTCTTGGCTGGCCCCAAAATTATCTGAGATACTAGATATCCAGTTGCATATATGATGTGATTGATTTCAGTAATATCTAGATCTCTGCCTGGGGTCTCGACCACCTCATTTAAGACAGAATTCACTGTTTCTATCACTCTTTTAGCTTTGGCATTTTCGTATATTCTCCTCAACGGTTCGCGAGATTCAAACGGAAGTTGACTAACTCTTTCTATCTCGCGCCGAAGGATATTTCGCATTATGTCCTTGTCGTGTAATTCATTGCCAGATGAATTTTCACCACTGACGTGTGTTTCACTGGAAAGAGATGAACCTTCCACGGGATCATCATTTTCAAGTTCTACATGTTCGTCATATGGATTGTTCGAGCGAAGTACATACTCCGCATTTCTCTCAATGTCAGCAAATTGTTCTGCTGTGAATTTTCCACTGCTGAGTATGTATCGTCGTTGACTGGCAAGCTTCTTTGAGTCTAGGGTAGGTCTGATATCTGGGTTCCGCTCTCTCCATACCTTGAAAACTTCTATTTCTGAGCCCCCATTTTTCGCTTTTGCATAGAAAAAGCACCACATCACCTCCTTTATTTCATCCCGGGTCCATCTCTGACGATGGCTTCGAGCTACTGCCGGCTCTGTGTCCCTGAGACTAACATCCGTGGGATGGCCAGAAGTCGACAAGGTGACATTAGCTCGGTTTCTGAGCAGGTATGGGACATTGGTAGAACAAGGCACGTTAAGATTCATTACATTTCTTGTTCTATCCATTTTGCTCATTGGTTTGAATTGAAGATTCGCAGGACGCAAGTTCGAGTTCACAGATCACACTTAACCCTCGGGTTGTTTCCTGCCATCCGTTACTGCGACCCACAGTGGCCTCGGGGCATCCCCCCGCAGGGCCCAGCAAGGGGTCCCTCCGATCGCCAGTCGGCATTACTAAACCCTACGGGATTTTCACTGACTGCTGAAGGTAGCCTCCTTCGCTGGCTAATGCAAGGTTCGGGCCTCCACTCTAATCAGTGGCCTGGTGTGCCAACCCAGTTTCTCTCCTGTACCCTCTATGGGCCGACAACAGGAAGTCCAAGGGTTCATGACCCTTCCCTCTCTACTTACTTCCCACTCTCCTCAAAATGGAGTACTTCTTCGTCTGACCCCTCACCTTCAACCTATTCAGCAAGGGAGGCCCTACCGGTAGCTAGGCTACCACTGACATAGCTTTAAGGCCCATGGGGGTACTCAAGCTCCACCAAAAAAGCTCCACTCAAATTTTATTATTATTATTATTATTATTATTACTATATAAGTGTTCTGATAATTCATGGAATCCTGTTACCTACTATCAGAGTCAGTCTGTCATCTTTCAAAAGGGTGAATATTCAAATTTAAATGAAAATGATAGTGAACTGGAATTTTCAGAAAGTATATAAAAATTGTACAATATTCATATCGTAACCTGTTAGTACACATTTCTCATTGGTTTACAATTTCGTTCGTGAAATCTCTTTGACTATGCCTCAACGTCTACCAACATCCGTATACGATTAGTTGCCTGCAAATCAGGGGCAAATTTTACATTTGTAACGTGCAATATACGTTTTCCCCTCATGTTCTTTGGCAAAAGCATCTTCGACCCCTACACACCTTCCTCTTCACTCTGTAGCTTCACGCTGTGTACCCCCTCCATTAGTCTAATCGCTACCACTTAGCGGAGGGATTCCCAACCTTTATCTGTCATCGATCCCTTTTAAAAGGATGGTTTGATTCACCGACCTCCTTATGTAATTCTCTGGAATTAGCAGAAAACTACCTGTTCTTAGCACAATTAATGACAAATAAATTATTAAAGATAATTTACACAAAGCAACTGAATATAACTTCTGGAAAAAATATTAAAACTATGCTTTATTTTTTGTACCATTTGTAGTTTTAATTTTACAAACAAAAAGAAGTTTTCTGAAGGAAAATCACAGATGCTAATTGCAAAAAAAAGTTGGATTTTAATTCATGTGAATGAAATTACATTTCAAAAGAGAACATTTGTACTTTATTTTTTGATGAAAACATAAGAGACACAAATATTCAAAATCAGAAAACAAATTATTCTCTTTATTTATAAATTTTTGTTATCAATGACAACTTGATTATACCGATCAGTCGTCCGAGCACATTTGACTGTCGATTCACAAATTAACTCATGATCATCTGTAACCCACTTTAGAATATCATCGACCCCTAGGGGGTCTACATCGACCCAATTTCGAAACCCTGATTTATATTTCGGTTAAAATAGTGTGATATTTCAAGATTACGATCTGAAAAGGGAAGGGAGGACACTGTCATTCAATCGGGAGTTTCAATACTAAAAATGTAAGTCTTAACGAAGCTAGGATGACAGTGTCTCCCTCCCTCTCCTACCAGCTTGTGACCTTGAAGGGATACACTGTTTTATTACCATCTTGAAGGTAAGGAGTCCCGTAAATAATTTATTGACAGACAGTTGACATAAACAATTCTTTATTTCATGAGTCTTGTCACTTTTTGCAACAATTTAGGTTATAAATTGTTCCCATCATCATATCACCGAAAATGCGAATAAAATGACAAAATTCATAAAATAAAGAAGTATTAATGTGAATTGTCTGTCAATATAGTACTTTATGAAACGATGATGTACTGATGGGTATTAATACACGAGTGTGATATTACGATACGAGTTAGTGTCATAAAGTTCACACGAGAGTATTAATACCCATTACATCGAGTTTCATACAGTACTTTTTCTACTACTTTTATAAGTTAAACTTTTACAATGAATAGTTTCGTGGCAGTTGATTCAGTCAAGACCATACAGCGGACAGCTACCTAAATCTTTCCTCGAATGCTGCCGCAGGTGGCTGTGGTTACCTGTCCGCCTACCTACCTGCCTGCTGCGCTAGTCAAATAGGATCAAAGTGAAATTACGATCCACTTCATTTTAAATAATACCACGAAAAAATACTACTAATAAAATATGTTAAAACTATTGAGCATAATATAATATCAAATACAATTTTAATGTACACAATCGAACGAAACATTTGCTAAAACGATTCTCAATGATTATTTAAGTGTCAATACTTAGTTTGTAAATTTCTCTGTGGTGTGATTGGTGAATACTTAGTTTGTGAACTTTTCTGTATCATAATGAAAATTGTATCGAAATGACTATCATTGTGCAACTGATTGCAGCCATCAAATGACAGCATTATACAATGGGAGTAGACAAAATTATTTATGTGACTCGTTATCTTCAAGATTGTAAAAACACCTTATAGTCTAATTTAACCTTATTTCTTCGCTAGTTGGTGAAAGGAGTGTAGCGAAATTTGCGTGGTCAGACGGAAGAGCAGATCTCATGGCCTGAGTCTCGCCACGTAAATTAAGGCATCAATTCAATTCAATATATTCAAATAATTCCAATTCTACAAAGCCACTCAGTTGTAGCGCTTGCTTGCTTGCTCGTGCGTGGACTGACCGCGGCCGCCCTGGCGGAGGCGCTGCAGCGGCGGCGCTGGTCCTCGAGGGCTCCGAGGCTGGCGGCGGGCGCGATGCGGTGCGGGAAGCGCGGGGAGCCGCGCGGGCGCGGGGCGAGCGCGGGCTGCGAGTGGCGGTGCGCCAGCGACGCCACCCGCCCGGCCATGCTCACCCGCCGCTCCGCGTCGCGCTGCAGGCACAGCGCCAGCGAGAACTTGCGCCCGCTCCCGCCGCCGCCGCCCCCGCTGCCGCTCGCGCACTCCACGTCCAACACGTACGCTGCGGGGAAAGGTGGACACGTGGACGGTCAGCAGGGAGGGAGGTTGGGATGGGGGCATGCGTAAGCAGATTGAGCACGTGCTTGAGAGCATACCCTCTGGTTATGCTCTCTTCAGTGAAAATTTAAACAAGATGTTATGTTACTTCATATTACGTAAAAATCTAACAAAGACCCTTAAAATGTATTCACGATATAAAATTACGTATTTTGGCACTGAGAGAAACAACACTTTGCTTATAAAAACTTTCGGCCCGTGTGAAGGTTGTACAAGAATTGAAATAATATCCAATAAGGTAACGAAGGGTAACCATTGCCATGGGTGAAACATCGCCATAACTTCAAAAAATTTAAGTAGCACAGTCTGTACTGTAAATTTATTTGCTTGCTGAATTCCCATTGTTAGCTACCTCACTTAGAAACATATTCAATCGTTTGTTGCATTGGGTTACAGTTGTAACCTAAAATGTCCGTAAATATGTATGTTGTATTTTGATACAGGCAAATATCGTAAGCGAAACTTCGTTAATTTGGTTTAATTGAGTTGAAATAAACGTCATAGATAGGCAAAAATGTCATGTTCTAAGCATGTTATGTCGTGACTTAAAAATTATTCATTACAAACAAGAGAAAATGTATTAAAGAATATACCGCTTTTAGGGTAACATTGCCATACTGGCCGTCTTGCCCATATATTTATATCTTTTAAGAAGAAATTCTTACATTGAAACAATTGACATTTGTTAGTTATTTATATCATTTCTAAAGCATATGACTTGTAATTAATCGATGTTTACAATTTATATTTGATACAAAATTACTTTTTTGTTGTCGCCATACTTGCACTGTAACTTTGCCACGTAGATAGATAAAAAATTCAATATCTAAAGTTTACAAACCTATGATGAAGTTAAAATGCACTAAGCACTGGAAAAAGTAAATAGTGGAAAATTATGTAGGAAAAGTTACTGAACTGTATGGAATTAGCAGATCCACTTTACATGATGTGGATGGGTGTGATATGCCAAAAAACAACAACAAACGATATTGTTGCTGAACTTCCCAGACTAAGTATAAAATGGAGAAAACAATTTTTGTCTACCGCATTTTATCACAATGTAAAACAGTAAATAAAACCTTTTTAAAACTAAGTTCTCAAAGGAATATTTATCCTTGTTTAGAGTATTTAAACTGTCAAAAACAATAGACTAATATGGTTCTGATGCAGATTTATGGATTTGTGTTTCCTATCCAACTCTCACACATTTAAACATTGCCATAGACTTGGAAATAAATAGAGGTGGCAATGTTTGACGCCTGAGGCGTAACATTGCAACTTTCCTTGCTTTAAAAAAAATAAAATCTTCCAAATTATGGAAGCTATGTCTTCAATATTTTGAAGAAATATTGCACTTTTGTGAAGGGTTAAATTGTCAATATAATTATTGTGAAAAATTGATGCAACGAAGTAGAACTTTAAAAGAAACAAAGATGTGGCAATGTTAGCCCCCATTACCTTACTGATTAATTAATATTTAACAAAATCAATGGCAACACGAAACCTCTAGCATACTTGGGAGGAGCAATATGCGTTGAGCTTTACAAGTCTCCCAGATAGCGCTGGCGTCAAGACAGGGAGAGGAAGTGTGAGCGTACTGATCGCTTCACAGAACTTTATCCTCAGCGGAGCAGAACATAGAAGGGGAAAGGTGGGGACGCCGAGAAGAACGTGCGGGGCAGGGAGACGGTTTGGTTGCGGCACGGAGCAGTCGGAGATGTAAATAAAATTATTTGAAATGTAGAATTTGAATTCACTGATTTTCTGGCATAATATATACGATTTTAACTTGCCAAAGTGCCAAAATACGGAATCATATCACGTCCGTAGATTTTGTGAAATTTTGTAAAATAGAAATGTTGTAACATCTCAAGACAGAACCCTCCGAATTTTGGAAAGATGAATATTAAGACGGACAGTTGATGTAACAAACCATAATGGAGATTTAGAAATATGGGACAAGAAATGTATTAAATATTTATATTCTGAATCAGGTATCATTAAAGCAGGTAGGAACACTTCGATGGTTTGCAAATAGACACGTTAGAACTCAACTTTGAAGGTAGAAAACACAAAACTAAACATATCTAGTTCATAAAATATTAAAGGAATTTGAAAACAAATAAATAAACAAACATACACAAAATACTTACATAAAAATACACATATGCATAAAACTTGAGGAGAATAATTTTAGTTTCACCAATAATCATTCTAGGAAAAACAAGCAAAACTTTGAACAGAAGCGTCGAAACGATGAACAAAAAGAAGATAGAGAAGATTAATGGACAGGGGGGAAAGAAACAAACGGAGAAGTTCCAAAATACGAAAAATAAGGAGATAAAATATTGAGAAAAGAGCAACATATGAAATCAAAAATGAAATATACTGGATATAATGAACGAAAAAAATTCTAGTGAAGTTAATTTGTGAATTGAAAAAAAAAAAAGAGAAGGAGAAGAAAGCGTGCAGTGAAGAAGAATGCAAAGCGGCGCACGCGTGACTTCATCGTCGTCGTCGCCGGTGACGCTGATGATGGGCCCGCTGCCGACGACGCCTCGGCGCACGGCGGCGCGCGCGGCCAGCGAGTCGCACGACGAGCCGTGCGCGCCCGCGCCTCCCGTCCTCGCTGCCGGGCACCAGGCCGGCCAGGTAGCCCATGTGCGCGCGCAGGGCGGACGCGATGCCGCTGGCCGGCGCGCCCCCGCCCCCGCCTCCGCCGCCCGCGCCGCCGCCGCCGCCACCGCCGACGGAGCCCGTGGACGCCTTGCGCGAGGGCGTGCGGCTGCCCAGCAGCATGCGCAGCCGCCCCAGCACGCCCAGCTTCCCCGACGCGTCGCCCAGCTCCCCGCGCGCGCGCTCCGCCGCCGCCGCCGCGGCCGCCGCCGCCGCCGCGTACTCCCCCGCGCGGCTGCGGCGCGGCGCCGCGTCGTCCAGCTCGGGCTCCGAGCTGAACGTCACCTGCGCCCACGCCCGCACGCGCCGCGCGCCGGCTGCCTCAGCACTTGGTGGTGGCAAAGCTTACTGCCGTTTCATTTACAGCAACTTATTTACGTCAAACTTGTAAATTATTGTCTACTTGTTAATGTAAAAATAGTAAATCGTACTGAGTTCTTTGAATTGATTCATTGAACCCTAATTTCAGATTCTTTATTTAACCTTAAGTAATAATGTAAAAATAGTAAAACGTTCTGTTGATCAATTCATATAATCTTACTCATTTACTATTTTTACTCAAAGTAGTAAAAATTACAGCTGTTTAATTGAGAGAATCATTATTATCAAAGTAGTTAAACTTACTGCGGTTCAATTCATACAACCTTGCTTATTAATTTAAAAACAGTAAAATTTACCACTATGCAATTCAGAGGCATCTTACTTATTTATATAAATATAGTAAAACGTATACGGTCTTCTATTAGAGGGATTGTAAGAGATGACAGAGGGGATGTATTCTCTCCAAGTGACATATTCAGCATAAGCTCCTTACAACGCATTTATCCATGAGAAAACGCATCCATCATCTTGCATTCTTTTACTAGATCACAAAATATTTTTGCAAGAACCAAAGAAATATTTTTGGGGGGCAAAAGAACTTCGGTCACTAACTTAACGATGGTATACCTCTGGTGCAACTACTTTACTGTCCAGATTCCAAAACAAGTATTTTGTACATCAAGGGAACTGGGCGAAAATTCTGCAGATGCAGCATTACGGTTTAAATAATTATTCAAATTATAAATTTCTACGTAGCAATCTTTTTTGCTTAGAATTCCAAGGAACGAGAAGGAAGGATACGAACCAAATGCGGGGAAAAGATATGATTTTTTTTGTTGTTGTTTAAGGTCGCAACAACTACTAGGTCATTAGAGACCTCTATTGGATGTAACGTTATGGCATGAGGATGAAACGATATGGTGTTGATAAGGGGTGAAAGGACGAACACATACAACCATGCCCGAGGCGGGACTCGAACCCGCGACCCCACGGTCCAAGATCACTACGACACTACTGCTATAGCGGGGGCCGGCTAAAGAGAGATTTCTTTCCGCGAAGAACACGGTGCAACCGTGTTCTATCCGGCATCCTTCGCGTGGTGGTGTTGGCGTACCTGTCGCCGCATGGGCAGCGGGCCGTGGTCGGCCGAGGGCCAGGAGGCGCGCGGGATGACGGGCGGCAGCACCGACAGCAGCAGCAGCGGCAGCCCGCCGCCCAGCGCCGTCGCCGCGTCGTCGGGCGCGCGCCGCCCCAGCGCCGCCGCCGCCGCCGCCGCCGCCTCCTCCGCCTCGGCCTGCTGCGCCACACACACCCTATTCAGCTGGTTGGGTTTCGCAGAATGCATTCACTCCTCCAAGAGAAAGTTCTCTCCATTCATTCTTCCGTTCTTACATTTCTCTAGTATTCCCTCCATCCATCCTTTTATACCTCCTTCGATTTCCCTCTCATTTCCACATACACTCCATTCCTTCATTTTAAATTTCTTCATCACTCCCCACCCCTTCTTCCAGACTTCGATTCATCCCATCTAACTCATTTATTCCTTTTACCTCTCGTTCCTTCCCCCCTTCCTCTTTTCCCTCTCTCTTTATCCATCATTTCATCACTACATCCCTCATTCTCTAGAACCCTCCTTTCTTTCCTTCCTCCCTCTCTTCATCCCTCCAGTCATCTTTGTTCGTCTGTCAGTCACTAAGAAGCTCTTTAGTGAAAGAACATTTGATAAGAGCATCAGAAATGTTACTTTTTCAGTTTTTCAAACGAGTAGACTACATAGTAACACTAAAAAAATAGTAATAAAAAGCATGCCCTGATAACGATTGTGATTCAAAATAACCGCACATCAAACTAAACCAACCTTCTCTATGAAAAGAGAAAGAATATTTTTAGCCGGTCAGCAAAGTGACCTCATATTTCACAGGGCCTACTTTAGTCGACTTTGCAACTTTTCCCTTTAATACATCTAAAATGCGATTCAGTTATACCCTTGCGGTCGCTTCTAAATGTATATTTACTCGTTGAATTTCACATTCGAGTGTTTTCCTAAAGCTCCAGAATTTTACGAAATTTCCCTAATGATATAATCATTTTAACACTGGGACTGTTGAAAAGAAGGAAATTCGCTAATGCCACGTCTATACGTAACTACTTCTTCCGCATTGGCGAGCGTTCAAAGGATTTCCTTCTGGGCCCTTTGCTGGCAAAGGTCACTCGGGCGGCAGAACTCCGCAAAGGGACGAGGGCGAAGCAACCCGTCGAGGGGAAGGGCAGGGTGGCATTGGTGGACCGCTCTGCTTTGGCTAAAGGTGAAGGTATCAGCTCGATTGATGGAAGTTCGTACTTGTTGCTTTTTGCAGACCCATGGGTCGGCATGGGTCTGTGAAAAGGGACAAGTACGAACTTCCATTATTCGTTCCGTAGCCTAAAATTTCAGGCGGAACAATATGCTCACTGAAATCTTACGGTTGGAATATTACCGTCATTTAACAATGTGAATTATTAATTACGCTTAAGAAGTTAAATACAAATACTAGTCTCGTAACTGTAACTTGCGAATAACTCGGCATCTGTGGACTCGTGATCATTTATTCATAAAGAAAGAATAATAATTAAACCTTTTTGTTTGGTCATATTTGCAGAACAATTTTTATATGAATGATGTCATAAATGCCTCTAATTTATGTTACTCGCCTTTTTTAACTTGCCCAGCAGGATATTAATACATTTCTCGATGTCAGGTAATTAAACGAGTTAAAACTCAATATTCTATTTAATTGTAGAAAAAAATCCATTTCAGCTGCAAGTAATAACAAACATTTTTACTAATACGAAAGTTGCCAGAATGAAGAGAGAAATGGAAAGAGAGAACAAACGAGCAGGGAGTTAGAGAAAACAAAACAAATACCAGAAAAAAACGTAAAGAGAAGGGAGGAACGAAAAATAATCAGAAGCAAGTGTGTGGTATTATATAGAAAAAGGAATGAAGAGAAAAGGAAAGGGGAGAAGAAAAATTTTATGTTACACGCCTTTTTTAACTTGCCCAACAGGATATTAATACATTTCTCGATGTCAGGTAATTAAACGAGTTAAAACTCAATATTCTATAGTTAGATAGTTAGATCCGCGAAGCACGGTACTCACAATCACCCCGCCCTTTACTGCAATCATCATTTTGCTAAGGAAACGTTGTTTGTGAAGATGTGATATACGCAAGAAAAAGACAAAAGCAAAGTGTATGTTTGAGGTGGGAAAATTATTCACGGCACTGAAACTCAGAAAATCTGTACACTTGACTGCTGAAAAGCACTTTCAACTCTTTCATTCAAACCACGGCCGTCGGCTGAGGACTCGGGTTTTATTTAAACGAGATATGTGCGTAACATTCAAATGACATGTTATGCATACTTCTGTATTAAAATAAATTGAAACTTTACGAAAAAATTGTAAAAATTTAATAAATTAGATTTCAGAGGATCTTATCACTACGTAAAGATTTTAATATTTTTTAATTGACTTTGCATTGAACAAAATAAGGGCTAACGTTTTAACTCTGTCACATCGCAATAAAACAATTCTAATACACGTGCTGTCACTAAATTTTCAGTACCTCATAGGATTTCAATCCGGAAGTGTTATAAGAGCAGCATTCCATCCCTGTCTGAGTCTCAGGAAGGCTAACCCGAGAGGGAATGTAATGCCTGCACCTTACTAGACTGCTTTGTATGTATCAGGGTTTCGGGACCCAGGGTGGGCATTTAACTTTTCGCTTTATCCTGACCATACTCTTTGTCCTGACCCCTACCAGGGTGTGCAAAGACAGGCTGGAAAATGAATGTTAGACGAATGCGAAACCCAACTGGGGGCCAGCCGGATTGTAAGACCCGCGAAGCACGGTGCACAGAATCGCCCCGCCCTTCACTGCAGTCATCTTTTTGCTGAGGATGCGAGTTCCCGAGATATTGAGAACCTGGGCGGGAATATCAAATCCTTGCTGAAATTTCTGTATTAAGGACGAACGTTCCAACCCGCCCTCGAAGAGCGGGAGGGACAGGATGTGTGTGTGTGAGAGAGAGTTAGGAGACGTACCCGTCGGGCGACCGAGGCAGCAGAGCCAGAGGAAGGCGGCGACTCAGCCAGCTGCCGCCGCAGCCGCCCCAGCTCCGCGTCCAGCGCAGCCACCTCGCGCCGGTACACGCGGTTCTGCACCTCCACACGGTACTGCAGTTCCCGCCGGTCGTCCGTCACGAACCTGCGTCACAAACAGCCCCAGAGAATGCCTTCTTTATTGCAAGATCCAGCCTATAGGACAGATCTGTACTGTGTTGAAATCGCCAATAATGAATAATATAATAATAATAATAATAATAATAATAATAATAATAATAAAATAATAATAATAATAATCAATACAGCACATTACATCAGGCTGCTCATATATAGCTGGATCAGAATATAGGAACAGGCATGATGCAGTAGCAAAAGTAACCCACCAAGAATTGGCCCAGAAGTACCAATTATCATCCGAAGCACGAGTCCCGCACTATGTGTAGAACCCCGAGAATGTGTTGGAAAATCATTCTTATCGGCTGTGCTGGGACAGAACGATTCTCACAGACAGAACTGTCATCTGCAATAGATCTGATATTGTTCTGTTCAATAAAGAAAGCAGGCAAGTCGACATTATCGATGTCTCAATTCCAAACACTTCCAATCTTCAGTTGAAATATACAGAAAAGAAGACTAAGTATGTGGATCTCTCAGAGTCTATCCTCCAACAATGGAATGCTTGCAAAGTGAGAATCGTTCCAATTATAGTATCAAGTACTGGAGCCATCCCAAAGACCATGCATCAAAGTCTCAAGGAATTAGATCTTCCTGAAAACCTATGGAAGCTTATACAGAAGGTTACTGTCATCTCAACGGCCAGAATCGTCAGAAAATTTGTAGGAAATCAACGTGAATAATTAGATTCAAAATCATAACCATAATTTGTATAATGATTATGTTAATCTGTACATTTTATGTAATCACCGTAGAGATACGAAATGTAATATAATAATAATAATAATAATAATAATTATTATTATTATATTAGCCTTGAATCCTCTGTCCACTCTACTAAATGCATCTAATTATGGCATCGCTCTTAAAAAAGGGAACTCAACCCTTCTTCGTGTCTCGCATCTTCTTTACATGGATAACCTGAAGCTCTATGCAGACACTGAGAATCATATGCGGCAACTAATTAGCGTGACGGAGAAATTCACCGAAGACATCAAGATGAAATACGGTTTGGATAAGTGCAGGAGAGTGAATATCATTCGAGGTCGTGTGCAAGTTATAAATTCGGAAAATAATAATGAGCCAAAGATTACCTTCATGGAACCCCACGAAACATACAAATACTTGGGTTTCCAACAGTCACTCCGAATTAAACACACTGTCACTAAGAACATACTAACGACTGAAGTGTGTAAACGATTACATGGACTCTTGAAAACTCAACTCTCTGCTAGAAATCTTGTACAGGCCATCAATTCATATGTTATTCCAGTGCTGACATATTCCTTTGGCGTTATTAAATGGAGCAATGCAGACCCTCGACAATCTCCAGAGGACAATTCGAACTGCTATGACTCAACACCGAAAACACCATCCCCATTCAAGTATTGAGCGTTTTACCCTTCCAAGATCACAAGGAGGGCGAGGTGTTGTATATCTCATAAATCTACATAGCTCTCAAATTGCATCACTCAGAAGATACTTCTTGGAACATTATGGGATACTTCAGAAAGCAGTGAGCGCAGTTGATAATAACTATAGTCCTCTGAACCAAGAAATGACTGATCCATCTGTTCAGCCAGTCACTGAAACCGAATATTATATTATATAATGATTATATTATCATTATAATAGCAATCAGCATCTGGGTCCTACCAACATTAACATACTCTTTTGGAATAATTAAGTGGTCTGACTCTGATTGAAAAGACTGGATAACAAGACGATTGCTCACTAAGATCCGATGTCTTCATTCCAATTCTTTCATTGACAGACTCTACCTACCCCAAAACATTGGAGGAAGAGACCTACTGAATATGAAAAGAACAGAATATGGAAATTAAACTCATCAAATGCTCTGACCTAATTCTGAAGCAGGTTAATGAAGTTGATTTAGGTCACACGTCACTGAATTTTTCGTGTAACGCTACGAAAAACATTCCAAATACACAAGTCAACCACAATATTGGAAGGGGAAAATCCTACACGGAAAGTTCCCCAATCATTTGGAAGAACAATATATTGATGAAGCTTCTTCTCTGTATTGGCAAATAAGTGGTTATTTATACCCAGAGACTGAAGAGTTTGTAGTGGTTATCCAAGATTGAGTTCTGCGAACCGAAACTACAAAAATGTAATGAAGATAAATGTGATAGACAAATGCAGAAAATGTGAAACATATGGCGAATCAATTGAACATATTATGAGGGGCTGTCCGGCGTTATCAGACGCCTATCTTAGAAGACACAACCAACATGCAAAACTGACACATCAAGAACTTGCGGATAAACACTTCTCTTCGACTCTTCTATGCCATACAATCTCTGTACTGTGCGAGTCTCAGTTTTCCGATGCTCGGAGAGGGGTCATAGTTACCGAGCGGGACGAGAGGCAGGGTAGGAGGGGATGATTTTCATCGTACTGCACGATGTCATGTGACATAATCGCTACCGTTCCAAGAACATCGGTGCGAGTAGTTTGCTTGCGGTAGAACCTGATTGTTAACGTGTCAAACCATTAGTTTCTCATCATGGCGAAGAGAGTTACTAACGCTATTATACACAGCTAGTGTTACGAAATCATTGCTCGTGTGATTGCAAAATGTGATAAAGAGAAGGAAGATAAATGTTTACATTTACCTTTAATGAAAGCAAATGAAAGAGCCTCCGAAACACAGGAGTAGGACTCACCAACATCAAAGGCATTCGGAAAGAAAATAAAAAGAGGAATAGCCGAAATCTGAGCTTGGAGTCTCCTGAATACGATACTGGATTTCTACGTGAGAGAAAAGGTTATGCCAACCGAGCAAAAGCTTCTTCTTCTTATTAAAGACGATTAGCTTTCATTGAGGACCAAAATATTTATTGTGGGTTAAGAAATCAATGAATTTCAAATGGAAGAAATGCCAATCAAAGCGACGTGTGCTGATCAAAGTCACCGGAAATAGTGGATAGGAGATACAGATACATTGTGTAGTTGAAACAATTTCGAGAGGAGAACCGAGACATCATCTATGTGGATGAGTCATGGATTGATAACACTTTTGAAGTCCAAAAGTGCTCACAGAGTGATGGCATTTTGGATGTTTGAGTAATGGGAAATGCAACAAGTAGACTAATAATTGTTCATGCAGGGGGGAAAATGGATTCCTTTGCGAAACCTAATTTGCCGAGCTGGTAGTACTGTGGGAGACTACCATGGCCAAATGAATGGCATTTATTTTGAAAAATGGGTGCGTGACAAATTATTACGTCTGTCAGAGTGCGCTTTTGTAATCCTTAACAATGTTCCACATCACAGTGTGGAAGTCAATAAGACACCGTCCGCATACTCAAGAAAAGCTAACATGATTGCGTGGCTTCAAAGAAAGGGTGAAGAAAATATGCGTAAGACAGATTTATACCGATTAAGTGCACATCCCAAACCACGGACAAATCAGTACATGATTGATGAGCTGTTAGCAGCACAAGGACACACAGTTGTGCGACTTACTCCCTACATGTGTGAAATGAACCCAATTGAATTTCGTCGAAATTAAAGGGAATATTTAGGAAGCGAAATGTAATGGGTGATATGTCAGTTACCAAGTGGCAAGAAAACATTGAAACTGCAATGCAAGAAGTTACCGTGGAGGACTGGAAAGAATTTTATAGCTTGTGGAAAAAATAGAAAATGATTATTGGGAGAAAGATGGTACTGTGCCAGACATCTTTGTCGAACTAATTGTTAATCTGACTTCCGACGGTGATTGTCAGAGAGTGAAGCCTGCGGATGATCGTCAGATTGTGAATAAGGTAAGCTCTAAGCTGTAGTAATCATGAAAACGAAAATGTCCGCGATTGTGGAATTAAAAATGCTTTTCGCGCGCCTAGTAGTACACCCAAGGCCACGATATCCTCCCCACTACCGCTCCGTTTGTGGGAGGAGGCTTACGTCACTTCTGTACCGCGGTCGGAGAACTCAGCTCCGGTCAGTATTGGAAACAAAGAAGCATGTGGTTACTGGTACTCATTTGTTATCACGGATAAAACAGTGGATTCAAACAGGCCTCCGCCTGATATCAATACAACCAATAAAATAGCCTCTATAATTGTTATTGGAGTTCCTCTACTCATAATATCAGGAAAACTGAATTTGAGAAGAACAGGAATTATGAGGAGCTTGCAATGCAATTGAAACAGATCTGGTGGTTGGAAAGAGTTCTTATATATGCCATTCTCGTCATGGGAAGGAGTGATGTCGAAAACTTTTAAAAAGATTTTGAGAAATTGGGAACTACCAAACAAGAAACACAACAAACAAGGAACTACCAAACTGAAAACTTTTGGAAAAATGTCAGTCTTAACTCAGACGTGTTACATTGTTCGAATGTTTTTACAGTAAGCTCAGTTGGGATAGGGTGAATTCCCTTTTCATAAGAGCAGAATCTGGTTCTAAGACACCAAAAGACGGATTCCCTATGACCAGTTCAACTGAGAAATAAAAACATAATAATTATGGTAATAGTAATAATATGAAAAAATGGGAATAAGTCGACGAGATTGTCTTATATATTTTGGTTAGAATATTCAAATAAAAGAAACATGTAATTCACAGAATAGGAATAATTGCTTGGAATGTTATTGCCTTGTAGCTGGTCTAGGCCCTCTTCCTTTGTAACGTGTACCATTGATATTAAAATACGTCGAACAACAACAGAGACAGTTTTAATTATACATTATAATTAATACAACAAAATTTATTATTTATTATTGGAAATATGTGGCTATTAATTGATAAAAGTGATTGTTTCGATCAGTTATGTACTTGTTAGTTATATTAACGTCAATATTTTCACTACAAGCAATGGGAAATCTTACAAAATAATAATAAATCATATATGTTTAGTTACTAATAATGATTTTAGAAAGTTTTTGGTGCTGCCTCAAACATAACCTCTGAAAAATAAGGTCATTCGTTAGCTCGTCTTTCCTTTGGTAGAAAAGATAAATTACAATTTTCCGTTACGAGCCATCGTTTCGGTGTAACTAATTTTGCGAAATAAATTATTTATGATAATTTTCCTCGCAAGTTGATTATAAATTGGCACGCGTGTCGTACAAAAGGATAGAGAATATGAAAACACGTTTAAAGGGTATGTTCACATTCGTTCTACAACAGATAGTTTCGATGTTATTAAATTGTGAGACTTTGTTTATAACCTAATATCTCGTAAATTTGTTTTAGACTTTTTCATAGACTTACACCCCTACCCCAGTTTCATTGAGTTACGTATACTAAGAACATATTTTATTTCTGAGAATCTATTTCGAAATAAATGGAAAGAATACATAATTAACACGACGTACAGGAGTTGACCTTCAAGAAGTTGAATAGGATTCATTATTGGATTAAAATGAAGATATTGACCTGAGAGATAGAATTGGCGATTCGTGGATTGATCAAGAATTTCCAATTCACTTGTGGTATTTAGTATAACTATTTTGCAAATAAATAATTAATACACTTAATACACTTAAATACACATAAATTAATACACTTTAATAAAAAAAATTGCAGTAATTTACGAAACAAGTGGATAAAGACGGGTATAATTGCGTGAATGGTATGTTGAAGAAACGAGCGATGATAGGCGGGTGTTTTCTTGAACGCAATTAGTCTCGTGAACGCAATTAGTCTACTTTATCCACATGTTACGTTCAATATTTTTTGCGCTTCCATTTAAGAATAATTTAAATTTTGAGAAATTCAAGCTCATCTTCACCATTTGAGGCATACCTTTGATGATGACCAATTGCATATGAAAAAGACCTTTTTTGGTGGGTCTTGCATTGTGGACATATGATTACTACAGTGACTTGGAGGACCCCCAAGAAATATTTTAAATGGAAGAAATTGTACATATTCCGGAACAAATGTTGAAAGACGACGACAGCCATAAAAACATTACTTCCGAGAAAAGTTAAGACAGGTATGAGAGAGAATATTGGGATTAAAAAACCAAACACTTCTATCAGTTTTGCTTGCGTACTTTTTAGAAAGGGGAAACGCAACTGATGTTTATATTTTTTAAATTTGTAATGATACGACCAAATGTTTTACATGAAAATCATTTGTTTCATTCTTGTTAAATATTTTATTTTCTTCCATTAGTCTGCTAGCTTAACGTTTACTTCATAAACTTAGTTTTATTCTTCATTGTTTATATGAAGTGGATGTGTGATGTACATTTTTACCTTCTCTCCTTTTTTCGTAAGAAGAGAAAGTTATGCAATAGTCCGCCAAAAATGGCGATTTTTTTTTCATGTTCAATGGTCGATTGGAAATATCTTGGCCAGTGTGTGTTATAGTGTATTAATTACTGTAAGATTTTGATCATTTTCTAAATTCTGATTGGTAGTTGCGGATTATTAATTGCGCGGCGGAGTTTGAATTGCATACGTGCTATTAATATAGAGATAATCAATGATATTTCATGAAATTAATGAGAATATTTAGTTAACTAAACGAAAAAATATAAAAATGACAAAATGGTAGATATTGAAATTTTAACACATTATTTATGAAGCTTTTTAAGATCACTAAGTCATGGATTGATTTAATGTGAGACACGGAAGTTGAATGGAGGCTAAGAAATTAAAACAAGTATGTTTCGTTTATAGTATAGAATATCTTTTTAGCTACAAGAAACATAAAAGTAACACCACCTAACAAGAAACAAAGACGAACATTAACTAATTAAATAAACGCTATTAATAGTTATTTAGAGATGCGACTGGTAAAAGTGGCATTTTATTTTACGAGTAGGAATGTTGCGACACGAGGTCGTCTGACCAAAAGGCTCAGTCCTACGAATAAAATAAAATCACTTTTAGCCCGTGTTCACACTATTTTTTAGCCAGGCTTACTGACATTCATTTTATTTTAATTCAAGCTTACAAATCACTATGTTAAGGGCAGGAGTTAGCTAATGCAATCAGACGAAAGTGTTGTGTTTTCTTTGTTGTATTCACAGTTCTATCTAAACGTTTGAGAGTCGTCTCACTTTTAGCATTTGTGGTAATTGAACATTTAGCACGCTTTGTATGACGTAAAAGTAACCGCTTTTACTGGGGGCTGTGTAAAAAAACCATTTACCGTCAACCCAGCCAATCAACATGATTGACATCTCTTCATTTGATGTTTGTAATGGAAGTTCACAATTTCCTTCACATCAGAATCACTGCTACTGTTTAAAATGCTTTCCATATTTTTTCACTATTTTTGGGAAGAGTGTTTGTTTTTCACAGAACAATGTTAGAACACATTCAATGAGTAAATTTATTTGACAAATAAGGGAAAGGCAGGTACATGAAGGGTATTCAAGTATTCGAGTATACGAGTATTCGTATTACATTTATATATGTTAATTGTTATGAAATATGTTAATTTTATAATTATTTGCCGATAGACAGATTGAAGGCAATTGGTTGAAGTTAGAATCAATTCTTTTTTACCATTGGACAATCAGTACTTGAGTGAAATAGTCATAAGAATTATTCGAATAGTTTTTGGCATACTTCATTCCGAAATAACTCGGTAATTATAAAATTATTGTAAAATGTGCATTGTAGTTGTGTAGATTCTATTTACCACTTATTAAATTTAAAAAATATATGACATAGTTTTAAACTAGTAGTGGTTAACGACACACATTTTCTCGCAATATTTGTATCTTTTGAAATTTTCGCAAATTCAACGGAAATGAGCCCTGTGTCATTTTTAAACATCCTTTGCTTTAAGCGAAAATGTAATCCAAACATTTGTAGTAATTTTTGATAAAACGGACAGACGGACGATTTGTTGCCCACTATACAAGTTTTTCTGCCAAAAAACACCATTTTTTGCCACAGCCGTATAATAATTTCTCTTTATTACGTAATCATGTTGGACGGCGAGAAGTAAAAACACAAAATAATGGTAACATGATCTTCAGTCTACACAAAGCAAGCGGTTTGTGTGCTGGACAACCGATCCTACGCTTAAGCATTTCCGTAGCTTTCGAGAAAAAAAACGTTATTGATGCAACACAAATAGAAACACATTCGGGACAAATGGCATGTCACGATGTCACGCCCTCTATCTTATTGTTGTTGTTGTTGTTAGCCAACGCCCGCCCTTGGAATGTTAGCCATTTGGTGACGCGCCGACCAGTATAGACGTGCAGATTTTCCGTGCCTCTCCTTGTTGGGATCCGCACGCCCACAATGGTCAAGCCTGTAGGTGGCGAATCACTGTTGCTCATTTGGCGGTTACCCAGGGGACACGTGTGGTAAACCATGGACGCGAGCAACTTTGTCCCCGCTATAAATAATAATAATAATAATTATTATTATTATTATTCCTCTATATCACGACTAAAGATGTAATGTGTCAGCTGAATATAAATCTACTCCAGGTACCTACTCCAGGTACCAGCTACCTAAGGAGCAGATCTAGGGACTGTCGGTGCTTCTACAGTAATTTGCATCGTTCGAGACGGTGGTATTATTATTATTATTATTATTATTATTCCATTACATCACGACCAAAGATCTTATGAGTCGGCTGAATATAAAATCTACTCCAGGTTGCAACCAGCTACCTAAGGAGCAGATTCGGTGACTATCAGTGCCTCTACAATACTTTACGCAAAATGTGGGCTGTTCCAAATAAAGCAATTTCTTGCACTTCCCAGTCTTTTGAATTACCTGGGAGTTTAGACAAGTTCTTACTCAAATTTTGCGGAACAAATCCCAGAGCTCCGATAACTATCGGGACGACCTGTGCTTTTACGCCCCACATTCGGCTGATCTCGATTTCCAAACTCTTGTATTTAAGACGTTTCTCTGCCTCCTTGGTAACGACGTTTTGATCGCAAGGTACAGCAACATCGATAAGTAAACACGATTTTTTGGCCAAATCCCGGATAACTATATCCGGTTTGTTTGCCGCTATCGTGCGATCAGTTTGAATTTGTTGGTCGTACAATATCGTACACAATCCAACAGACGTCACCGGTTTCGGTGAGTGTTCGTACCACTTGGGGCATGTGTTTGGAACTTCGAGGGCGGTACAGATCTGCCAGTGGAGGTAGCTACACACCCTGTCATGTCTTTTAAGGTATTCGGTCTTTGCTAGGATTGGACAAGCTGAGACAATATGATCAATGGTTTCTACTTGCTCCAGGCAAATGCGGCATTTGTCATCTTGGGAAATTTTGAGAACCGCTTTATCATAATGTCGTGTTCTCAAGGCCTGATCTTGGGCAGCTATTACAAGTGCTTCCGATTCTGGCTTCATCCTTCCCCTTTTAAGCCACATAAATGATTGATCTTTATTGATCTGCACCTTGTCCATTCTTTTTAGGTATTGACCGTGGAGTGGTTTGTCTCTCCACGATTTCTTTAACATTTTTTGTGTCTCACACTTCATGTTTAGCAGCATCAGAAGTTCAGTGTCTGTGTTATTCGACGTGTCTTGCCTAGTTTTCTTCGCAATGTTTCTTGCTACACTAACAATGCCTCTGTTTCCCATTCTTCGGTCAGATTTCATGACCTGCCTCATTAGAGGGTCGTCTTGATGGCTGACTACATACTTACCCAACCCGACTATTGCGTTGTGCCAGGAGGCCTCAATTTGTCTGAGGCCTCTTCCTCCTTCCTTACGTGCCACATAAAGTCTATGTATATCAGCTCGAGGGTGGGAAACATGATGCATTGTCAGCAGTTTTCTGGTTTTTCGATCCATGGTGCGAATTTCTTGCTCAGTCCAGTCCACTAGTCCAAAACTGTATTCCGCTACAGGTACCGCCAAACTACCTATTGCAGATATTTTATTCCTGGAATTCAGAGCGGACTGCAGGACCAGTCTCACTCTTCTATAATACTCCCTACGAATTCTCTCTTTCATTCTGTCATTCGAGATGGTTTCACATTCTTCAATGCCCAGATATTTGTAAGTTTTACCTGGCTCAAGATCTTGAATCACAGTGTGCGTATCAATTTCAATGTTCTCAGACGTTGTGAGTTTCCCTCTTTTTAAATTGATTTTTGCACACTTGTCAAGACCAAACTTCATGCAGATGTCATTGCTAAAGTCATTCACGACAGACAGCATTTGGGAGAGAATCGCTTCATTCTTGGCAAACACTTTCAGATCATCCATGTAAAACAAATGTGATACTGGCCTTTCATCACCATGGAGCTTAAAACCAAAGTCAGCTTGCGACAACTGTCTCGATAGTGGGATCAAACTAATGCAAAACAGCAGAGGGGATAGTGAATCTCCTTGAAAAATACCCCTGTTAATCTGAATACTTCTGGTTTCTACTGCTTCCTTTCCGCTGTGGATTAGTAACCTGGTACTCCACGACTTCATACTAGCCTTGCAAAACTCAACAAGTCTAGGATGAAATCGATAGATCTCCAGGGTCTTCAAAATCCAATCGTGTGGTACACTATCAAAGGCCTTTTGGTAGTCAATCCAAGCCATGCTCAAATTACGTTTGCGTTTCTTTACATCATTCAAGATGACTTTATTCAGTAGCAAGATTTCCTTACACCCATAAGAGCCTTTACGACATCCTTTTTGTTCAGCTGGCATTAGATGATTCTTATCTAGATGTCTATACATTTTGTCAGCTACAGCTGAAGTTATAACTTTGTACAGTACTGGCAGACAAGTAATTGGCCTGTAGTTCTTCGTTATTATTATTATTATTATTATTATTATTATTATTATTATTATTATTATCATACAGTTCTGTCTCTGGATAAATTCTCAGGATTGAGGTAACCGTACGCGCTCTTGCCAAGTAACGGCCCTTTTCGATGTCGAAGCAGGATTACATGTATTAGGCATGAGTAATACTATTGTTGAGGAACTTTCTGACTATTGCGCAAGTATTGAGGATGGCAACTTTCTGTAACTCCATGTACAATGTCTTTGGTATTTTCAACTCTTGTAGGCTGTTATGCAAAGTTGTTGGGATGACACCAGTTGTGGACACAATGATGGGTACTGTGTAAACTTTATTATTATTATTATTATTATTATTATTATTATTATTATTATAATA
This sequence comes from Acheta domesticus, assembly GCA_031308135.1. NCBI lineage: Eukaryota > Metazoa > Arthropoda > Insecta > Orthoptera > Gryllidae > Acheta > Acheta domesticus. The sequence goes on from JAHLJT010004567.1 coordinate 85,358,935, forward strand.
TTAGGAAGCGCCAGGATATTGGTGAAAGGTGATCGTGGACTTTTTGAACCAACCCAGCATTCACCTTATGACCGAGGGAAACCACGAAAACCCCCGTCATGATGGCCGGCCCGGGAATCGAACCCGGACCTCCCAATTGCGAAGTCAGCGTGCTACGCACTGAGCCACTTCGCTTGGTATTCCCTCGATCTAAGAGAATGAAGTGCTCATGACATAAGAGTACATCGAACTGTATCTTTTATGTGCGAATTATCAATCTGAATTAATTACAAGGTGCATTAGTTTAAAAACATTACTGCTTACGGCAAAAAGTTGAATCAATAAGGATGTCATACATTTTTTGCTGTGCATTATTATTTCGGGTGATGAAATTCATTAAAAATGCTAATGCGCAGTTCGTAATGTGCTCTGAAAATCACACTGAATTATAAATGAGCTTTTGGAGAGCGTAGATAGACGTTTTGCTGATTAATGTCATGTAATCGGCAATTAAACAAGTTTTCGAAAGATTACAAAATATTTTGCGTTCTGTACCACAAGGATTAATGTTTTACATTTAAATATCCGATACATGTAAATGTGTGCCTTATCGTTTCTCCTCTTTGCACATTCTTTCTCACTGCGAATTTATGGAAGATACCAATACTATCTGCACTCACATACACACACATACGATGTTACCATTTCATGAATAAGTTTATGAATTAATTATTAAAGCCACGTTTACGTCGAACAATCACGTTTCGAACAATACATATTGTAGATGTAGATGATATTACACATGTAATAAATTGGTATGTCGATAAAATTAATTTTTTTATAGTCCTGAGAGGTCACAAATCATAAGGTATAGCTACGGATTGGGGTTTGGGCAGTAGATAATTTGCCGGATGGCTAATTGACCTCTAATGAACTGTGCCATGCTTCCCGAGACTGAACATCCAATTGATAGAAACTTAGACTGTGCAATATCCATCGAATTTCTATTGAACAGTGATTGTCAGCCATCTATTCATTTACACGAGTTGGTGCATCGTAATGTGAGTATACAGGCAGAAAGCTACGGATTTCGTCGCGAATAATAAAGGAGAGATGCTTTTTGAAACCTAAAGTATCGATTACTTGTAAACGTAATTGTCATTTTTGTGCTTGAAAAAAATGAAGCTGATTCGTATGATAGAAGATGCTTTAGGCGACATAAGGCTCGTTCAATAGACAACAGTGGCTAATCTCGCCTTTCCTTTGCAGTGCCTTTGATTGTGAGGTCCTAGGGTTCCACTCCCAACGGTGGCAGGATTTTCGACTCTGGCTAGACAGCTAGGTCAAATTCAACCATTTTCTGGAGGAAAATTATAACGACCGGTTGCTCTGATTGGCAGTTTTCTGTAATTTCTGCAAATAGCACCAGGCAAATGCACCAGGTTTTGTTGCCGCAGAATTATTATATTTTTTTCTTTTTTAACAGTTTCCGTTTATGAAACGATAATGATATCGCACAAGAAAGATAATGTGACACACTTTCATACACGTGGTGAAGAGAAAAAACATATTCCATTGCATAGAAGTGAGGCCACATCAAACAATGGATGTGGATGTTGTGTACCACAGTCCACAAATTGCGTGGATGTAGTGTACCACAGTCCAGAATTGTGTGGATGTAGTGTACCACAGACCACAAATTGCGCTCGATATGACGCTCGATAGTGTCTTGGATGTGTCTACATAGCTACACGCGTCTCAAATATTTCACCTGTAACGTTTCTCTTCATATTGCCACTTGTACAAACGTTTACCTGATAAAACCTGTTTTTCAGATAACTCCGTGTTAAAGAAGTAATGTTATAAACATGTAAATACTGTGATCATAATCTGGACAATACTCTTCCCTAGTTTGTTTCCAGACCCTAAATTAGTAAATAGTTTTCTGTTTAGAGAGTATTGCTGAGGCAAAGATGACTCTCATCGGTAGGTCTTAGCGTAAAGACATCGCGTTTCGTGTCGAGCATGCCAGTAAGGGTATGGGTTCGACCTAGGCAAGATGGAATGGGTTTTCTTGATGTGTTTCACATCGGTGAAGTTTGTGGCTTTCGCCAAAATCGAACACGTGGCCGACTGCACTTATCAGCGGTTTGTGTAGTTTTCCTTGCAGCTTCCAGGTGATTGCTGGAGCTGCACCTTATACAACAGACCTAGCGTGACCTTTCCTTTCCATTACATCACCTCCATCATCTTTTCAATCCGACTCTGGAGGAATACGTGCCGATCCAACCCGGCTCCTCAAAACCGCCATACGTTGGCGGATTCAACTGCACCCTACCAATTCTTGAAAAAACGAAATATAATATTCGGAACTGAATATTCCTCTTGAAACACTACATTGGTCGATCTTACCTTCACGTTTTGTAGTCTTGAGTCCCATGCTCTGAACGATGAGAACGGCGGCGTGGACTGATGGTGTTGACCATTGTTCGTTCTAACCTTCTCTTCGATTGATGATTCCGTGCGTTAACTGGTAAATTAATTATTACCGCACGTGTAGTGCATGATTTCAACGCGGGATATGCTCTTCTTCCTGCTGGATGGCGATATCCGGGGCCGAACGGTGTCGGCTTGCGGGGATTTTTCCCCAACCAGGTATCCCCCACCAGCGGGCCACCTTCCCAGCCGGGACAAGCTCTAAGGACCAGTCTGGTCTCCCAAAATGTGTAATAGTGTAGTGCATGTGAATGTGTGAGTAAGGAGCGAGGATAGAACAAGGAAGAGGAAGGAAATATCGCGAAAGGTACATGACCCGTTTTTTAGGGTTCTGCTCCGACAATCACCTGGTGCTGACCGGAGCAACCACGGAAAACTATCAGAGCAGCCGGTCGCTAGAATTCTCCTCCAAACAACGGCTGAACTCGACCTAGCTGTCTAGCTAGTATCGAAAATCCTGTCACGTCGGAATTGGAACCCTAGGACTTCCCGGTCAAATCTTACCTTCGCGTGTTGTACTCTATCTTGAGCCCCATGCTCTGCACGATGGGGTCGGCGGCGGCAGCGTCCGCCCGCCCCAGGATGGCGTGCAGCTTGGGCAGGAAGAGCAGGCAGAGCGTGGCCGTGGTGGACGTCAGGATGAGCGCCGTGATGGTGACGAAGGCGAGCGTGGCGCGTTCCGAGATGAGGTTCGCCAGCACCACCACGATGCAGCTGGTGATCACCACGCTGTACACGCTCATGCCGATGTACTGCGAGTCGTTGAGCGCGGGGATCTTGACGTGCCGCGTCTCCCACGCCATGTACACGCCCACCACCAGTAGAAGGCCCTTGTACACGTATAGAGCGCCCAGCCAGCCGGGGGTGTACTGGGAACGGCAAACTTCCACCTGAGAAGGAAATGTTTTGATTAGACGGGAACAGCGCGGAGAAGAAGGGCGAAAGCGATGAATATTATTCGCAAATTCTTAAAAAATCACAGATACACCGCAAACTCATGGAGTCAAAAGGAGACGCAACACAATCTCTTCAAATCAAAGGAAAAATTTTGCTTTTAGTTTAGGATATACTATTTACACTATTATTTCATGATGGCAATTTGTAAAGTTATCAATTTGGTGTTACGCATGATATACCTACGAAGAGAATATATCAGTGAAGAGAGGAAAGTTAAAGCGTAAATATTAAAATCCTGTAGAAGAGGGTACATTACAAGGAATATCGTTGGGTCTTTTCATGAATACATTTTTCTTTAAAAATTGGCAAAATTACAAACTGATGTAAAAATCATATTGCCCATAAAAAAATCTTGCAAGGGCGAGAGCGAGAGCGAGAGCGAGTGCGAGTGCGAGTGCGAGTGCGAGTGCGAGTGCGAGTGCGAGTGCGAGGGCGAGGGCGAGGGCGAGGGCGAGGGCGAGGGCGAGGGCGAGGGCGAGGGCGAGGGCGAGGGTGAGGGCGAGGGCGAGGGCGAGGGCGAGGGCGAGGGCGAACGTGCGAGTGGGCGGGAGCGAGCGCGAGAACTACTGTAAGTGCAGGGGCAGGAGCGAATAGCGGGGGCAGTAGTGGGGCCGAGCGACTGAAGGGGGTGAGGGGGAGGGTGTACGAGGAGGGCGCCACCTGTGTCAGGGACAGAATGGCGCACCTGTGGCTGGTAGACGACGCTGCGGTCGGCTGGGCTGATCTCCAACGTGAGGTTGCGCAGGTGTCGCTGGATGGGGTCCACCATCACCCACAGCGTCACGATCAGTCCATCGATCAGCAGCAGCGCGCAGATGAGCGAGATGAGCTGCGTGTCCCGCAGCAGCTGCGCACCATGCGGCTCAAGCGAGCGCCTGCAGGGGACGCCCGCAGGGGGACGCCTGCAGGCGCTGCAGAAATGGGGCTCACGCACGAGGCTGGGTGAAAGGCTGACTTCGCGACATTGTCAGTGGAACGTGTAAGACAAGCATCGACTAACTAAAAGATATGCATTCTGTACAGACACCAATTAATTTATGATGTGATGTTACTTGAAGTTACAGATTGTAGCACAGATAAAGGAGTTTCATTTTACAGGGTCCTTGATGTTTCGAAAGGCTAAGAACGCCTTCTTTTCTTATTTCTGATGCATCTTCTTCACGTTCAGTTACTTTGCATCAGTACGTAGTAAAACCGAGGAACATAGTTTTAGATGTTTGAAAGGTGACAAAAAAGGTTTTGTAATGTAAAATATTTTAAAAATTGATTTTGACGAACAATTGACATGTACTTTCCGCGAGTACCTACTAGTTCTAACGCGCTCAGAAATTGAGAGAAAACTATATAGCCTCCGACCATGTGAGATATGACTACGGCTTCGTTAGGAACTCGAGGAAAAAAAGAGAATATATCTTTTTGATGAAAATGCGAAAATGAAAATGAGCTCGTACTGCGATTACCGACTGCATTATCATTTTCAATGCGTCTCTGCTTACAACACATCTGACGTCGTGCAATAGTCTAGTTCTGAAGAGGCCACCTGCAAATAAATATTCGCTATGCACGCTACGGTACAGCAACTTTCTTGGTGTTCTTGGTACGTTAAGAACTGTTGTTATTGCAGTATTCATGAAGACTGTCTTCGTTAAAATATTTAATATATTGCAATGTTATACATTTTATTTGTTGTTCTTGAGCATTGAGAGAGCAATTTTCTGGAAAAGCATTTTATGGGGTTTGTTCAGCAGAATGTTTGTTGCTAGAGGCCAATAGTATACATCTAGAGTAGTATACATGTGGCCTTAGCAAAACGTTGAGAAATTTTATTTGTACTATTTATTAGCGGAAAGTACCCAAACCCTGGCCCCCATTTTGTTTTGGTTATTTTTAAATCCAATTTTATGCACAAATAAATGAAAATATATGCAGTGCGTACCTTACTTAGTTATATAAATGTTACATTCTACTTAAAATTATTGGTCAAGTAGTTTAAGAATAAAATATTTTTTCGTAAACATGACATTTTGTGAATTTTTACTTTCCCGTATACATTCGTGTATATGGAGTAATATACATAGTATAGGGGAAGTTATGTGGTGCTGTGCGAAAAAATGGCGAATATTCGGCAGAAAAAAAAATCATTGCCGGGCCCTGAAACGAAAAAGTTGGTAAATCCAGTTTCTAAATTAAGAAAAAAATCCCCTAACACTTGGTGAAACCAGAATCCCTGTTTCGTGGGTCCATAACTTTCCCTATACTACGTATATTACTCCGTATATTTTTTACGGAGATATTCGAATATATTTTACGGATATATTTACTCTCCTTATATTTTGTACGTACACGGGTAAGTAAACATAAATGAAATAACTGCAAATAGTTTAAACTCGGTGTAATTTAAAAAAACAATACAAGTTTAATACCTCATACATAAGAAATTGTCTTATATGCCTTGCAAATAGTCTATATATTCAAATGTGATAAAAATAACATGTATAGGCATCTTTTTCCGCCAAATGTTTCGTGAGCCCAGAGTGAACATATCTGTCACATCACCCATAGTTCTCCCACATCCCTCTGAAACTTTTACACTGCAATAGGTGCACTCTGCATCTTCTTAAACTGGGAGGGAAGATATCCCTGGTAGAACATCCAGTTCGGAAGAGATTATGTTGTTCATATACTCACCGGACATTGAAAATTTCTTTTGCGTTTTGTTTAACTTCAGATTTCTCTTAAGTTTTTCTCTTTCGATTTCTCTGGGATTAAATTCTGAAATTGTCTCGACCTCTTTCTTCTTCCTGTTCTCTCGAATAGATAGGCATCAAGAGTAGGCTATTACTTTTTATTAGCATTCTAAGATGTAAGGAGTGCCAAATACCTCAATTGGTTTTATTGTACAAAAAGAAAAAACGCGTTAGGAACGTTGGGGAGCTCGAGCTAGGTACCAGCGTGTTAATATTCGAAATGCTATTAACATATTTATAAGTAAAATAAATTACATTAAATTACATCAACCGTTTGTAATGTATCTTTCAAAATAATGTAAAGTTTAGAAGACTTACCGATGAGTTATTGATATCAGGCAATCGAGAATATGAAACTTGAACAAATACTTGAAAAAAGTTTGCTTTTCACTGTTCGCATTAATGGCCGACTGTCCGGCAACAAATGAAGATGAAGACAGTACCGCTTGATTGAGCTGATGTCTTTCAAAGAACTACAATTTTAGTATGTTTTCAACAGGCAACAGAACTCTACAGAGCAGCAATAAAGAGATTCGCATTAGGAACCGGGCCCGAGTTTGGGTACTTTCCTCTATAGTTAAATTCCTTTCGTAAATTAAAATCCAGACGACGAAATACATTTTAACAAATTATTGCCGTACGTGAAAGTTTTATACAAATTTAATCAAGAGTATGTCGCGAAGTTTCTATAGTTTAAGAAGGAATGTGATTTTACAAATATACTACGTAGAACATGATGGGTTCAAAGTGCATAGAGTGTCTCTCTCTCAGGTCATTGTTCGTATCTCCACCATAAAAGTCATCAGACCCAAGGGAGAAAAAACTGTGGATACAGGAAAAAGTTTCACCTCCGTTTTACGATCGTTCACCGGGCCCTCGGGTAGAGTTCAAAGTTGTGGCAGAATTGAGTTGACTCTTTCTAGGAACGAAATATCTATAGTATGTAGTTGTTAGAGTTTTAGGACACCATTAACATTCGTCGAAATGCGTGACATTATTCATTAGACAATACCGCGGGAAAACAAATTAATATTTTCTAAAGGTAAATTACATTTATACGTTTTCTAGCATTCAAATATTTTACAAAGTGGAGCAAGCTTCAATGTAAATCAGAGAAGGAAAATGTTCTAGAGATAATTACTATTTCGTCGATTGTTAATTAATAAAATTAAAAAGTAAATGCATTGAAAAAAGTGAACAAGATGCATTTGTTCGTCAGGCTACATTTAATTTTGAAACTTTCATTTAACATAGTGCTTCTTAATATACAAACAATGAACATTGTATCATGTAGGGGTACTTTTTTCATTAATTTGCTGATTATATTGTGAAAGTTAAAATTATCACCACAATACACCTCAAAATCCAAGGATTTTATAGAGGTAAGAGAAACGTTTATTGAGGAAAAAAGTTTTGTAAAGGCTCCAGAATCAATAAACCTCGCCAGAAGTTGGAAGCAGATTGTGTCCCCCAGATCTCCATTCTTACTTAAGTATGTTTAGTATTCAATTTAGTAGAAATAACATTGAAAAATTGAAGCACCTACGTTCGTGAGCATTTATCAAAATTATGTGCAAGATATAATTTTTCTCATAACATTAATGCTTTACATCGCCATCTACGTTCAACTGTTTTCATTATAAGAAATTTCAACAAAATACCAACTTGTAGTCTTCCATCTTTGTCCCAGCACCCCAGGTGAGCCAACATGGCGCCGCCGCGCATCCTCACCTTGTCCTTGACGATGCCGCTGCGCGACCGGGTGAAGATGCGGTGCACGCGGTAGGTCTTGGTGAACATGGAGCCGAAGGCGAGGGAGAAGCCGGCCGACAGCAGGTAGACGCGAGCCTGCGCCACCCGCGGCGCGACGTCAGAGCAGAGCGGAGCCTGCGAGCGCGCGCGCGCCGCGCCGCGGGCAGCGCGCCGCCGCCACCGCCGCGCCGCGCCGCTGCGGGGAGAGAAGGCTGCGCCAGGGAGACACGGGGAGGGCGGGGCCAAACGGTGCACTGGGCGCCGGGAGATGGTAAGGCGGTGGACGGATAGTCTGGAAGGCGGTGGACGGATTGTCTGGAAGGTGGTGGACGGTTAGACTGGAATACGATGGACGAATATCCTGAAAGGCAGTGGACTGGGCAGCATGGAAGATGGTGGACAGAGAGACAGGAAAACGATGGAGAGATAGTCTGGAAGACGGCCGGATAAACTGGAAGACGGTGGATGAATAGGTTGGAAAGTGGTGAACGGATGAATGGATAAGCCGATGAAAGAGGATGAATGGATAAGCCGCAAGGCAGTAAACGGTCAGGTTGAAAGACGATGGATGGATAAACTGGAGGACAATGGACACAGAGTCTGGAAAACTATCAGTGGTCAGCCTGGATAACGGCGAACGGATCGCAGTGAACGGACAAGCTAGAAAACGGTGGTCGAGTAGGCTGGGAGGCGGTGGACAGATTGATTGGAAAATGGAAGATGAATTGCCTGGAAGACGGTAGCTTGGTGACTTGTAGGAAGTAGGAGATTAGAAAAGTGCGATATCATTAAAATGTAACGACAATATTAATGGCAGGACAGAGGAGCAATATGAGACGTTAGATTGGATGGCTGTTGATGAGTACACTCATTTAAAATTGACAATGTTTGTCGACGATTTCGAGGTAGAGGAACAGAATAAAATAGTAGAAAAGGAGAATATAGACACGTAAACTGGGTTGTTAACAAAATAACTTACATCAGGTTTAATTGCAAGACGGAGACACACACAGAGGAGATAAAATAGTGGTAGTCGAGTAAAATGGGAAGGACTAACACATTTCTTATGGGCAATGAATCGATTGATGCAGGGAGGCTGCGATTTTTATGATTAAAGGCCGGAAGGACCTTTACTAGAGGGCGAGGTGCTCATTAGGAACATAACGATATATCAGATAACTAAGAAAAATCCAACAGGAAAGAGATTAGGCATCGACGTCTGCTAGAGATTCCGAATGGCCATGAAATGAGAACATTGGAAAAATTCTAAGTCAGTTACAGGAAGTTCTAAGTCAGGAAATATAACTTCGAAATCTCTCAGCTATTGAAATAGTTGCAGATATTGTAACAATACTACAATATCTCACGAGGGATCTTATTTAACACCGTTTCTATTTTTAATAAAAGTCTGTACTCGTATTCTTTCGTCTATGGACTGTTACAAAAATTGAAGGCTGTAATATTTGCATTTCACGATCAAAATGTCTCAATTCCACATTCAATATTTAACGAAGTTACTCATTCATAAAAATAATTGGAAACGTGAGATTCAATCCGTAATATACGTATTTGGAAAAACGAGATACAGTAATATTCAAATATTAATATTGTATTGGGTCATAAAATGTAAGTTGCATAGTTCATCAATTCTAAACGACAGAAAGCTAAGAGTTAATTAATAATATAATATTTTAGTTCAGAATTTATGTGCATGTTCACTGTTCAGATCATGCAACATTCTTTAAGCTTTTTCAAGAATTTTAACAAGTAATTTGCGTTGCAATTTAATAATTATCATACTGAAGATATTCGTGATAAACGCAAAATACATGATCAATAAGGATTACACACAAAAATATATCGGGTTCAAAATATAAAATACAGGATCACATTGCCCACTACATCTTGTATACCGTTCTTAGAAGTAGCACAATGAATATTTTTCGTTTGAATTTCATTTTACTTGAAAAAAAAACAATACGCATGTTAATTGCATGTAGAAAATACATGAACCAAGCGCTGTTCTCCGTAAAGTTTCTGGCAGAAAGTGGCAGTTCCTAGCAAAATGTTTGCCCTAGACCTACCACCACAAACAATTTATCAGAACTGCTACGCATATAAACTTTCGTGAACTTGGTCTTGGTGCCGGACTTCATTGCAATATTTACTTAACAGTGGCCTTTGTGTACATCTTGCTATGTGAGCGCCCCGCAATTATGGACGTGCGTAGCCAGAACTCTAATTTCCCTGGCGCATGAGAACCTGAAGCCTCGCTAAGTCAATATGTGCGCGAAGGAAGGAAGGAAGAGGTTTCCGGTTCCCGTACGGCTGCCATCGCCACTCTTAAATACGATGTGCTAAACCTTGCAATGGATTGTCATTTTAATCATTCAGTGCGATCGCCGTTTTACGAGAGATTTAGCTATAATACTCAACTGGCGTCTCCGGTGGGAATTTATACGGTAAAAATATTGCAAATTATTCAAGTTCACAAATAAAATAAATTTTAAACATAATACTGTTGTTAGGCCCGTTCATCCAGCATAGAAATTTACAAGTATCAATATATTTTTAAATTTTTGTTTAATTACAAAATTAGGATTTTATGAAGGATAAAACAGTTCTTCAGTGCCCAAACTTTAATTTTTAATAGTAATTTTAAATCATTTAATTAGGATCGTTAAAATGCAGTGATCCTATTTTACATATTGAGAAAATATTCTAGAAAATTGTTTGAAAACTCGGATTTTAGAGAAAATTGGATTTTTCTTTACTAAAATTATTAGAAAGAAAAACATTCACAAGGCGAGGTGGATTGCTTATTCACGTTTTTTGAACTCACTACTGTCGAACTCAGATACTATGTCCTACAAAAATATTCAATATTTTAATAGCATATATTTATTTAATTATTTATCTACTAATGTATCACTTTATTTACAAAATGTTAAATGTCTGGTTGTTGTGATGTAATAACATATTTATTCTTATTTACTGAATTTATACAGAACTGCGGTAAACATTTGTATTTGAAACGGCCACATCAGTTGAAAAGCCTTACCTTCTGTTATGAAATAATCGTCAACAATTTGCATTGGCTATTCAAGTATATCTGTTCCAATGAACTCGACATCAACAATTTTTCTAAATAGATTTAAACTAATATTCGTACAATGCCCATGTAGTGATTTAATAAACGAAAATTCAACGATTTGACCGTGAACTTGAGCTTTTCTGATTATCTTCAAGAAACTATTTTTATCATGATTTTCGCTGCAAATCCATCTCATCGTAGTGATGGGTTTCAAGGAAGGACTTATCTCTGGAAACTCAACTATTTTGGAATATATTCAAAACAATGAACACTTATTTGTTGCATCAGCTGCAAAGAAGCATTGCCATATAAATACACATTTTTAGCTTCAAGGTAGCACATTTGTTTTAAAAATATTATTTAAAAAACATTTATGGGGATGCGAACTGAAATCGTCCTCCGCTGAAATCCCTTGAGGGTATGGCCTTGGCCAAGGGCTCCGAGGGCTCACCGTGCAGACGGCGGGGAAGTGCTCGTCGGAAGGCAGCGTGGCGTGGTCCAGGCCCAGGAGGATGACCGCCACGTACACCAGAATGCACCCCACCACCGCCGCGTTGTTCAGCCGTGGGCTCGACAGCTTGATGTACCTGTACACACCGTCACGAATTCAACGCTAGCTTTCAAGCTCTGCTCTTGCTAGAATCTGCTCTCCCCCTTGTACACGACTGCCCATAATGGTAAGGAAACAATGCTCAAAAATGGAATAAGTTGTATGAAGATCAGCCAAGTAGTTAAGGTGCTACTTTGATATAAAATACTGTGTAATTCATATTTTCAATTAATAAACTTTACACATTTAACAGATTTGTTCCATGGAAATGCTTTACTGATGTATTTGAAATTTATGTTTTAGTTGAGAGGAAGAGGAACGAATATTAAAATAATATATGGAAAACTTATTTAAAATCTAAATTTATGACTTGTAACTTTAATTTTAAATTGATGTACAATAATTTTGTGTGTGTAACGCTTATCGGTCAGTCTTGAATTTAATGCATACTTTAAGGTAACACGAAGGTACACGAACACTTGTCGTATAATGTTTTTGTGTTGATTAACGTTTTCGTTAAAATTTTATTTCGTATTGACGTCCTGTTATTCAGAGACACCCCAAAATAAAAATGCGAACCAATTAAACATACGTTATAACGCTTATTTAAAACGATTAAAACTTTATGCTCGTACTTTATGCTTCGACTCGTACGATTTCGAGTTTTCTTCGGAAATTGGAGCAAACAAATAAGAATTAACAATTACAAATATGTTAGCTGTAAATTATATATGATTAACAAATGTAATGTAAATTATAATTGCTGGTTGTCTAAACTACAGCTTGTGAGTTATTTAGATTGGCAACATATTACAAGAACTTTTTCCTCTTTTCACCTTCGTTTCTAATTTGGATAATAAAACATTCTAATTTTTTGCTCACTATTGCACTCTCGTATACAGTTAACTCTTAAGTATACACCAATATGATGTTGACTGTGTTACATTTAACGTTAACTTGTTCATGTTTGTCATTGCTATCTGTTATTGGTTTACATAAATTTGTGGAGAACGCTCTAAATTTTGCGGCTCAAAAAACTGTAACTTACTAACAAAAAACGTTGGATATGGTTTTACAGCTAAGTTTCAAGCAATTTAAATAAACATTTTAACCTATGTTTAATTCAATTGATTTTTAGAATTTGATGTCTGTGCAAACTATGAATGTTAATAAGACAGTAATACTCATAAAAATCAAGAACAGTCACAAACTGTCAAAAGGTGTTTATTTACTCATTCATTGTAAAAACAAACATCTGTGCAGTGTCGAGGGCTGGGATACATTTATTGCTCAGAAAACAAGGAAATATCTCAGCATTTGTACGATGTATGAAAAATTGGGCTAAAAAGAAAAGATTCAAGAGGAGGTCAGATATCGAGAAGGACTTCACTGTAGGTGTTAGAAGAACATATCATCTTTAACAATATAACACTCGCTTTTCATACTCATCCTGTAAGAAACACTTTCATTAATTTGTCTAATTTCAGCAGAAAGAAGATGTTTACATAACGTTTAGTACAAAATTTTAAAAAAATTAATGCCAGAAAATTAATGAAACCAGTACCGACTGAGAGACCGAGATTCAGGGAGTGGCCGAATGTTAGCGGTAGACATTATACCATAGTATTATTGATTTTTTGTTTCAAATGATTTCATTGGATTGAGATAAATAATAATAGTAAAACTAATACTTAACTAGGGAACAACATCCGGTGACAGCTGTTCTTTCGAGTCACCGTTTTACATGATACGCTGGTGATGCACGAGAAACATCAAGAGTATACGGCTAAAACATGAATTGTCTATTGGGATTGCAATTAAATGTTTGATCATTGGTAGTTTTTTCTAGAACTTAATGTACTTACTGTAGTAGAGGCATAAAAAACTCCCTCACGAATTTAGTTTCGGGATCCACATATTACTGTTATGCAAAATTACAAATATAGTATAACACTTTCTTAGAATTTCCCATAACGATTTGTTTTCTGCCTTTTTATTACAATACCAATCTAGACGAGCTACTCCTATCCAACGTTTTTCTCTTTCTAAAACTTGTTTAGTCAATACAAACAGAATTTCAAAGAACTTAGTTTTCAGAGAAACCTCATCATAAAAATGTTGAAACGCAATTACAAAAACTACAAAATCAAGGGAAAAGGAGAAAAAAGCAGGGACAATTTAATTTCGTAATTTCGTTTAAATCAGACGACAAGCGCCATTAAAGCGCGTTCGCTTTGACTTAATTATTTTCACAACAGTTTGTTACGCGATAAAATTCATAAAAGAAAAATGCTGCAGCATGTTTACCTTCTCATACCAAAATGGAAACGTCGTTAACTAAATTTTTCATTTTGTGACCCTTTAAAAGCGTCTATAAATGTTCACATTGCTAGTATAAAAAATGTACTTTTAAATTTCTCGCTTTCGATGGGCCTCATTGAGTCGTTTCCATTTGATGTTCAGCAAATTCATGAATCTTTCGGTGAAACAGTTTCCTAGTAGTTCCGGAAACTTTTCCTTCAGTATTAGTACCCCTCTCCTCCATACTCAAAGAGTAATCATTACCGCCAATTACTACAGGTAATCAAGCGGCAGTTATCCACAGTTCTCATTAGACCGTATCGATTACTATTATATTTTTTTCGTATTAAAAAAATTGTGTACCATTTACAGGTTAATAAAAGTTACATTTTAGGTCCAAAAGCAAAATTAGCAGTAATTCCAGCATTCGGTGAAAAGTGGATAAAACTAGAAAAAGACTCAGTCGCTGAGAACAAGTGTTAAAGATTGATTGGAAATGCAAGAACTTATATCGTTTATTTAATAGAAAGTGCAAAGTAACTATTAGCATTCCTCTTTCAGTTAAAATAGAAACTAAAGCAATAAAAATCTCAAGTTAAGCAATCTCTCTCTTCTGTTTTAGGTAGCTCTCCTAATCTGCAATTGTATAATAACAGTTTTGCTTCTAAGAATTGTGCAGTTTCTCATCAAAGATTTGCCATCTATAACAGTTTTCAATCGGATACAACTAGTGTTACGTCGTATATATATAGCATTATGTCTGTATACATATCTCCGTTTGATGACAATACTTGTTCTTTGGGTTAGATGATTTATATTAGTTTAGATCATATGTATGAAAAGGAGTACAAAACGAATTCAAGTAACAATTATTCAGAGTGACGTGGAAACCGCAGGGAGAATAAAGAAAAAAAAATCCTTTCGGCCTGGATGGTCAAGGTATACTGACTCAATGTCCCGATCAAAGGTGTCACAGTACACAATCCTTAGTTGCAGATAATTTTTCAAGTCTTTAGTGCAGTAATTCTGCAGGAATAGTGTTCTGTTGGTCACAGAATCTCGCAAGAGTGTAGGTATCAAGTACACATTTCGAGATACACATAATTAATTTGGGAAGCTCAGAAGAAGTGACTTCATCTGGAAAATTCTGACATGCAACCCTTGCTATTATGGATACAGTTTTCATGACAGTTTTACCTGTTTATTGTTCATCTCAAGGGAAACTAGGGGGGTTAAACAGCATATACTTTCTCGCCCGTGCTTTCACGCAAAATTAGGCGAAAAGTACATAAAATTTCGAAAAATTGTATATGTTATTGTCAAAATTTCGAAAAATTGTATTGTAATTTCAAAAACCTATCTTTAAGGAATATATTTTATTAAAGGAAAAATATCCATCTTATATATTTTAGTTGTAGGAAGACTTCCAAAAAATTTTAACTTTTGCAATTTCCAAAAAATCAGAGTTTTCAACAAACATGAGACCTGCACTATTCTCTTAAACGTCCTTTACACTATTCAACAACAAAATTTAATAAAAAACGATGGAGCCATTTTTTGAAAATGTCCCAAGAACTTCATGTAAAGTACCCCAAAAATTAAAATATCGGTTTCAAATTCAAGGGACCACGGCATCTGCCAGTTCGTCTGTGAATATCAATTTTGGTGAAAATTGGCTGAGCTGTTTAGCCGCTGGCGTAGTTCACACACTGACAGATGGACAGACATTTTGCCATCATTTGATTTGTCGGTATGAAGGACACACAAAATATAGATTCTGGCTACATCACATGATAGAGGATTTTTTCTAAATTTAACAACTGGATTTATCCACTTCTTCGTTACCAGAGTCCTCTAATGAGAGTTTTTCTGTCAAAAATTTGCCGTTTTCTTGCGCAGCATTTCGCATCAACTTTCTACTCCATAGCGAGAAAGTAAAAAATATATGTATTTCTGGCTATCACATATTTGATAAAATGTCGTCAGCGGTAAAACTGTCACGTTGATGAAATTGTAGCCGTTACTTGGAGAATACATCTGCTTTCGTCAGTGTGTCAAATGCCGTGAAGGGCAAATTCGCGGCCTAAGCAATAGTATTTACAGAATACAATTTGAATTTAAACTTAAATAAACAATTTAATTTCTCCCATGAATTTTGTAAACTTAGCTATTGCACGGAACAATATTTGTGAGTGATAAACTAACGTAGATTTGCAAAGAAGACAAAAGGGTTTTAATTGACGGACTTCCTGAGAAATCTGACTCAGTTTGAGGAGTGCAGGGGTAACGTTCCTACTGTTCCCGATTCGGTTATTGTTTTTTTCCGCTGTGCCATGCGAAAAGTCGCTTAAGATCTAATAATCTCCTAAACTCTACATAGAATTAAAAAAAAGGTTCTAAAATGTTGGTTGCGGGGTGTTATGCGTATAAAATAGGACTTTAAGCGTGGAAATTTGTATGAGTCTTTGATGTGCATTGTTGGGAATGGTGAGATTGACGTAGGTTGTGTGGGGGTTGGGGTGGTTGGTGTTAGTCATTAACGTAAGGAGTTGCGTGGAGCGTTGGATTTCGGATGGTTGGGCGCTTGGCATGACGCCTTTGAAATGGGATTTTGCGTGGGGCGTAGGGCGTTAGGCGTGGGGTATCAGATAGTGGGTGATTGATATGTGCATGTGATGTGGGGCGTTGTACGTGAGTTTTAGGGCATTTAGCTTTGGGAGTTGATAGGGGCAATGAATTCAGTGTTCGGAGTGGGCAGTTTGCCATGGAGTATGAGGAGTGGGCCGGGGGGAGAAGTGAGAGGTGGGGCGTGAGGGGTGGGCCGTGAGGGGTGGGGCGTGAGGGGTGGGGCGTGAGGGGTGGGGCGTGAGGGGTGGGGCGTGAGGGGTGGGGCGTGAGGGGTGGGGCGTGAGGGGTGGGGCGTGAGGGGTGGGGCGTGAGGGGTGGGGCGTGAGGGGTGGGGCGTGAGGGGTGGGGCGTGAGGGATGGGGCGTGAGGGGTGGGGCGTGAGGGGTGGGGCGTGAGGGGTGGGGCGTGAGGGGTGGGGCGTGAGGGTTGGGGCGTGAGGGGTGGGGCGTGAGGGGTGGGGCGTGAGGGGTGGGGCATGTGGGGTGGGGCGTGAGGGGTGAGGCTTGAGGGGTGTGGGTAAGTGGTGGAGCGTGAGGGGTGGGGCTTGAGAGGAGGGGCGTGAGAAGTGGGGCGTTAAGGGTGGGGCGTGAGGGGTGGGGCTTGAAGCGTTGGGCGTCAGACGTGGAGCGTGGGGTGTGAGGTGTGAGGTATGGGTATGAGGCATGGGTCGTGAGGCGTGGTCGTGAGGCGTGGGTCGTGAGTCATAGTGCGTGACTCGTCGGA
>JAHLJT010004567.1:85377161-85402157 GCA_031308135.1 Acheta domesticus
AAAGCATAGACATCGATATCGCATCTCTACCCCGTACCGGTCGTGCAAACTCTGCTTACTTCACGGCGTTGGAGCATCGCGTGCGTAGCGGGTGGGGGCGGGGCGGGCTCACCAGCGAGAAGAGTCCTGGTGCTGCAGAGCGCGGCGACGGTGTCCCAGCCGAAGGGCGCGCACCAGCGCCAGGCGCGGCGCGTTGTGCGAGGAGTCGGGCGCGGCGGTGCGGAAGATAGCGGGAACTCGCGCCGGTCGCTCAGCGCCGACGACGTCCGCGCCGAACGACACCTGTGCAACGCCCCGGCGCGCCGCGCACGTCACTCACTCTATCACCTCACGCATCATTTAGGGGAAACTGGGGTCATAGTTTGATTCGTGTTTCCGGGCTCGTCAACTGCTATGTCATTACCTTCTTAAAAGTAGCGCGTGCTATTTTCACTGGAGGTGGTGTAAGCCCTCCCCGCTGATGGTGAGATCCGGAGCGACCTACACGTTGACTTGCGGGAAGGTGTTTCCCCTTCAGGTATCTCCCACCAGCTCTGCCCAGCTCTCAGCTTCACATCTGGTCTTCCAACATGTGTATGTATGACTCAATATATTCGGAAAAATTTCAGCGATTATGTTTTTGAAGACTAGGTTCTAGACGGACTCCGAGACAGTAACGAAGTTAAATATTATTTTCAAGTTTGTAGCTAACAGTTATTTAAACGTTCTCATCAAATCTTTAATTCACAATATTTATTAATTTGATATACTGTCCAATTCTAATGGACTTTTGAAGGTTTTCTTTTCTAATGATTTTAAATATCTTGCACACTATTTTCTTTTTCAAACAGAAATGCCATCAAGGATTACTCAGGATAATAGGAATGTTATTAATCATGTTTTTATAATGGAGGGTGGTGATTACGAGGGAAAATGGATTAGGTGGCTTTTGTTGGTAAATCTTATGGGAGGGAGAAGCGTACTTTTGCATTCACTATTAATAGTTTATTTTGAATACAATATTTAACAAATAATACGAAGAAAAGAATGCACTACCATCAACAAATAACAAGCTTATTCTGGAGTAACGTGATATACTTGCTATTTTATCAATTTTGAGCTCTTATACAAATAAACATCTGCATATCATACTTGTATACTAGTCATCGATTATCTCTGACACAAAACAATCATTAGTCACAACAGGTCTGAACGTTTAGTGCAATTATCCTACAGAAAAAATGAACAATTTCTCAGACAATTAAATAAAACTTCTATCCCAAAAAATTAAAATCAGATGAAAATGAACGAACACTTTTCCACAACTTTCTCCTTTCGCCTCAATCATATGCGCAGCTGTTATGGGTATTGTCCCAAATTGTAACTGTAGTACAAACCACGAACCTGTCAAATTTTGTAGACATTTTAAGTTAAGGGTCCTAAAAACAATTTGAGGTTGAAACGAATTAATACTAATTAATCCAAGCTTTTAAATATACTTTGATGTGTTTGTTCAAAAGATATATTACATCTTGAGAGTGGTGCACCCTGAACAGGGTAATTTACTTGAAATTCTCATATTCTGAACTTTGTTTTGACACCAATATGACTATTTCGTATTCATTAGTTAAATTTTTCTAAATTCTACATAAAATGTATATTTCGTGAAGTTGATCACATTCTTTTTTTACTTTCTTAAAATAACGGATTACGAGAATTGCCCAAATTAATGTCGTGCTGTGCACGCTGACAAGAATAAACAGGTATTCACAATTTTATTTACAGAATAAAATAATATTAATCAACACTGAAAATGATAAATTGTATATATGTATTACAAAACAATCAAAAATAAATTGTACATCAGTAATTATTGCTTTGTAAGAGGTTAAGTCATTTTGAATAAAAATAGTAATGGAAATAACTTCAAAATATTTAGTTAATATTCGAACAAATATGAAAAAATTCGAAATTGATACTAAATATTAACTTACTTTCGAAATCAAACTTTTAATTTTATTTTTTGTGAACTATATATCAATAAATTGTGTAAGAAAAGAACATATTAACTTTATTTTGTAAGTGTGACGTAAATAAATGGACCTGCCATTGAATCAGAAATATTATAACAAGAAGAAGTATTTGTTGACATGTGCCATCGCTGTTAAAAAATCCTGAAATTGACAGGGGACATAATACCACGATAATGAATTTCATTATGCAGGCTTTCGCGATCAGAGTTTTAATCATCACTGCCGCATGTGAGATTCCGCAATGGTGATAAATTGCCGATGTCCACACAATTCTTCAGCATCTTTAGTGCTAAGGCAGAAAACGAGGTGCTGCCTCATAGATATGAAAGCAGCTGCCTGATTGAAATATCAGCAGCAATCGTAACTACGTGACGCTACGTCGACAGGTTTTTTGAAAACCACCATCGCTGTTCGTCGATTCCAAACGTTGTGTCGAAAGTTATTATAAATGTGCAAAGAACCCATCTCGGAATTGTCAAGGTCGTATTTGTTTTGACTATTGTTCTTTTCACGATTACAAGAAGCAAGATGATTAAAATCATTATATTATATTATTGAACAGTTTACTCTCAAAAATTGGATCATTACTTCATTGTTTTACTGATTAATTGTACATTACCGACGTGATTCGTACCATGATGTTAGTAACCAATAAACTATAAAGAGATTGTATTGCAAAAGCTTCGTTTTTGTTCGTTTTGCATTATTTAATGTTTCTACTTAATCATAAACAAAAGTTTCGTCTAAAAGTTGTGGAATTCTACGATACAGAGATTGTGCGCAATTATCTTGTGCGATGATACGTTGCATCTTTCCTTCTAAGCTAATCAGTCAGCATCAACTCATATTCTCGTCTTAAACTTTAAAATACGCTTCAATGTGGTCATTATCATTCCTTGTCTGAATAAAATGGTGACGTTACAACGACTGCTGACATTTCAATCAGACGTCGGTCACGGTCGTTGTTGCAGCCGCTGGGTTCCTGAGTCTGAAAAGCAATCGGCGAAACGAGTCCAGAATCCTCTGCCGGCTGGATTCCATGGTGGAGGTGGTGGTGCTCTGCGGGCGGGCGACGGAAGGCGTTCTGGCGGTGACGCCGGTGATGGCGGAGGGTCCGGGTGGCGGGGGCAGCCGCTGGCCCGGCGCGGCAGGCCGAAACCCGGCACCTGCACGCCGGGGACGTCAAATCCGGGGTCACACCACTCACGGGCTGCGTGGCCAGGGGCACCCCGAACGGGAACCCGACGGGAGTTCCAGTTGCAGCGGTTCGTCCTGGCGTTTGCCTTTCTGATCCTCACGACTCTTCACCACTCCCTCTATTTGCCTTCAGCTTCCTTGCCCTTCTCTAGCCCAGCCACGCCGCCCTTTTCAACGGATTCCAGGCGGCAACGGCACTATCCTCGAAGGCGCTTTGCCCTTCTCCCGCTCAGCGACACCGCCCTTACAGTGACGTCCACCGCCTCCTTGCCCTTCTCGTAGCTCTGCCATGCCGCCCTTTCCATGGACTCCAGGTCGACCAAGGCACCATCCTCCAAGGTAGCTTTGCCCTCCTCCCAACCCAGTGACACCGCCCTTCACCGCCGCCCCCATTGCTACCTTGCTGTTCTCTAGCCCTTCCGCCAGACCGCTCTTCTTCTCGGCCTCCCGGACAGCCAGGGCACCGTCCTCTATGGCCGGTTCGTCCATCTCCAGTCCAGCGAGCCCGCCCTGCTCCACGTCGTTCACGACGGCGGCGGCGCCGTTCGCCAAGGCTTCCGTGTTGATGGTTTTCATCAGCCGCGACGACGACCTCTACGATACCCGCCGCTAGGAGCGCTAGCAGCACTGCGCTCATTTGGCGCCGCATGGTGGATGGGAGACGTGGCCCCCGCTTGGTGTTTATAGCGGGAGTTGAAGTTACGTGGGCACGTCGAGGTCGCCATGTTTAGTTTTGAGTGCGTGTTCAAGTAAGGTCAACTAAAGAATTGCCATGAGCAGAATGCGAACTCATCAACTGTTTGTCTTGGCAATGCAAACTAGCTGCGATACTGTGTCTGAAGGCCTATAAACCTTAGACGTCTGTAAACTTTTGAATTTTAATTGTCAAGTGAGAACTGTAGTATCCACCTTATCGTGTACTTGTCTCACTAAAACACCTTAAGCAATAGAAAATGAGAAAGAAGTTTCAAGATCGCAAAAGGGCATTCTATAAAGCGCAACTTCTAAATCGGCATTAATACTTACACTGTTCCTGACGTTCCGCTAGAGATAGTAATGCGACTGCACTCCACTGGGTTCAGCTTATCACTTAAGGCGGGGTCGAGTTTGAACAGTCACGTCAAGGTAACACTTATTTATTCGCACAGTCTTAGGATGGGAAACAGTGAGATATGCAATTAAAGCATTCCATTATGATAGTATGTTGCTTTACACGGGCATAACGAACAGTAGTATAGTTATTAACAAAACGAATGGGAAAAAGGGGTATAATTGCACCAGAGGTATGTTCAAGAAAACAGCGACGATTGTAGCGAGTTTTCTTATTTAACACGAGTGCAATTATGCCCCTTGAGCCACATGTTACATTCAAACTTTTTGCGTTTCCATTTAAGAATAATTTAAATTTTGAGAAATTTAAGCACATCTTTACATTCAAGGCATACATTTGCGTCGCATTGCTCCTGAAAAAGAACTATTTTGGTAGGCCTTGCATTGTGTACACATGATCAACATAAAGGATAAGAAATGTTTGCAATTGGAAGATATTGAACATAAACCGGATACAATTTTATAAGAAGCTGAAAAAGCAATGAAAACATTACTTCCCACGAAAAGTAAAGACAGGTATGAGAGAGAATACACCGTATACAATTATTGGAAAATAAAAAAAAATAAAAAACAGTCACCTCTGACATTGTTTTGCTGGTGTACGTTTTAAAACTGGTAAACACAACTGACGATTATTGTACTTTTGACATTTGTATTGCTAAGATCAAATGCTCTCCTTGTAAAACATTTATTCATGTTAAATTTTTTATGTTGTTCCATTATTCAACTATCTTAACGTTTACTTCACCGATTTTGTTTTATTCATTGATTATTTATAAGTAGTTGATGTAGGTACGTACTCTTTGATTGTACATTTTGTTCATGTGTCATGACCGGCTGGAAATACCTTGGCCAGGTCTGTAGTACAGTGTCTTAAATAAACAATTTTGATAATGTTTCTGAATTCTGATTGGTAGTTGTGGAGTTTTAATTATTCGGTTTTATTGCACGCGTGCCATTAACGTAGTGGTAATGATTTTTCATGGGATTAATTAGCATATTGAGTTAACTAAAAGAATAAATTATTTTATTCACTGGAGAGAGAATTAAGAGTTAACAAAGATGTGTAAGGGAACAATCACAAGTATAATTTGGGTTGGACCATCTAAAGTAAAAGATTTATTTGGATTAGTTTATTAAACGTTTATTTGAATTACATTAATGTTATTAATTTTGCATTTAAAAATGTTAGGTATGAATGCATTGACTACTTTAATCTACTTTGTGGTAAAAGTTCCTGGTATGTTCAATAAATATACAGAGCTGTAGGTAACTTTTCCTAGATTGAACATGAAAGAATAGTGGATGTGCTTTAAGTTTTACTTCAATATGCATTGCATTAATTACTAATGAATCTCTTAATTTTAAAGTTATTTTAATGAGAACGTATATTGAACAATATCTTCCATCAGACACAAAATAGGTTTAAAGCTTTTGCATATAATCTTCTAAGGAACCATGTCTTTTAGAGGCATTTTATTCTAGTAAAATATATGGAATTATTTTAAAGCAAAATGCCACCAATCAAATCATTGTATGTCCCATTTTCCCACGAAGCTCATTGACTACGCATTGTGGATCTCACAAAGCATTAATGATAATTCACACAAAATAATCCAGTGGATTGGCAATGGGAACAACTGCATCTGGGGAGGCAGAGATTTTTCTCTCGTCTGCATTCCATGCGTGTCATTCATATACAACGTGCGAATGCAATCAAGTGCACATCTAAATGGTTAAGCATGAATGGACAGGATGCATTGACACTTGACAAAATAATTTAACAAAACATTTAACTAACCTCCCATGTCATATTTTATTCCAAGGAATACAAAACTGAATAGTAAACAAAGTAAAAATGAATTGCAATACGCATGACTCAATACTTTTTCCAGAAATACTGATTATCTAATATTCACTTTAGAATACAGTTTCTCTGTTTTGAGGTAAGATGTTGGAAACAGAATAGCGAGCAAGTACTTTACATACCTTCTTCAAATATGCAAAAAAAATTGACGTCTTACGAAGCATTTAATAAACATATCTGAATTATATAAGTTTACAAATATGTGAATTATATTTTCAGGAAAGATATGGAAAAGATAAATTGCTTCATTAATAAAATACTTGCTTGTAGTTAATCTTTCTTACTTTTTCATTTTTTTTCAACGCTGCCTTGAGTTCCATGTTCTTTCTTCTTTCCTCGTAAAATAGTTTAATTTGAAACATTTAATATAAACCAACTGAAAACTGAATAAAAGTTAAAAATATAATTGTACTTTTTGACAATCTTAAAAGAATTTTCATTTTTGGAGTGAATACATGTAATAAAGAAAGGGAGAAAATGAGAAGATCAAAACACAGAAGAGAAAGACTGAGGAAGAATGAAAGGGAGAGAAGAAAGTTTAGAGAGGTTTAGGAGAGGAAAGAATAGTACCAGAGATAAGCAGTGTCAATGAAGAAAACTGGGAAGTTAGAGAAAGAAGAGAAAAATATGGCAAAAATTGGGAAAGAAAGGATAAGATGGGAAAATGAGATGAAAAGGATAAGTATGCGTGTGTGTGAGAGAGACAGCCAGAGAGAAAGAGAGAACATGAGAGGGAGAGAGAGGGGGAGGGAGAGGGGGAGGGAGAGGGGAGGGAGAGAGAGGGGAGAGGGGAGGGAGAGAGAGGGAGAGGAGAGGGAGAGAGAAGGGGAGAGAGGGGGAGAGGGAGAGAGAGGGAGAGGAAGAGAGGGAGAGAGAGGCAGAGGGGGGCGTACCTGCAGCATGTTCCAGTAGGGCGCCACCTTGGCGAGGCTCTCGGTGACGTCGGAGGAGGCGCTGCCGAGGAGCGCGAGCGGGCGCGCGTCGCCGTGCCGCGTGTACAGCGCGTGGAAGAAGGCGTCCACGCCTGCACCGGGGTCCCCCTGCCACACGCAGACACACACCCATCCACATCCGCGCCCATAAGCCACAGCATTGGTAGGAACACACCATTCTTCACTACTCATCTAATACCTATAAACGCCTATTTCTGAGATTCAATATTACAGGGTACATACGTGAAATACCGTAACTAGATTAAGAAAGAGCACAATCATACAGAGACTTAGACGTAAGGGATTCACGTGTCTAAATCCAAAAGTATTCTCTTCGATAATGCAGAATACCA
Organism: Acheta domesticus; assembly: GCA_031308135.1. NCBI lineage: Eukaryota > Metazoa > Arthropoda > Insecta > Orthoptera > Gryllidae > Acheta > Acheta domesticus. The sequence continues at coordinate 85,384,633 of JAHLJT010004567.1, forward strand.
AGACATTAGATAAAACATTTTGGTGTACCGAACTTATAAAGGTTCCGTAACTTCTAAACGATTTATGGACAACGAAATGCAGTTTTCGCAATGAAGGATCGTGGGGCAAGCAGTATACTGTAGAGATATTGTTTGGAACATTTTTAGTTTTCATGAAATGCATTCATTCCCTGCGCAGAGACTGTAGAGGTGGCAATGACAGATGGCGGTGTAACTACAAGAATCCATTGTCTTGTTACCACGTCATAGGACCAAACATCAATATTGACGATCAGAATGAAAGTTTTTCATTGATTCATCAGAAATGAAGTTTTCGTCCACTAGTAGAACTTGAAAATCATCGATTAACTGCGCCACAAATCATTGCAATCAGTTTGCCCGTACACACGTCTGCAGAGGTACGTGCGTCCTGTCAATGGGGGACGCAGAGCATAAGTGTAAATAATTTATGTCCAATTTGTTTTCCGATATTCTACAAATATATATATATATATATACATATATATATACATATATATACATATATATACATATATATATACATATATATATATACATATATATATATATATATATATATACACCTTATTTTATTTGTGTAAATTTAAAATACCAAGTTGAGTAACAGTAAAGAATAACAACATTTATACCTATCTAATATCTCGAGATATTATAGGGACACTCTTCAACCACTCATTGTCTTTCCTCGTATATTTTTCAAAAGGCTGACTTGTTCTTACAGCCATAATTTCCGTGTATAAAAAGTATCAATAAGCGAATTTTGGAAATTTCTATCAGTGGAAGAATAGTTTAATTCTGATGAATTAATGGAAAAAATCTTTCATTCTGATAATTAATATTGAGTTTGCTCCTGTGTCTTCTAGCGAAGTACACGGATTGCTGCATTTGTGCCATTGCTACACCCCTCAGACTCCCCTCTCCCCCGGCACCAGAATAACCATCTTCTCCAAAGGCGACAGTTGCAAGAAGCTTCTACACCAGGGCCGCTCAAGCAGAGCAAATCGGCAGCGCGGAGCCGTGTTGTCAGCCGAGAGCGGGACACCGGAGCCCGAGCGTTGCGCGCCTTGCGATAACCACTGTCACAGTGTCCCGGTAACTCCAGTCGCGGAAACATGGAAGTCGACGCGAGCACTTCACAGACCAGAGCATCTACACCGACAATTTTCAATGCAGTATTGGAAGAAAAGTATCTTTTCGCCGACTACGGCAGCTATACCAAATGTTTAGTTTACATAAAGGGTTCAATCACGTGAAGTTTAATTTGCAACGACATTATATATTTAATCATGCTGGTGAAATTGACAAGTACACTGAAGAAGAAAAATGGAAGTTTTCAGTGTTCTGAAAAACAATGCCTCACTAAAAGTAAGTTTTGATGTATTTTGATGTTCTTATGTTGTTTTGACAGTAAAATAACACAATACAAAAGAATTTAATTTTATTGCATACTGATACTACAACGTGAGCATTTAGGAAAAGAACTTCCCACAAAACCGCTTTCCAAAACTGCATCGTAATGCTGCTCGATTGTTAAGTACGTTTGGATCAACATACAACTGTGAGAAATTTTTTGCTTCTTTGAAAATTTGTAAATCTCGAATGAGAAGTACAATTACAGACCACAATCTGAAATGCATGTTACGGCTCAATAGCATCATGTCATCTCTTCCAAATATAGAAAGTATATTGCGAGAAAAAAACATTTAAAGGTATAATTAGAGTATTTGATTTTGCAATAAAATTCATTTTTTAATTTTAATTTCCTTTACTTTTAGTATTTTTATTACTAGTTTATTTAATAACATTTTTTGTGCAATCTTCATAATACTTTATATATTCAGCAGCATTATAAACTATGTAATGTCACCGCTATTAAATTTCTTTATGTTATTGAGCACTGTTTTTGCAACTAAACATTTGGCATTGCCCGCGCAAACAGCAAAAAGATACATTTCTTTCCATGCTGCATTCCAAATTGTCGATTTTCAATTTCCAAATCACACTAATATGTTTATATCTAGTAACTATTCCAATAAATGTTACAAAAGTATTTTACTGTGTTTTTTTTCTATCGTAATATCCTTTCCCAGAGCAGTGAGACTTTTTCATTCCGAACAACTGAAAATACCCCATGGTAATACGACGCGACCCACTGTGCCACATGCCGCCGATCGATATTTGATGACGTCATTTGCTCTTTCTGCGGCAAAAGAGGAGAGAGCAACCGGCGGTTCTTCCTCGGGGCAAATGGTTGAGCGGCCCTGTACTACACGAACATTTTTTGGTTTAATTTAAAATCAACTGTCAGAAAATTTAATTTTATAGTCAAACCACTATCAGAACATTAAGAAATAATTCATCACTGTATTTATCTCTTTACATTCTATCCATTGCTAATGAGAAAAATATATCCTTCCATTTAAAAATTAAAAGATTAATAAATTTCTCGAAAATTAAATATATTCCGAACAATATTTCTCCAGCAAATTACTTGCCTCATAATTCTCCTTTGTTAACCGAAAAGCAAGAATTTGGATATCTTGAATCGTTTAGAAGTTATTGGTGGGACACCCGGCTCAACAGGTTGTTGTAAAAACCTAATCACTGCGCAGTAAGCACTACTTCCTTTGAAAAAAAGTGTACACATTCATTACCTAGCACCATATTGTACTGTATTCGGTGTAAATCGTACCGTATGCTACTGTACTACTACTGTGTTCGGTGGTGTAATTTTCGCTAATTTCTACGCGCTATGCCGAGTCGAGGCGCAGCCTCCGCCCTTATCGTGGAAGACACTTGGCATTTTTAGTTGCAAATCATTGTGCCACCCTGGCTAGGCGACCTTGCAGAAGGTAGAGGCTAGCCGCTACGTTGACGACCTATAAGGACCCGCGACTGGTAGTGCAGACGATAGTCAATGAGAAGAGACGATTTCCTCGCCGCGCAGCCGGGAACAAAATACGCAGTTAATTTCCGAACTCTTTAAAATATTTAAGCGCAGTAAAACGTAATGTTGTGATGTTAAGGTCCTATACTGGTCGCAGTGGCACGCGTCGTGGCATCGTAGCATACCACGAACTTCTCTGCACAACTAGCGCCGGGAAAGGGAACTATAGTCACCCCGCCGTTTTACAATAGGGATGACGTTGCCTCTGGTGGCGGGGTAATGAACTGCCTGGAGGGGCGATTTCGACGTGGCACACGTGCCATGGACTCCCGCTTGTGTCATCTACCTTGACAACATCGGCGTAATGGCTTCGGTCTCTTCAGAATTGTATGTAAGCAAGTTTGCGTGGAAGGCTTATACAAGTGCAATTGCAAAAATTGTGTGACTACTATTCTAGCATGTTGCATTTTAAAATAATGAGCGACATCTTGATTTGGTACTCTGATGAAATGCAATGGCAAAGGAAATTTATTGAAGATGAACATCTGTAATTTCTTTGTTGATCGTAATAGCTTAATAGTATTAACGGAACGTTACACCTGACATGTTTTGCAATGGGCTACGACAATCCATTTGAGTTTGTTCACACTATTGAATTTATGAATTAAAACAATGCTGCAAACTGGAATAATGTGTGTGAACTCATTATGATGGGTACATTATCTCTCAAAGATGTCATGTAATGGAATGTTCTTTTACTTGAAAAGTAGTAAGTTAAAATTAATAAATATGTTGGAGATTAGCCAAAATAACACACACACAGGATAATTATTCAGAACGATGGTTGCACGAGCATAAGGGTAGTACAGTTTAATACATCAAAAGATATAATTTTGCTTTAAAGCGTGTTTTCGGTTAAAAGTGTTTAAATGTTCTGTGGAGAGCAGTGGTTTTAAAACACTTTTAACGAAGCTCACCCAGGTGGAAAAGTAAATAAAAATGTCGAGAGATTTATGAAAGCTGTGTTTCTGTGTTCACGTCTGTTAGTAGCAACTTAAGAGTGAGTGACGACAGTCGGGATGCTTTACACTTTATTAGGCTCTTTGGAAAAAGTCAACGGATAAAGCTACTGAGAGGGTTATACTCTTATTTTTCTTTTAGCTCAATAATCTGCTTTAAACGAATTCTCTGGGAGTTAAATGGCATCTCCGACTCGAAAACTCCCGTGTCATTTACATTAAACATTCGAGACTTCATGTAAAACTCTGAAGAACACTCTGAAGAACAAGAAAAGTTGACGTGTAATTTTATTTACCATATAAAGACATTTTTACGAAAAATGTACCTCCTAAGAGTTTGATGGGACAAGCTTGAATTCTTACACATTCGATTAAAGATAATTCATTGAAATGCAGTTACGAGAGGGTAACGAAGAGGGTTTGTATTTCAATATCTTGTTTTTATGCAATTAATGGTAAATATTCAGATGAATTGCCGCAAATAGTGGCGAGTAGGGCGTGGTGACATTAAATGAACAACTTTCCAATATATCAATTTGAAAACGCGATCCCATTACTACAAAATATGTAGTTACAAAATAGCTTGTAAAATTAATATTTTGTTGCTGTACTGTAGCTACAAAATATTAATTTTTAACAATACTCATTTTTAACTATTTAACCGTTTATCTTTCTTTTATTAATGGTTGCCATTGCCCGAACATGTATTTTCAGTAAATTTGTGACACAATATCAGATGTGTCAACGTCCAAAATAATGCAATACATACGTGTCGTGGAAATCCCTTGAAAAGTATGTTGGACTCTTATGATATTTATTAAATTAAAGTAGTAATTAATTAAATTAAAGAAAAATATATATTCACATCATTTTAATTGATTGGAATATCAAAGGAATTAGTATTAGTTTTCTCTCTCTCTATATCTTTTTAATCCATGTGAAAAGAATATTGAAACCTCAATGTGCTTCATACAATTTTTTGCATCTTTTTGTACAAAATATCAATCTATGATAAATATATGATTATGAAAATTAATATAGAAAAGTCTCCCAAAATTAATTGTGTAATGATTCAAAAATAATTGTAGGCGAGGATTTTACGATGCAATTGCAATTGCAAGGCACCAAGGTACTACTTTTCGATATATTGAATGTTCTTGAGGATAGCAGAATCTAGATCGATCCTGAACCAAATTTCTTGAAGAATTGCACTCTCTCTATTGAAAGGGTCCCCTTTGTTGGACTCCTTATAGAATTCACAAATGGCTGTGAATTTTGTAACGCTTGGAGAGTCGAGTTGATGGAAAATGAATTTTTTCAAAGGAATTGCAAAGAATCACCTTGACGGATTGAAGTGGAATTCTCGTTTTCGTCCTTGAGTCAATGATTATATTAAATTTGCGACTTCATTTAATAAGAAAATTGGAGAAATACATTCCTTCTAACTTAATTCTAAAGGTTAATGTATTTTTTATTAATAATATTATAATAAAAGAAATTTTATTAGATAAGACGGACTATCCTTCTAGGCTTTATAAAACGCTGTACTTGAAGAGAAAACATTTTTGGGCACTGTTGCAGACAAAGACAATTTTAATTCGTTTGACACGCATTAAGTACAATTATAAATAAATAATTCAAAACTTCTTTAAATCTTAAAATGTGTGTATGAAAAAATATGAGAATAATTTAAAAGTTCTTAAAATTTCCAGAAAAAATTGTGTTCAGCCGTTAGTACCTTAAGCAATGGTGTAAGTTCCATTCAATTTTCTAAGAACGGAACCAACAAAAAATTTGTTGAACTTCAGGCATTTGCGAGCTCTGAAACTTGCCAAAGATACCTGGTGTTCTTGATGGTGGACCTAATGCAGTGCTGTCCAGGTCCATGTCACGGGCGGGAATCCGTGGCACGAGTGCCACGACAAATTCGCCACTCCACGCGGTTCATGACCCCGCCACCAGAGACAACGCCATCCCTATTGTAAAACGGCGGGGTTACTAATAGTTCCCTTTCCCGACGCTAGTTACGCAGAGAAGCTCGTGGCATGCTATGGTGCCACGACGCGTGCCGCAACCACCAGCAGAAGTCTTGACACCACTGGCCTAATGGTAGCACATGTTAACGCGGTTTCGCACAAGCCACTACAAACAGCAAAGGGTACGGCATCCGAGCCGCTGCGTTGTTTTGAAACCAGGCCACCTGCGCGCGCCTGGAATAAAAACTACTTGGCACGCGCGTCGTTTCTCCCACGGGCTGAATTAAAGATTCGCAAACCCTCCGAGTGGGACCTGGATGCGCGGACAAATGAAGAGCGGCTCCTCTCGTGTTCCCGCGCGGCTCTCTGCAAACCGCGGAAAGTGGACACTGGGCCGGATGCGTCGGCGCTGGCGCCAGGACAGCGCTGTGACGCGGATTGTAACCAAGAATGAAAAACGAAACGGAACGAAGAAATATTTTTGTTTAGGAAGCAGACATTTCAAAACAATAAAAGTAGCACATTTCTTTTGCTTATTTAAATATTTTACTATATTTTGTTACATTTCGCAATAAAACGAGTCATTTTCGTGACGCAGAACAAAGGAAAGAACATTATTTCGTTCAATTTAAAAAGTAACGAAATACCGATTTTGATAATTATTGAAGCAAATAGGACCTAAATTATTAGAATTCTTTGACAGCATACATTTACATTTTGCTAATATCTTACAAGCAATTTCAGATAATTCGAATTTTGTAATATCGGTACATAAAATTATTTTCCCCACTATGAATCAAAATTTTGACGTTTGAAAAGGGGTTTAGAAAGGGTTTACAAAATGAAGTATTATCAGTTTCTTCTTAATTTAATTTTTAATTAAAAATGAATTTATTCAGAATGTTTTAATACAATTTATTATAATCATTCGTATATAATTTTAATTTTGGATTATTAATATATATCGTTGAAATACATAAATGAAATATTTACTTCAATATTTATATATTTATATATCAATATTTATATATATATATATATATATAAAAAATATTTCATTGTTGAAATTAAAAGAATAATAAGCTTAAGAAGGAATTAATTATTAATATTTCTTTATTATTAATTATTCATTAATTATTAATATTTCAGTATTCAACATTAAGAAATAGCTAAACATGAAGACGTGTTACATTGTAGGAAAATTTTATTCCCTAAAAAAGAATCTAAACATTTCATTTCGTTTACTACACAGTCTGAGTAAAAATAAGACTCTTTGGATTAAACATCTTTAAGATTTATTTTTATTTACAAATTCCATAGCATTTACTCTTACAAGAGACCTTTCAAAATGTTCAGGTCGATGTCTGGTCTGATTTTTTTCCATTGAAAGATATTCACTATTTATATGTGCTAGGAAAAAAATTGCTGCCGTCCCACACTGGTATATATTTAAAAAAATGAATTTGGCCAATTTTGTCCACGCTGTTTTCGTGAACGCCATGGAACGCTGCAGCAAACGACTGACGTATTGCTGTCGTTGTTCGCTAGAATATCTTACTTACCGGTTATATCTGACAGTTCCCTCGTCAGAAAACTATTTCATTTCGAAGAACATTATGTTCCAGTATATTATATCTGTCGATTTATTCTATTTATATGTTAGTTATTAAGGATTAATTGCAATTGATACAACAATTGATTATTTTATACATGCAATAACCACTTAAATCGATTACATTTAGGCCGATTAATCTTTACAGCCAAATTTACGATTATAGAGTTCGATCATTTCAATTCAATTGTAATTTTTTAAATTAATAATATTGTATTTAGATTTAATTTCTTTTTTGGCAAACACCGAGCCTTATCATAAGTGCCCATTGACAAGTGGCGATTTGGCAAGGAGGGCTAAGAGGCTCCGAAGCCGATGATTAGCTCATTGATTAATAATTTACATCAACCAATCATTGGCTTGCGGGTCTTTCTGAGCCGTCTTGTCAAACGAAACAAAGACAGTTATAGGTATTGTTCTTTTCGAGATAATTCACCGGGTGACACAAGCATGGATAATGATCAAAATTACTGTTAACTGGGGTGTAACTTCAAATTCATTTAACTGAGCCATCGTATATTGATGTCTGTGCCAAAAGTAATAGGCGATTGGCAGACAATGTTAACTTTGCTTCCATACCGCAGGCTCACTTAAACATCACATCGAGTTTCTGTTTCTCGAAGAACTGCCGATCCGCGGTGGCCAAGATCGTTAAGGCATTAGTGTTATAGCGATCTCGGACCCAAAGATCATGGGTTCGAGCCCCGCCCCGGGCATGGTTGTATTTGTGTTCGCCCTTTCATCCCGTCATATCCATATCATGTCATCACCCTATCATTACATTACGTTAAACCCAATAGTGGTCGCTAATGACCTCGCTGTTAACGCGACCTAAAATTTAAAAAAATGTCAAAGAACTAGTTCCCGGATGAATAGGTGCTGCACCGCGGGCTTGTCAAGGGTGTGGCCAATGTCATTAGTTTAGTTTTTCGCTGCCCTGCATTGGAATTCGCGCCCGTAGGAGCGCTTGTTTCCTCGGTGGATATTCTCTATCAATAGGCAGGGTTGCACAAACCCCACGAGAACGACGATTTGCGCCGTGAAAAGTGTGGTATATTGGAATTTTTTCGGTAACTTCCAGTGCTTGGCGGTAGATATTTTTTCACGGAAATAGAATGATGAATATCTGTCTATAGAAAAAAATGGGGTCAGATTTTAACCCAAATCTGTTGAAAGGTCCCTTGTTAAAACGCATCCACGTCACCTTTGAACAGCTACAATGAGTTAAGACAGACAGGTACTTCTAGTGACTTTTAGGAAAATGTATACACATTTTCTCTACTTCATGTTTACTACGTGTGAAAATGATGCTAATAATAATAATAATAATAATAATAATAATAATAATATTAATAATAAAAATAATGAAATAATAGAAATGCATTTTTTCCATTGTTTTATTCCTAAGTCTACGTTTAAGAAAAATTCAGCATAATAAAGGAAGAATACTTTAAGAAATACATTTTTTCTTAATTTTTTAATTGTTTCTGAGTTAAGCGGACTAAGAAAGGATAATACCTGAGTTAAATTCAGGTTTTCATTTTTTATTGTTTTTAGTTAAAATAAATATCCATATCTAGGAATTTCGTGAGAGGGACAAACAGCTCTTCGGAGAATCCTTAATTAGTCGTATTACCGTGCTGAGTATCTCACTGCTTCGACGAGAGCTGCCATCATAAAATAACTCCGTTTTGAGCCCGAAAACACAGCGCGTGGAAACCGCCAGCTGCGGCTGTTCGATACTCGGAAACTATCCCCGACTAAGCCCTCCCGCCCTCGCCGTAATCCCTTATGAATCGGCATTAACGACTGGGAAAACGAGCCGAATTCCGCGGACGGATGAAGCGGTGTAATTTTTGTCCAGCTGGATCAGCAAAACGAAGCACAGCGGCCCGGAGCGACGGGCCCGCGGGGGGTTGGAGGAACAAGGCAGTCCGGCTCCGTCTCCCCCCTCCGGCCCTCTCACCTCGCCCACACGGCCCGGGGGTGCCCCGCGCTCTCCAATTAGCGGCGGAGGGCACCCCAGGTCGCCTGCCTCACACTGTTGCGCCCTACCACACCCCGCCCGGTCGCTCAGTCCGAGCCCGCATCCCGTTCCCCCATCCTCCTTGGTCTATCCCGCTCTGTCCCGCCCCGCGTTGCGCTGCCTCGTCCCCTCTGACCTCGACTCTTTGCTCCACCCCGCCCGCTCCGTCCGAACCAGCTCCGATTCTCTTTGCCTCGCTCTCCGCCCCAACCGGCCCGATTCGGTCCGGTCCATCACGCCCCGCCCAGCCCATCATCATCTGTGGCCCCATCCTGCCTCGCTCCACTTCTCCCCGACTCGCCCGCTCAGTCCGCGCCCGCTTTTCGCTCCTGCCTGTTCGTGCCTGCCACGCTCCGCTCTGCCCCGATTTGCCACTTCTGCTTTGCGCCGTCTCGTCCTCTCTGGCCCCACTCGCCATGCCCTGTCCGTCCCATGCAATATCGTCATTACATCTCTCCGTCCCGCACAGTGCGCGATAATCCGGCGTCGGCCTCACGCACCCGGCCGTACTCCAGGTGTCCCCCAGGGATCGCCCAGCGACCCCTCCCGTCACTGGGAGACGTGGCGCCCACGCGCCACGGTGCATTTTGGGCGCAGCGCTGCCGCTCAGATGCAGCGGATGAGGGGCACAAAATGGCCTTCGTCCATTAGAGGGAATGAGAGAAAATACGGTTGCAGTAGAATAACTCTACATTTTCTCCGACGTCCAAAATAGTCCAGGGGACTTGGATGGCATTCTTTCTATATTTCTTTGTTCTATTGTTTTACGAGTTGTGTTACTAATTATCCTGTAATATGAAAGTTTTCACGTGCTGATTGTGTGTGACAGATATAGGCAAATTACCACAAAGACTCCCGTAATAAATGATTAATCATTTCGAAATTGTTCGGTGAAACCCAGTTTCAGATCTCTGAGAAAATTGCTTTAGCTCGTTAGAGAATATTAGTAAAAGTGTTTGGACTGCTTTGAAAAATTTTATTATACCAACCAAATATACCGTTTTTGAAATATTCTGATATGCATTTTTATAATTACATTTATAATTACAAAACTGTAATCATAAATGTGAAATAAGCCTCAACATTAGTGGTCTACAGAAGGTCTTAAATTGTAGAGATAGCTGGTAATACTATACATTGTATTATAATGCTTTGTATTGTTCGTCAAAAGCGTTTGCGCTTGCACTGTGAATTTCGAAAGGCGTACATCCCCCTACTGTCACAACTGCTCCGAATGGACTGCTCCGACTGCAATGGACTGCTCCGACTTCGCTGCTTTCTTTTCACTCACTCAGTCACTATCGTTCAGTGTTACAGTGTGTTTCGTCGGTTCACATCAGTTCACTTTGATCACAGACCTTTGATGTGTTATTGTGTCTAAAACTTCAGGCGTGGCTTTTATTGGTCTAGTGAAGCAAGAAAATGGTCCTGATTTTTGCCAGCTCTTGCGTGAAGAACCATTTCCTAACATGCGAGACTTGCTGAGGATGCGAGAGAGCTGAGGATGACATCAATGTTTGGCAGCACATGCATTTGTGAAAGTGTTTTTTCAACTATGAATTTGATTAAAAATAAAAAATAAGTATCCTCACTGATTCTACAGTTAGTCACTTATTGAAACTGGCTACAACGGAGCTGAAAGCGGAAATAAATTTGTTGGTGAATGAAGATGAACGCCCTCAATCTTCTTACTAAACAATTGCACAAGTCATTTTATACTTGTCTGTGTTTTTATTTTATTTTTGTTTGTTACTTGTATTATTTATCTTTTTAAATATTTGTATGTATTGCAATGTATTTTAAATTTATTTTTTATATTTAACTATTTGTTTTTATTTTATTTTATTTTATTTCTTTATTTGTATTACTTATCTTTTTTAATATTTGTATTTTACTTTTAATTTTTATTTTTGAACTTTCTGTTTTGATTGACTGACATCGAGCGAACTTGCAGTAATAAATTATTATTATTGTTGTTATTATTATTATCTACTCCTATGATTATTGTTTTTATTATCCACTGCAGGTTGCAACCAGCTACCTAAGAAGCTGATCTAGGGACTATCGGTGCCTCTACAATACTTTGTGCAAAATATGGACTGTTCCAAATAGAACAATTTCTTGCACTTCTCAGTCTTTTGTACGACCTGGGAGTTTAGACAAGTTCTTAAACAAATTTTGCGGAACAAATCTCAGAACTCCGATGACTGTCGGTACAACCTGTGCTTTTATGACCCACATTTGGCTAATCTAGATTTCCAAACTCCTGTACTCAAGACGTTTCTCCGCCTAATGACGTTTTGATCGCAAGGTACAGCAACATCGACAAATAGACAAGATTTTTTCTCCAAGTCTCGAATAACTATATCCGGTTTGATTGCTTATTATTATTATTATTATTATTATTACTGTTTCATCACTAGGCGAAATATACCACGTTTTTAAATAAATCTACATTACATTAGTTGAAGATTTGATTTTGAATAAAATAGTTTACTAAGAAAAAATCTCTAGTATCAATATTACAATATTATTGTAGGACCACGCCGAAAAATGTTAAACTTTGTCAAATAATTATTTTTGAAAATACAGTGTTCAACGATAATGTATTTTGCACTATTTTTATGAACGTAATTTTCTATTCGTGAAAAAATTAAGGAAAAAATTGGAGCCGGTTTTAAGAAAATTTAGTTCAGGCATTTATTTAAAATTGTCTTTATTTCACGCAAAAATTTGCAAAAATTATTCATACACAAGTATTTTAAAAAAATATTAATGATCTTATTTAAACATTCAATTTTGAAGAACAAATTTCATTAAGTAAAAACCATTCAATCAATTTGTTGTAGTCGTCGAAAATATTTTAAATATTTGACGCTTATGAAATTGAAAAATTTCAACGAAAAGTGGACCTGCGCTATTGTTATAAGTGTACTATGCTCTTTTGGCCATGACATTTTTGAAACCATTTTTGATACATTTTTGAAAATTTCTTTGAGACTTCTTGTGAAGTACCCCAAAAATCAAAATATCCTTTTCGAATTCGTAGGACCAGGAGTTCGGCCAGATCGATCAGGGATTATCAGTTTGGGAAAAAATCTCCTGAACGGTTTGGGGGCTGATGTGGACGGAGGGACAGAGAGACGTTTTGTCGTAAATCAATTTTTCGGTACCAAGGACCCAGAAAACGTAGATTCTGACTTCCCAGCGTATTAGAGGAAGTAATTTACTACATACAGCAGCAAGAATTATCCTCATATTGTGAATTTCTACTTTCAAAAGGAGTTTTTTTTTTGGAAAAGTCGCCACGTGATACGTAAGTGCGCCGTAAACAAGAAAGTAAAATCGAAGATACGAGATAAATGTGTTTCGTTGACAAAAATGTGTGTCGTTGACAATATAAATGCAGGAAGCACTTGCTTAGTAATTGATGGTTAAGGAATAAGTTGTACTTAAAGTTTTGTAGTATTATTGTTTATAACAATTATTTAAAAAATTATAAAATAGGACTGCAACTTACCTAGTGCGATCAAATTTTTAATCAGTTTTCGTCGTAGAAGAGGATTCTATTCCGTTTTGTACACATAGTTCAGTTGTTCTCTCCATGAAAAGTGGAATAAATAATGCGTTAAAGATATTTAATAGCGTGCGCAATGAAATGTCGAGAGACTGTATACAGTAAGAGAGTAAGAAACAGTGTCGGTGACTCCTCCCACATTCGTTATTCATCGTTGCCTATTCGTTCGCCAACTCGGAAGGCACACTCCGATAACAGGAGTGTAATCCGTACATTGGTCGATAATGGCTGTGTCAGAACTAGCATTCTCGGACATAGCGCTCTCGACACGCTGGTCTCGACGCCGTCAACGATCGGAACTGGGTGTCTTTTTGTCCGGTTTCAATAACCACATTAATACAACACCAAAAATTAACATAAACCTATCGGTCCTGTGGCCGAGATCGCTATAGCAGTAGTGTCATAGTGATCTTGGACCATGGGCGGGTTCGAGTTGTATCGGGAATGGTTGTATGTGTTCGCCCATTCACCTCCTATCATCACCATATCGTTTCATCCTCATACCATAACATCCAATAATGGTCGCTAATGACCCAGTAGTTGATGCGACCTTAACAAAAGAAATAAATTAGTATAAACTTGTCTCTTACAGATCCATCCGGATAGTTAACTCTGTCGACAATTTGAGGCTTTAATCTTTTGACAGATTTCATCAACGCAGCAGCGGAGGTGAACCGTGTAATATATTTATATTTGACTTCGGCAGTAATTAGGAAGATACAATGCTTTGTTGGATACGACATTGTATTTAGTTCGTGCGTGATAACGTTTTGTTTACTTTGTAAGGAGAACTCAAAATAAAAATCACTTGTATGTTAGAGCCTGGCGGTAGATGGTTGTATGAGAGAGTGTCTTAAAATTCGTAGGATAGTCGAATGTATGGTACTTACGTCAAACAATGGCGCAGATCACTAGTAAAGTAGGACTAAGTTGCTAGTGTCTTTTTAAGAAATTCAACAGTTTTTGTCAAAGACCAAGTTTTCTTTTAATTATAGTTTTTTATCTTGAAAAGAATGACACATTAACATATTAACGGTCAAAGAGATGAAATCAGTAAACAAAAGTTCACACATTAATGGTATTTCAGAAGTTTCAAATTGGTTTAATAATAACAAATTAATTGTTAACGAAAGAAAAACTGTTTCAATGCATTTTTGCATCTCAAATCGGAAATCGCATGTTCCATTGAAAATTAACAATATGCAATTAGCTGATGTTGAGGCAACAAAATTTTTAGGTCTTTCAATTCAATCAAACCTCAAATGGAATGTACATATAACAGAATTAAACACTAAATTAAGTTCATTATGCTACGCATTCAGAATTCTTTCAAATTCTGTCAGCCTTCATGCAGCTCGTTGCGGTTATTTGCAAATGTGCATTCCCGCCTGAGATATGGCATAATATTCTGGGGAAGCTCATCCTGTAGTCTTCAGACCTTCAGATTGCAAAAGAAAATTATTCGAATAATGAAAAAATGCCTTCCATGTGATTCCTGCAAGCCTCTTTTCATTGAGCTGGGAATCTTACCATTGCCTTGTCTATTTATTTACGAATCTGTAATATTTGTCAAAAATGACCTACTTAACGGAGGGAACATATTTTCATGCAATATTGATATTTATAATTACAACACACGCCGTAGAAATCACGTGCATCAAGTGTCAGTATCAACAGCTCAGTACAAGAAATCAACATACAATACATGTACGTTACTTTACAACGCATTGCCAGATGACATAAAACAATTAAAGTCGGTACACAAATTTAATTTTACAGTAAAATCTTTTCTGCTGCAAAACTGTTTCTATACAATTAGAGACTATACCGATCGTGAAAAAGAAAAATAATGTTCAATGTAACAAAACAAAGATATATAATGAATTAGTTTACGTTTGCATTGTATACATTTAAAAAAATATTTAATACGCCTGTAACAAGTAATGTACTTCAGCTTCCGGGTCAATGACCCCCATCTCGATCAGGTTTTTGTCCAGTTTCCCTGATCCATTGAGCAAATGCTGAGATGGCCCCTTGTTTTGCTTCTGGACGTAAATGTAGCTTCACTGTGCGCACGTTTTGTTGAGCACTCCTTTTGCTTGTAGTTCATTTACAGTTGAAATTGATTTTCTATAACTCGGGAAAAAAACATTTTTCAAATATTTTTATTTTCTAAAATAATTATTTTCTAAATTAATTTTTTCGTTTTTTTTACATTCTGGCCCTCAAGAAAATGTGCGCAAATAAATTTCTTTCCCCACACGTCATATACAGTTTTTACTGTTTTTTGACAAATAAATAAATAAATATTGGGTACATGTTAGTAGGGGCTACATTAAAAACATTTATTAATGGAACAGGAATGTGTTGGTGGTATAGTAATGTTAATCTGAGGGTGGTGGGATCATGTATAAACAAAAAGAGAGCCAAAAAGTGGTGAATGAAGTAAATTCGGCAAATGAAAATACTAGAAAGAATGGGTATTTGAACGGCAAGTAAATTCATCAATTTATCTTACACATCATGAAGTCGAATAATTTTGCAGAGAATTTTTTATACCAGTTGTTGTAGTTTTCCTAATTTCTCGGAATGTAAATTATCTTTCTTAATCAGCGGTGACCCCATTTGTGCCGCTTACCTGAAGGTCCCCAGGGTACCATTGTATCCCAACGACAACGTCTTTAGAAGAGTAAGAAATGGAGGGTTCCTTCAGAAGAAATAAAACAGAATAAGGGAGACTTTTTTCCTGGTGCTAATGGGACACTACTTCCTAGGAAACAGCATCTCCCTCTCAGCTCTGCAAACAAAAACTCTCAGCGCGAATTCCCTCGTATTGAGAATAATGAGTAGGCAGAAAATGTAACAAACAAGAACGGAGAAAACAAATTCAAGGTGCCATTTCCTCACCAATATTTTAGCGCCCCGTAAGATTTTTACGCCCTCTAACTAGTATTTGAAATTTCGAAAAATGTATGAAATGATTAATTAAGATTAAATAACATTAAATAAGTGGTAGTTGACTTTCCCGACCCAACATAATGTAACAATATCCACGCAATTCGGGGGTCAACAACCAACAATTCACAAATATATGGATTTGCTTGTTTTATGTTTGATTTGGAAGAAAAGCACCTAATTATCTTCATCTCTGCCAATAGTTGCTGATTTTCTTGCCTCTAATACAAAGGGTCTGAAAACGGGTATTTTGAACCATTACGAACGGGTCTGGTAATTTTCCAATGGACACCACTGCTGGCTCCCAACGCTGCCAATTTGTTGCCGCAGCGCACCAAAAGGTCCGGCGGGCCGTCAGTTGGAAAGGTATGGTTTAGAAGCTAAAAAAAATAAGTTGTGTAAAGATCATATTGACATGTTATGAAACAAATCCACAATTTATAATTATCAAAAGAAAACTAAAACAATGATTTTTCATTGCTCTGCTTTGTGTCCAAGTATATTATGTTATTGCATATATCCACATAATTAAACCGACTCAGAAGGGAAGAGGAAAAGTGAAGACTTTGTTGTGTGAATTTCATATACTGTAGTAGATGAGATATTTAAGAACCAAGATGTTTTGTTTTCTTCCTGGAACTTTTTTCCAGCTTCAGGGATGTCGAATGCGTCTATATGCGCCGGGTACCTTCTATGCCCCGCATCGCCACAAGTATTAACATTTACACTAGACACTGACACTCTTGCGAGCTCCTCGGTCTGTTAAGAAACCAAGATCAATATAGGAAAGAAATTAACGACTTCGAAATGCATTTTTTAAATGCTCTTATTTCATTAAGATGGTATAAAAAGTAAAAATGGGAAAGCTTGCTTTGCTATATTCATATCTTTATTTTGAAATGAGATGTGGTGGTTTATTTTATATTAACGGTGGCAACGTTTTTTACTTTATGGATACCATGCCCCATGCAGAATTTACTTGATAACTTGACTCTTATCTCTTAATGCTTTATTCGGACTTGATATTAATTCTTTAAACTGAAAGTTTTACAAACGTCGAGAAATCCAGACTCTGCGCTGAAGGTGAATGCATGGTCCGTCAAAGTGAAAATATGAGTGACCAAGACTCCTTGGCGACTTCTGTAGCGGCGGTTTATGCAGCGGTGACCATTGGGGCGGTGACGTTGATGTGGGAAAGGTGGCGTTGGCAGAGACAGAAGCGTAGAGGGAGGCAGTGGCGGTAGAAGCAGAGGAGGAGTTAGCGACGAAGATCGCGGCGACGGCGGCAGGGACGGTGACGGGAGAGACGGCGGCAGAGGGAGGCGATTTGGGAGGCGGAAGTAGTGGTAGAAGGAGAGGGTTGCACGGGAAAATGGAACGGGAAAGGAAGACGAGGGATGCGGGAGGTGGTAATGGTGGTGGGGGACGCGAAGAAAAGGGTGGAGGGGGTGG